>PVKU01003018.1:0-197264 GCA_004027475.1 Anoura caudifer | reverse complement strand
AGGAACACACCAAGGCACATCATAATTACATTAGCCAAGATTAAAATGAAGGAGAGAATTCTAGAAGCAGCAAGGCATAAAGGGACAGTCACCTACAATGGAGTTCCCATCCGACTGTCAGTTGATTTCTCAAAAGAGACCTTACAGGCAAGAAGGGGCTGGAAAGAAGTATTCCAAGTCATGAAAGTCAAGGACCTACATCCAAGGTTGCTCTATCCAGCAAAGCTTTCATTTAGAATGGAAGGGCAGATAAAGTGCTTCTCAGATAAGGTCAAGTTAAAGGAGTTCATCATCACCAAGCCCTTATTATATGAAATGTTAAAGGGACTTATCTAAGAAAAAGAAGATAAAAAATATGACAGTAAAAAGACAGCAAACTCACAGATATTAAAAAACACATCTAAAACAAAAGCAAACTGAGCAAATAATTAGAACAGGAACAGAACCACAGAAATGGAGATCACGTGGAGGGTTAGCAACAGGGGAGTGGGAGGAGGAGAGAGGGGGAAAAGGTACAGAGAATAAATAGCATAGATGGTGGGTAGAAAATAGACAGGGGGAGGGCAAGAATAGTGTGGGAAATGTAGAAGGTAAAGAACTTATGACACATGGATATGAACTAAAGGCAGGGGAATGTGGGGTGAGGGGGTGTGCAGGGTGGAGGGGAGTGAAGGGGGAAATGGGACAACTGTACTAGCATAATCAATAAAATATATTAAAAGGAAAAAAAGAAAAAAATTTCCGAAACTTCTTTATGAGCATACTGAGACTCTCAGACAAGAATGAAATTATTTTTAGATACATCACATCTTTATTATTCACATAAACCCATGTTTTTATTTGCACATGTGTATCTTTATTATGATGTGTGTTTTATTGCAAAGATGTCCATTATTTTAGTTTAAAAAAAGACCTAGTTTACATTTTTCGATTCCTCTCAAATCATTAGAGACATTGTCAATTGCCTTGGTGAAATCAAGACCAAGTGTATCTATAAGGTTGTTGTTGAGAACTTAGATCTTAGTAACTTTCATTCATGTCCATCATTTATTAAGTTCAGTTATTACCCACTGGGTCCTTGATAAAAATGTGTACAAGATAAGAGTAATGCATATAGTTCTCATTAGAGCAATTATGTAAATAAATTATTATGATATTAATGGGAACAGTGTTATAATTGAGGTTTAACCAAAATTTTACGGAGAGAAAAAACATTACTTCATATTGGCGTGGTGTGGTAAGAGTAGAGATGGCATAAGAACTAACTTTCAACATTTAAGCAATAATTCACCAAGCTGGGAAAAGCTAGGCAAAGCAAACACTGTCATATAAGCAATATTTTTAAAAATGTGGCAAATTCTTATATTAGTGAAAAACTAAGTATAAATAGAAAGAACCCCTGATTACCAAGGTAGAAGAAAGAGTAACAAAAATAAACTATACATATATATATAAATATAAGATTTTTTCCATCCATATTACAGTGGGAAAAGCTTCATCAGGCTCGCTCAGCTCACATTATGTTTGAGAGTGCAGTTTGAGCTAACTTACTGCATTCTCGAGGCCGTAAAGGAATATAGAATAGGTATGAAGGAGAAATTTTTGGTGATCACAAGTGCCCCACTGCTTGTCTGGGAGATTAATATCCTAGGCTCTACCAGACCCTGAATGTTTCTTTCTAAGCCCATTTCTTCAGGTCTAATCTGTTTGTTTGTTTTGCTTGTTGTAGTGGGCAAAATTTAATGAAGCACCCCCATGTCACACGGATTTCTCATGGTGTTGCAGATAGAACTGCTAACAAGGTAACATGGTCTCATCCTTGTGGCACTAATGATCTAGAAGAGGAGAGAGCTGTTAACAAACAATTACAAATATGTAAATGCTACTAGTGACTATGAAGTGTTAAGAAGCACACTAACTCTTCCTTAATTCTGTTCCTTCTATATAAGTAATTGACTCCAACAATCCAAAAGTCATTAAATAATTGTCAATTTCCGTACCTGGCCAATATGGAGTGATGGAAAACCATTCAGTAATCCTGCAGAATTTGCCACAATCCAAATTTTGCTAACTGTATCCTGAGGTGTTAACAATTTTCTCTAACTTCAGTATTGCTTTTAATGGCAGTCAGATCTAGAGGCTAGAGGAATGGTCGTCAAGGAACATGTAGAAAAGACCCATGGACACACACATCCTGCAGGGGAGGATTAAATGTGGGAGGTGGGGGTGGGTAGGGCTGCGGTGAGTAATGGGAGGAAAATGGGGACGATTCTAACCAAACAACAATAAAAAAGAGATCGGCTTTTTAGTTTTTTCTTTAAAGAATATTTCACAGATGGCATTGAGTACTTCCTATTTATCATATTCAAAGACCCATAAAAGTTTGTTACTTTTTCTATTATATTAAGATTTATCAGTATGTTTAAGTTTAAGCTTTTCATCAGTTTTACATACAAGAATTTTCTCAGGCATTGTCTATATCCATTAATTTATTAGGGATTATAAAGTGGTGATACTCTGTTTCTTCATTTATTATCTGAAATCCTTCTATTACATATTTTCCATTGCCAGTAATTTAATTACTCTCAGTTATGGTTTCACAGGAACACAAAACAAATGTTTCACTCTCTTTATTTACTAGTACTCAGAACAATGTCAGTTCCAAATGCTTTTCCTGCATCTATTGACATGATCATGTGGTTTTTGTTTTTCATTTTGTTTATGTGATGTATTACATTTACTAATTTGTGTGTGTTGTACCATCTTTGCATCCCTGGAATAAATCCCACTTGGTCATGGTGTGTGATCATTTTAATGTATTGCTGGATCCAGTTTGCTAATATTTTGTTGAGGATTTTAGAATCTATGTTTATCAGGGATATTGGCCTGTAATTTTCTTTCTTTATTGTGTCTTTATCTGATTTTGGAATTGGTATAATACTGGTGTCATAAAAAGAGTTTTGGAGCCCTGGCTGGTGTGGCTCAGTGCACTGAGTGCCAGCCTGAGAACCAAAGAGTTGTCAGTTCAATCCCAGGCAGGGCAAATGACTGGCTAGCAGGCCAGGTTCCTTGCATGGGGTGTGTGAGAGGCAACCACACACTGATGTTTCTCTCTATCTGTTTCTTCCTCCCTTTCCTTCTCTCTAAAACTAGATAAATAAAATCTTATGAAAAAAGAGTTTTGGAGTCTTTCATCTTCTTGAAATTTTTTGAATACTTTAAGAAGGATAGGTGTTGGTTCTTCCTTGAACGTTTGATAAAATTCATCTGTGAAGCCATCTGGTTAAGGGCTTCAGGGTGCCGGGAGATTTTTTTTATTACTGCTTCAGTTTTGCTAGTTACTATCAGTCTATTCAGATTTTCTGCTTCTTCTTGATTCAGTTTTGGATAATTGTATATTTTGAGAAATGCATACATATCACCCAGGTTGTCCAATTTCTTGACATGTGATGGTTCATAGTAATTTTTTTACAATCCTTTTGTATGTTTGTGGTATCAACTGTTACTTCTCCTCTTTCATTTCTGATTTCATTCATTTGGATCCTTTCTCTTTTTCCCTTGATGGGTCTGGTTAAATATTTTTCAATTTTGTTTATCTTTCAAATAAATAGCTCCTCGATTTAGTGATATTTTAAATTTCTTTTTAGTCTCTATGTCATTTAATTCTGCTCTAAACTTCATTTTCTTTTTCTTTCTAATCACTCTGGGCTTTGTTTGTTATTATTCTATTTGATAAAATCCACCACCCATTTATAAGAACAACACTCATCAAAGCGGGAGTAGAGGGAGCCTACCTCAACATAATAAAGGCCATGTAGGAAAACCTACTGTAAGCATCAAACTGAATGGGCAAAAATTAAAAGTGTTTCCCTTAAGATCAGGAACAAAACAGGGTGTCTGCTACACTATTCTTCCTCAACATACAACTGGAAGTGCTAGCCACAGCAATCAGTAAAGAAGAAGTAATCTGAATTGGGAAGAAGGAAGTAGAACAGCATAATTCAGAAGATATGATAGTGTACCTAGGAAACCTTGAGGATTCCACCAAACAATATTCAACCTAATAAGTGAATTCAGCAAAGAAGCAGGTTGTAAAGTCAATATTCAGAAATTGATAGTATTTTTTCACAACAATAAACTATCAAAAAGAGAAACAAAGAAAAAAATTCATTTACTACAGCAACAACAACAAAAAAAATAATAAAGTATTTAGGAATAACTTTAACCAAGGAAGTAAAAGACCTGAACATGGAAAACTATAGAACAATGAAGGAAGAAATTGAAGAAGATTCAAATAAATGAAAGCATACAATGTTTTCATAGATTGGAAGAATTAACATCATTAAAATGTCCATACTATCCAAAGCAATGTATAGATTCCATCAAATTCCTATTGAGATAACAATGGCATATTCACAGACCTGGAACAAATATTCCAAAAATTTATATGGAATCCAATAAGACCATAATAGTCTCATCAATCTTGGGAAAAAAGACCAGAGTTGGATGGATCACAATACCTGATATCAAACTATACTGCAAGGTCACTGTAATCAAAACAGTCTAGTACTGGCATAAGAACAGACACATAGATCAATGGAACAAAATAAAGAGCCCAGAAATAAACTAAAGTCTCTATGGTAAATTAATATTTCACAAAGGGGGCACAAGCATGCAATGGAATAAAGATATCTTCTTCAATAAATGGCATTGAGAGAACTGGACTGGAAAATAAAAAAAAAAAGAAAAGAAAAGAAACTAAACCACCAACTTACATCATACAACAGAATAAACTCAAAATGAATAAAAGACTTAAATACAAGTTGTGATAACATAAAAATCCTAGTAGAAAACATAGGCATTAAACTTGCAGATATCTTGTATAGGAACGTTTTTGATGATATAGCTCCTAGGGAAATAAAGGGAAAAATAAACAAATGGTTCTACACTGAATTAAAAATATTCTGCACAACTAAAGAAGCCATCATCAGAGTGAAAAGGGAACCAACTGTATAGGAGAACATACTGCCAATAATACATTGGTAAATGGTTTAATCTGCATAATATAAAGAGAGCTTGTAAGACTCCACACCAGGAAGACATACAATCCAGTTAAAAAAATGGGGAATGGACCTGAATAGACACATCTCCAAGGAGTACATACAGATGGACCACGGACATATAAAAAAAAAGCTCAGCATCACTAGCCACTAGAAATGCAAATTAAAACCACAATGAGATATCACCTCATACCTGTCAAAATGGCTACCATTAATAAATCTACAAACAAGTGTTGGCAAGATGTGGAGAAAATGAACCCTAGTGTGCTATTGGTGGGAATACAAACTGATATAGCCACCATGAAAAACAGTGTAGAATTGCCTCAAAAAATAAAAATGAAACTGCCTTTTGACTCAGCAATTCCAATGCTGGGAATATTCCCTAAGAATCCTGAAACACCAATTAAAAAGAATTAGTGTACCCCTATGTTCATAGCAGTGCTATTTACAATAGCCAAGATTTGGAGACAGCTGAAGTGCCCATCAGTAAATGAGTGGATTAAAAATGTGGTTCATCTATACAATGGAATACCATACAGCAGAAAGAAAGAAGGAATTCCTACCTTTTGCATGGATGGACCTGGAAACTTTATGCTAAGTTAAATAAACCAATTGGTAAGAGACAAATACTATGTGATCTGCCTCATAAGAAGAATCTAATAAACAAAATAAACTAATGAGCAAAATAGAACCAGAGGCATAGAATCGTGGAATAGACTGACAGGTGTAAGTGGGTAGGAACAAGGTGGAGAGTGTTTGAAAGTTGAAAGGATTAGTCAAAGAACATATATAGAGGGCCCATGAATGTGGACAACAGTGTGGGTATTGACTATGGAAGTGGTGGGCAGGTTAGGTGGAGGGGACAAGGGGAAAATTGGACAACTGTAACAGCATAAACAATAAAATGTTAAAAAAATTAAAATAAAGAATAATGTTGTCAGCCAAGATAGAGGCATAGATAGATTCACTGTGCCTCCTCACACAACCAAAATAAGGACAACAACAAATTTAAAAACAAAAACAACCAGAACCAACAGAAAACCGAACTGTATGGAAGTCTGACAACCAGGGAATTAAAGAGAAACATTCATCCAGACCAATAGGAGGGATGGAGACAGGCAGCTAGGTGGAGAGGCAAGGCCCTGGTAGACCTGAAATTGTGGTGGCTGGCAGAGTGTGTGGTCCCACACTTGTATGTGGATAAATCAGGAGTCACAACTGGGGAGCCAGACAGACCACACAATGCAGGGTCCAGGCACAGGGAAATCAAGCCTCAAAACCTCTGACTGAAAAAAACCTGTGGGGTTGAGGTGGCAGGAGAAACTCCCAGCCTCACAGAAGAGTTCATTGGAGAAACCCACAGGGTCCTATAATGTACTCAAAACCCCCCACCTGGGATCAGCACCAGAAGGGCCCAATTTGCTTATGGATAGTGGAGGAAGTGAGTGAAAGCCAGCAGAGAACTGAGCAAGTGCCACTGTTCCTTATTGGACCTCTCCCCCACATATAGCTCCACAGTACAGCAACATGGGTTGCCCCATACTGGGGAATACCTAGGCTCCACCTGTCACTCCATAACAGGCACTCTGAGAAAAACAAATATGGCCTAAATGAAAGAATAGATCAAAGCTCCAGAAAAAATAAAAGTGAGCAATGAAGAGATAGCTCACCTATCAGATGCAGAGTTCAAAACACTGGTAATCAGTGCTCACAGAAATGGTTGAGTATGGTCGCAAAACAGAGGAAAAAGTGAAGGCTATGAAAATTGAAATAAAGGAAAATGTACAGGGAACCAACACTGATGGGAAGGAAACTGGGACTCAGATCAATGATTTGGACCAGAAGGAAGAAATAAGCATTCAACCAGAACAGAATGAAAAAAGAATTCATAAAGATAAGGAGAGGCTTAGGAACATCTGGGACAATCTTAAATGTTCCACCATCCAAATCATAAGGGTGCCAGAAGGATAAGAGGAAGAGCAAGAAATTGAAAACATAATTAAAGAGAACTTCCCCCAATCTGGCAAAGGAAGTAGACTTCCCGGAAGCTACAAGTCCTCAAGAAGTTGGACCCAAGGAAGCATACACCAAGGCACATCATAATCACATTACCCAAGATTAAAAATAAGAAAATCTTAAAAGCAGCAAGAGAAAAGGAGACAGTTACCTACAAAGGAGTTCCCATAAGATTCTCAGCTGATTTCTCCAAAGAAACCTTGCAGGCAAGAAGGAGCTGGAAAGAAGGATTCACAGTCATGAAAGTCAAGGACCTACATCCAAGATTACTCTATCGAGCAAAGCTGTCATTTAGAATAAAGGGCAGATAAAGTGCTTCCCAGATAAGGTCAAGTTAAAAGAGTTCCTCATCTCTAAGCCCTTATTATATAAAATGTTAAAGGGACTTATTTAAAAAAAAGAAAATGATCAAAAATGCCAACAGTAAAGTAACACCAAACTCACAACTATCAGCAACTGAATCTTTAAAACAAAACAAAAAATAAATGAAGCAAACAACTAGAACAGGAACAGATTCACAGAAATGGAGATCACATGGAGGTTTATCAGCTGGGAGTGGAGGGGGTCGAATGGGGTAAAAGGTACAGGGAATAAAGCATAAATTGTAGGTAGACAATAGACAGAGGAAGTTAAGAATATTATGGGAAATGGAGAAACCAAAGAACTTATGTGTATGACCCATGGACATGAACTAAGATGGAGGAATTTTGGTGGGAGGGGGTGTACAGGGCAGAGGGAAATAAAAGAGAGAATAAATGGAGCAACTGTAATAGCATACTACATAAAATATATTTAAAAAAATAAAAATCTAGATCAGCTTACATTAACAAAAATGAAAAAAGAGAATAATGTTAATCTCCTAGTGCTCTCCAAAGATTATGGATGAGGGTTACTTTCTTATAAAATTATATTTTAGATTTAAATATTTTTCTGTATTTCAATCAAATTCTGCTGTTTTATTTTTATGCTCAATTTTCCCCATATTTTGGCAAAGAGTGATCCCCTTCATGTTGGCTTCAATCCTTTTTCTCCTCAGAAAAAAAAGGGATACTTCTTAGTAACTCTGATAAAATTTTATTTCCAGCATTTGAATTTTGCATTAAGCTCTGCTAATTAAGTAGCCAGTGTTACTTCCGCTGCTACTTCACATCCCGCATTTAGTGATCACATGTCTCAGTGTACAGGGGTACACACAGTGAGGGAAAATTATGGCCTTGTTGTGATGCTGGGAGCTTTGATCTTTTTTGACATGACCACAGGAATCTTTGATCGTTTCGTCACTTTCCTACACGACAAGATGATCTAGTCTTACCTAGAATGGCCATTGTCTTGCACCATCAATCAGCTATCCCCCTATACATCCCTAGTTTTGGAGGAATAATGGTATTTCGAGGCTTGCTGTGGAACCTGGGGTGCTTATGGGACTGTAACTGCTCACAGGCCTTTATATTGACATGAGATAAAGACACCATTTTTCAAGAGAAAACAGATCAAGCAATAGTACTGATATTCAACTCAAATTTCAAAATATGGGGGTTTACATAAGGGATTGATTTTGTATTTACTTGGGTTCTTTTGCTGACATTCCTGGTTCCTACGACATTAACATAAATACTTATTTGCTCCATCCATCACCGTATGATGGTTGCAGAATTATGACAACTGTTACTACTGACAGTACGATTACTAAAAACAGCTTAAGATTTCCTTGTAGTTATTTTTCTGTCCTACTGTGTTGGGAACCGCCCTGCCTGGTTTCAGAAGCTGTAACCCCCCATGGCTAAGGCTGAGTGAGAGACCTTGGGACCATCAGCCACTAAGGAGACAAAGCTTATCTTCCTAGCAGGGCTGTCACCTCTGACCCCTTTTACTTCACTCTGCATGGCCCCCAGGGGGATGACTGGTTAGTTAATGAGGGGTAAGATTCCTCAAGGGAGGGAAGACCTACGGCAGGCAGGCGTGGTCATGAAGGTTTACTCCGGGAAGGACTTGGGGGGCTATAGAAAAAGGGGGTGATGGACCCTCACCCCTCAGCTTTGACATAGCCTGAGCCCTCATTCTGACTGCAAGAAGTCTCCTAATCTCTTGGCTGCCTTATTTCCCCTGCCTGACTTAAGCCTGAAACAATGACAGAGGGTGGTGCAGCCCTGGGCAGGAACAGGTGGTTCCCCGGAGTGATCAGGCCTAAGAAAGAATGCACAAAATCCTGTGAAACTTGCTTTTCTAAGAATGTCCTCAATTTTCTGATAAGGGTCCAAGCCTGAAACGAGTTTGTTTCCCAAAGTTTTATGGCCCTTTAGCTAACTGACCCTGAATCAGAATAAACCCTCATAGTTCTTTGAATGTTATCTATTGTTTGATCATTACCGCCTGACAATGATGAATGAGGACCTTCCTTGAGTAATGCTCCCAGAAAGGCAATAAAAGCCTGTCCAGGCAAAGGTCAGGGTGCTCTCTCACTCAGGGAGTGGCCATGCTGTCCCTCTTTCTCCACGGGACTTCCGTAGTCCACGTGAATTTGCTTGTCACATCCACAACATACGGACGCTGCTGGACGGAGTCTGCATCACTGCGGCGTAAATCATTTGAAATCATCTCTCTGTGTGGTTATAAGTCACTACACATAGGGAACCATTTTTAAGAAATTTTACTTTATCATTCCATTGATTATTTATTTAAATACACACACCTTTCTCTGAAAAAAATGTTTGCACAATCTACACACAGTTCTGTCTTATTTATTTGTATGTTTACCAGTTTGTTTTGTCAAATTGTGTGTCCTGGAATTCAGGTGATAATAGTCTAAATAGATGATCTTTGTCCCTTTTTATAGCTTTACCACTGATTGGATGCACTTCAGTTCATTCAAATTGTATCGACGATATCTGCAGCGAAGCATTTATTTTCAATACATAAATTGCTCTCAAAAGAGCTATCGTAACGTAAGCGTCTCTTTCTTCTACCCTCCTACCTGATTAGCTACCATCAACTCATTGTAGTTAAACTGTTTTCATTTGTTAAATATGTTCCAGACCTTTACAAGTACCTCTATGACTTGTTCCTCTGAACCACTTCCTACACTCCCAGAATTTTATGTGTAACCCATTGTATGAGACTCTCCTGACTGCACTGTGCTAACTACTTTCTTTCTTCATCAGTTACTGCTAACAGATTATCATGATTTAAAGATTTTATTTATTTATCTTTAGAGGGGAAGGGAAGGAGAGAAGGAGAGAAATATCAATGTATGGTTGCCACTCGTGCGTCCCCTGCCAGTCCCCTGCTGGGAACTGTCCTGCAACCCAGGCATGTGCCCTGACTGGGAATCGAACCACGATCCTTTGGTTCGCAGGCCCGCGCTCAATCCACTGAGCTACACCAGCCAGGGCAGATTATCAGGATTTAGAAGTTAGAGCCTTTACCTTCATACCCTCACTGGGGACTTGGGTCCCTGGTCAAAATTGTTGAATAAATTAATTAAAAGAAAGGTGCCAAGTCCACACGAAAATAATTCCTATCACTACATTAAAATGATAAGTAGTAATACGATCAAAACTAACATTTAAAAAATTTCATGATAAGGAAAACCACTATGACAGTTGCAATAAAGATACTGGGGCGTATTTATAAAATCTCACAGTTTTCAATATTATATCTCACATTCTTAATATTATATTCAACTCTACCCACATGAGACAGAAATCTCTTTTTATTAAGATAGAACTACATATGAAACATTAGCCAATAACATGGGCTTGGTTAGCCCAAGGCTTTATCCTCTTGCTGTTACCAGATTGTGCCAGCGAGATCTGTCCCAGTCATGAATTTTAAAAAGAGTTTGCAAGTTCAACTTCTAGGGAGTGGCATGGTTTGGATTTGAACCTCTTATCTTTAAGGTCAACACAGTTTTCCCAACCTGTCTCTCTCACCTCCAAAGCTTTCTTTATTCCCTCCATGGTTCTCAGCACAAACTTGCGACGCTTCACACTACCTGACTTCCCCTCACCCCACTTATTTTCTGAGATTTCCAGGAAATGTTTAAGTGGCTTTCAAGTGTCTCTTGGGGATTTTTTTTTTTTTTTTAATATCAATGTGTTGTTGCCCCTTGTGTGTCCCCTGCCAGGAACTGGCCTGCAACCCAGGCATGTGCCCTGACTGGGAATCGAACTGCAATCCTTTGGTTCACAGGCCTGCACTCAATCCACTGAGTTACACCAGCCAGGGCTCTTAGGGATGTTTTAAATTAACTTTTTCAGCACTCAAAAGTTGAAAAAATGCCACTTATGAAGCCATGTAATTTCTTCATCTCATGCACACCAAAACCTATGTAATGCATAGGATTTCATATCTTGTTCTTAACGTATAATCTCAGTAGAACATATTCTGAATTTAACACCTTGTTTAGTTACTGTATGAAAATCAGTTGTCAGATAAGTTTATGTTATTTTGTCTAAATGAATGTCTCTATATCTAATTGAGTTAGTCATATGTCCTGCTTATTAAGCAATATTGCTCTTATTTCAAATACATACATTTATAAATATATCATACATCATTAATCATACATTAAAATGTTCTCAAAAATTATCATGCATTTTCCCAGAGTTAAATGTGGTGTTGCTTGTGCCCTTAGCTCCCTCCCTGTCCTCAACCTCCCCCCTTACTATCCTTTCTCCTCTGCCTCACTAAAATAAATGTGCTGCTTTTTAAATTGAATTAAATGTATAGGTAAATACACATCACAGTGTTCTATCACAAAAATGTCATGAAGTCAGAATCTTTAACAGAGGAATGCAAATCACACATGTCAAGTTGATGTTGTGTGGGTTTCAATAGAATCATTTTAATTGTTACTAAAAATGCTAATAAAGCAATTAAAATTAACGATTAAGAGAAACACTGATCATAATTCTTATCACTAGAAATAACAGTATCACCAAGTTGCTTACAATAAGAATGTAATATTAAAATATAGAACTTTTATCTCTAACAGAGATGTGAAATTCAAAGTAATAGTTAAAAATCTCACCATGTAGAGAAATATATTGAATAATTTTCTAAACTAGCAGTTTAACTTATAAATTGTAGTAGCTGCACAAATTATAAGATATTTAAGACATGCTAATGTATATACTTCCCATGTAGTCAGCAGATAACATATACTGTGTATAACAATATTTATATACCAATTAATATAAATATAGGATAGCTACATTAGTATGTAGATCAATTAATATATTTTCTTACAAAATACTAGTCATAAAATATAGACTACTTCAGAATAAATTTTGTTTCAAATTCTATGCTTTAAAAAATCGGTTTGCTTATTTTGTAGTGATTTTGATCTCTGTCAATACCATCTAGGTACTCTAACAAATTGACATGCAAGTTTATCTCTTTATGATTCTCTTCACCATATTTCTCTTCATCCAAAGTTCAGAGAGACATTACACAATCATTTATTGAGAAAATAGTCTCATTAGTTTAAAAACATGTCTACAAATCATGTTACCTAGGCAGAATTCTTTTTTTTTAATGATTTTTTATTGTTGTTCAAGTACAGGTGTCTGCATTTTCCCCCATCCCACTCACCCCCACCTCTCATCTTCAGTCCTACCCCCCTTCAGCTTTGTCCATGGGTCCAGAATTCTTGATAAAATATGATAGCTTTTTAACCCTATGATGTGTTTTCACTTGTGCATTTAGTGGACTTCATTTCAACCAGTATTTGTGATGCATGTGGAGAACTTCAATAGTTCTTTTATTCAATTATATAGCAAAATTATAATTGTTTTCATTTGTTCATGCTATAACTAGAACAATTAAAGTCATAATAACCACTGTTAGATCAAAAAAGTGTTTTATAGAAAATAGAGAAAACACAAATGGAGAAACATATCATACATGTGAAAATGTAAAGGTTAAAAAAATAAAAATATTGAAGAATATTAACCTATATGATAATAATCAAAAAGTTCTGTTTTTGCATATAAATTGAAAGTAGGAAATAGGGACATAAATCAGAAAAATTTGATGTTTTGCCTTATTATCTGACCCCTTTGCTTCACACTGTGTGTAAACAAATCTAGAAATCTGAGGATACTGGATCATTAGGTGGGTAGATGTCATCACCCCAAATGTGTGAAAGCAGTGCAACAATGCAAGAAAAAAAGCCTTGCCCCACCTTCCTCATTAAAATTGTTCTTGACCCCCTTCTTGTTCTTTCACTGGGATAGCAGATGTCATTCCTTCAGGTAAATGGCCAATTAGTGTGCAAGCTCTTTGCATTGCCCAGGGTCCTGGTAGAAATCAGGGGGCATATTCTAAATGGGTAATTCAGACAAGTTTAATGTAGTTAAGAGATTATTTACAAAGATGTGACTGGGATTTAAAAAAAAAAAAAAACAGCAAAAAAACAGTACTTTCTGGTAGCAAGAGAAAAGAAGTCCTACCTGTCACTCTTGAACCTGATGCTACCAGGAAAGTGGTGCTTACCAGCCCCAAGGATATGGCTGTGGGGACAGAGAAGCCTGAGAGAAGCTGTGACCTTTAGCAGAGGTGGATTGGGTGTGACCTCTGCAGAAGGTCACAGCTATCAGGGAATATAAAACTATCAGGGAGTATAAAAACCTCACTTCTTCCTGTAGATACCAGTATTTTGCCATGGATAATGCATATTTTTGCCCAAATTTTTGAGGGACAATAAGGATAAGCATTATATATAAGTAGTACTTATTCTGCATCTATATAAATGTTTTAATTCTTTTTTATACTTATGTGCTAAAAATGTAACTCTAGAAAGCAATAATGGTATCTGCATGTTCAAAAATAAAAGCTAAAATTTCTTTATAATAAAAACATCCCAAGTATCTAAAGATAAATAAATAGATATGTGAAATAACAAATTAAAATGAAAGATTTTTTTCCTGAAAGTTTGGGCCAAAAGCATGAGTGTGCATTATACATGGAAAAATATGATGCTTCCCACTGGCTGAACAAATAGTGAAAATGCTTTTTGCATTTTGTTGAATGCCACCTGGAACCTATGGGCACCAGAGGCTTTGCACAGCCCCATGCAACAAGTACCTGCCGGAAGGGAACTCAAAGTGGTCTGGACGGAAAAATGAAAGGTATGCAGCATAAATTTCTAATTGATAATTTAAATACATGGCTAAAAATTAACAATAAAGAACGCGCATGTTATTGTTTTATAACAGAAATATAACACTATCAATCTCCCCTAGTTTATTATTCTCCATGTACATATCATCATTTACCTTATATTTTACTGCTTTAGTTTGTTATTGTCTTTTTGTTATTGTCACTAGACTCTAAGTTCCATAGGGCATAGATGTTTCTGTTTTGTTCTCTACTGTGTTCCCAGTACCCAGAATTCTGCTTGGCTTAGAGTAGATACTGAAATAGTTTTTGGATGAATGAATTGGAGAATATAAGGATATTTTAATGCAAAAGTTATAATTTCATAAAAACTAAAACCTGTGAAAGTACACAAATTCATGTGATAGAAATACTTCACACATATAGAGGACTGTTTAGGGTTTTTACATGTTTATAAACTACCTCAGAGTTCAAAAGGTACAAAAAATAAGAGGTTTTACTTACATTTGTATCTCCTCTCCAACATTAATTGTGCACACAGAAAATAACTGATAGATATGAGAAATGTACAATAGCAGTGACAACTATTACTTGATTTATTTTGCAATAATTACTATTTATTTGGTTGGAAAGGCTAGGAGTCCTTGATATTAAGACTCAGAGAGTTTCTGTCACTTGCCAACTATTTGTCTTTAAGGGTTGTTTCAATATCCCCAGACTTCAGTTTCATGGTCTATAATATGAGATTAGCAACAGCTATTTCTCTGAGCTCTGCAGATTACAAGAAATAACATATACCATGTCAGCCTCCCACTGTCTCCACTCTGTTTTGCAAAGGCATGTCCTGGACCAATAAGCTTCTGAGACCATTCCTTGTTTGTTACTTGTTTGAGAGTGAAATAGTACTAACCTCCAAATTCTTAAACACGCAGCACCAAAACAAAACCAAGAAACACTAATTCTTAGTTATTCTACTTGCAGTCTGCCATCTGCCCAAGGATCTTATTAGAGTTAATGTAGTCAGAACTACTTTTTTTATTTTTTTTATTTTATTTTAATTGTTGTTCTTACACAGTTTTCTGTCTTCTACTCCCATCCCATCGCCCCAGCCCTCTCCAGTTCCCTCCCATTTCCACCCCCGCCCCAGCTTTTGTCCATGTGTTTTTCATACTTGTTGCTCTAATCCCTTCCCCTTTTCCCTGGATATTCCTATCCCTCTCCTCTCTTGTTCTCAATTTCGGTGTCCTTGGTTATATGATGCTTGTTAGTTTGTTCTCTTCATTAGGATCCTGTTAAAGGTGAGATCCTATGGTGTTTGTGCTTTATGTTATCTCCAGCTGCAACTTCGAGCTTCGACACTGCGGGAAGCACCCCGGTTCAGGTGCGTCGTCTTTAACTTTTCACTCTCTCTTGCCCATTGCCACGCTGTTTCTTCCCTGTCAAGTCCAGGGCTGACGGGAAAGAATAGTATGCCTTGGTTTACTGTTTATTTCTTATTCACATTCAAATATAATTAGTAAATCTTTCATTCTTTTCCTCTTTCAAGACATGAAGGGTTAAATCCGTGCAATTAATTTTCCTCGGAACTCTTGGTTAATCCACCATCTTGCAAAATACCATTGGATCGTGTTTTTATTTGGTTGTAATTTTAGACTAAAGGGGCTGATATGTTAGATCTTTTAGTTTTATACATTTGTTATTTTTTTCAGGACTGTCTAGTTTATTCAGTTCTCTGAATGTACTCTTTTTTATTTACATAGAGATAAAATATATGCAGAAAATTATAAACAGATGTGTGCTTAATATAACACTGATTTATTTGACAAATATTTATTGAGCGTCTAATATATAAACCAGAAACTATTCTAGATGCTTGGGACTCATCAAAAAACAAACTGTCAAAGATCCCTGCCTGCATGAAAATTATAGTCTAGTAAAAGTAGGATAACTGTTCACTTATACAGAAAAATACATGTGTATATTTACAGACAGAGATCTACACAATCATACATGGCAAGAGAATCACTCAAGACAATGGTTGATAAGAGGTTTTCTTTCTATATTTATTTCAATACATAATCCAAATATGGACCACACCAGGGAAAGATGGGGTTCTAAAAATATCTAGGAAGGGCAGAAATTCCTAATTAAAGTGAGTAAAATCTGTGACAGTAGTTTCTTGAATGGTAGCCAGTCTGTAAAGAGGAACAAGGAAAAAAGAAAAATATAGAAATGTTTAGGACAAAATACAGAAGACGAATTCTGAACTGAAAATGAACAGAAGACCAAAAAACATTCTAGAAACCAGAGCAAAGCTGAAGCATCTGCAAATAGACGTGCCGAACATCTGAGGCAATTGCAAAACATAACCATTATATTTTGTCTTGCTTAAGACTCAGTGGATCAAAGGTGGATATAACTAAGAGAGACAGGTATAAATGTACAGAATTTACTAGAACTCTCACTTCCATTGTATAATACTGGTCATACTTGAAGACAGCAGACCAGGTCCATAGCTAAAAGGCCCTTAACACATAAGGCAAAGAGGCCACCACAAGACTATGAATAATTATAACAGACTTCTCCTTTTTCTTCTGATGAGAGCTAAGAAAAAGCATTTGCTATTTGCTTTTTCATATTTCTCATTTATCTGATCTCCAGCAATAAGCATTTGGTGCATATCCCTCACTTAAAAGTGTCTGATTGAATCACAGCTGCGAACAAATTAACACTCCTATTGGATTTCACGGTATCAGAACTTCTAAGATCACTTGTCATAAATGACAGTAATTCTTCATCTCTACCTATTTCCAAATGTTTTCTTACTGTAAGTAGATTATGACTTTGATAATATGATTTTTTTCTTGAAAATAAAAGTCTATACTAAATAAATATCTCCTAAGAGTGTCTATCTACAACACAAAGGAAATAAATTACAATGAAATGAATCCATTTTCTTTTACCAAGCCTTACCGAGAACCAGGAAGAAAAGAAACCCCATCAGAGAACTAAAAAAAGTAGAATGCTAATATTACACTATAAAAAATTTTCCCATATTTTCCCCTTGAGAAACAATAGAGGAACTTTGCATATTACAAGTCTGAAGCTTATGAAAAAAACATGGCTAATCTTTCTAAAACAGTTGTCTCTCCTAAGTGTTTGGTTCTGCCTCTGTGATCATATAATTTTCATGTAGCTTTATTCATTCCCTATGGCTGAATCAAGTACAGTATCATTGCATATTAAAATTTCAATGCAGAAGCACACAGTTAAATTCTGGGCTTGATAAAAAAAAAAGTCAGGCAGAAACTGGAGGCAAGCTGGAGAAATAACTGAGTTATTAAACAGATTAAAATCATTGAGCAGACATATGAGTAATACAGCTTTATTTTCCAAGACTTCTCATAAGCACACAAAAGAAACCAAAATGGAAAATAACAACAATAATAAAAAAAACAGTTTTATCAGAATGTTTTAGTGGGATAATAGAATAAATCTCCTTTTGAGCAATAAACATCATTATATTTAGTATCCATCTAATTTTGGAAATAATTTTAATCTGGGTCATATATTTTTAGCAGTCCATTACATCTTGAAAGTAAAAATATATGATATATAAATTGATATCCAAGAATTCTTATCAATGATTTGTTCACTTGTGTAAATTCCTAATAGAATAAATAAATTTATTATGGATGTCATCTGAAAATTATATTTGAGAAAAGCTTTTAAGAGTATATGGCATTCCCATGTCTACATATTTACATATATGAAAAGTTACCTTTTCAGAAATTATGTAAGCACATATTTACACTGCCACTCTGTTCAAAAATAAATATAGTTCTAAGTTCTCCACTTCACTTCTTTAGCAACCAAACCATTTAGAAAATCAGTTTCTACCAAACACAAACATTTCAGTATAACTTCTAAATAGATGTCTCCTGTGTATTAATGAAGGGGACACTTCCTTTGGAGCTTCTGTAAGTGCATGAAATTTAAATATAATGAAGAGTGGAATGGATTACATTTGTTAAGGCTTTTGAAAATGAATAGTATGAGTTATTGGTTCTTACATGTTTCCACTGATTCAAAGTTACCACATGAAGCCCTATTATTCACGCTCACAGTCTCAAAAACTGGCATACTTTAGCTGAGACGGTAGTGCCCTAATGACATAAATACATAAAGAACATCCTGGGTACCAAGAAAACATATAAATGAGGATAGTCAGAGGGGAAGACAAAGATATTAATGTCTCTCTGATAATATGTAGATAGCATAAAAATGGCTGAACATTTTTGAAAATTTTTAGAGGCACTAAAATCAGTTCTTTTGCTGGCATTTTAAATATCTACAGAGTATTTCCTTGAATCCTGGCAAAAATCTAAATGTTTTTTAAGAAATTAACAATATCCTACCAAAAAAAGAGTACTCAATTAAAACAGGTGTCTCTATGTAATTTTATATATTAATCCAGGTCCTCATGGTAAGACACATAGCATCGTAAATATTATATCCCTAAATAAATAAATGAAAGAATATAAAATAGAGCACTATTTTTAACATATTCATTTGAAACTTTATATTATCAAAAATTAAAATGACATAAATGAATAACAAATTTGTTAACTAATTCAAGATTAGATGATATACAGGATTCAAAAATTGTTTTAATGATTTTTTATGGAGAACTTTGAATAACAGAAAAACTGTGTGACATGATGTTTAGAAACAAGATATCATGTAAACCTGATAAACTAAAGTATCTTAAGTGTCCGCACCACACAAATACCACACATACCAAAGTACTTTAATTTTTTATTTTATTTTTACACTTTAAAATTTTTCCACCATTCAGTACTCAATCTATATTAGCATAGAAATATAGAGAAAAGCGTATCTTTTCTCTAGGTAGCACAGGAAATCCTATGCTGTCCTAAAAAGTAAAAGAGAACATTTGAGATCGTGGCCCATAAGTGCCAAGTGCTTATATTTATATTCCATTTTATCACAAGTATTTCTTTTTTTGTCAAAGGTGCTTTGGTTTATTTCAATCTTCTTTATTGTTGTGCAATTACTATTGTCCCCATTTCCTCCCAGTACTCTCTTCTGCATTGCTCACCTCCCACCTCCCATTTTAAATCCTCCCGCTGACCCATTGTCTTTGTCCATGGGTCCTTTATACTTGTTCCTTGACTTGACTCTTCCCCTTCTTTCTCATGTTACCCCCTTCCACCCTCCCCTCAGGTCACTGTCAGTTTGTTCGTTATTTCCATGACTCTGGTTCTATTTTGCTCACTTGTTTGCTTTGCTGATTAGATTGCACTTATAGGTGAGATCATACAATATTTGTCTTTTACCACCTGACTTGTTTCACTTAGCATAATGCTCTCTAGTTCCATCCATGCTGTCATGAAGGGTAGGGGCTCCTACTTTCTTTCTGTTGCATAGCATTCTCTTGTGTAAATGTAACACAGTCTTTGGATCCACTCATTCACTCATGGGCACTGAGACTGTTTGCAGCATTTGGCTATTGTAAGTAACACTGCTATGAACACTGGGGTGGATAGGTTCTTTTGAAATGGTGATTCAGAAGTCCTATGATATAATCCCAGCAGTGGATTGCAGAATCAAAAGGCAGTTTCATCTTTAGTTTTCTGAGGAAATTCCATTCTGTTTTCCACAGTGGCTGCACTGGTCTGCAATCCCACCAACAATGCACTAGGGTTCCCTTTTCTCCACATCCTCTCCAACACTTGTTGTTTGTTGATTTGTTTATGATGGCCATCCTGACAGGTGTGAAGTTGTATCTCATTGTGATTTTAATTTGCATCTCTCTGATGGCTAATGATGCTGAGCATCCTTCCATTAGTCTCTGGCCTTCTTTTTCTTCTCCTTGGAGAAATGTCTGTTCAGAAAGATCTGTATTCAGAAAACTATACAACACTGAAGAAAGACTTTAAGGAAGACAGAAACAAATGGAAGCAGGTACCATGTTCATGGATTAGAAGAATTAACATCATCGAAATGTCCATACTACCCAAAGCAATTTTCAGATACAACACAATCCATGTTAAAATACCAATGACATATTTCACAGATATAGAATAAACATTTTAAAAATTTATATGGAACCATAAATGACCCCAAATAGCTGCAGAAATTTTGAGAAAGAAGAACAAAGTAGGATGGATCACAATACCTGATATCAAACTATATTACAAGGCTACAGTAATCAAAACAGCCTGGTACTGGCCTAAGAATAGACACATAGATCAATGGAACAGAATAGAGAGCCCAGAAATAAATCTGTGTCTCTATAGTCAATTAATATTTGACAAAGGGGGCAGAAGCATGAAATGGAGTAAAAATAACCTCTTCAACAGTGTTTGGAGAGCTAGACAGCTACATGCAAAAAAAGTGAAACTCAAGCACCAACTGACACCATACAAAAAAATAATCTCAATGTGGGTAAAAGATTTAAATATAAGTTGTGACACTATGAAAGTGCTAGAGGAGAATATAGACAGAAAAAAATAGATGTTCCATGCAGCAATATTTTCATTGATATGTCCCTTAGAGCAAGGGGTAAAAAGGAAAGAATAACCAAATGGGACTACATTATATTAAAAAGTTTTTGCACAGCTAAAGAAAACATCAGAAAAATAAAAAGAGAACCAACCATATGGGAAAATGTATTTGACGATGCTACCTTGGTCAAGGGTTTGCTCTCCAAACTATATAGAGAACTCATATGACTTCACAAATATTTCTTTAAAAATATGATATCCAAAACAAACTTGGGTATTTGGAAAATGTACTGATTATGAAGAGAATGGATTCCAAGATGGCTGCAGAGTGGCTGGAAGCTCTATCCACTTGCTCCCAGCTCCACAGCAGTCTCGTAGGTAAACCACAAAGCAATCACCTCAAATATCCAGCTGAGTGTGAGAGCATGGGCGAGTGGGCTACTGTGTCAGAGTGTTTGAAAGTGTGGCCCAGGCTCTCCTGACACAGCTGCTGCCACTGCCACTGCCCAGCCCGGTGCCTCGGCAGTGTAGATTCAGTACAGGAGCTAGTCTGAGGAATTTAAAATATTCTCCTAAAGAAGAAGCCTCTGGAGAGCCCATACCTGGGGCAGCCAGACTTGTCTCTACGCCCTCCACCCCGGGGCTGCATACTCTGCTGCTGCCAGGGGCCGGGGTCCATAGGCTATAGGCCTCACTGGGGGTGGAGTTGTCACCCCCCTGACCCAGGGTGCCACAGGATCTGCAAACAAGGCACAGTCTGCAGATCAACCCAGAAGTTAGCTGGGAGCTAGCCAAGAGCACCAGGGTGGAGAAAGGTGGCCTGGAGGAGGATTGGCTGCAAAGAGCACCCTGGGAGTGCGGCTGTGGGTGGCTTGGTGGCGGGAACCCAAGGCTGAGACTTACTGAAGGGAAGTGGTGCAAGCACCCCCCCCACCCACCCACAGCCCCTGTGTAATAATATAGCTGCTGAACTCTTACCTTCCTTTCCCACCCCATCAGGATCGATTGAGTCCTGAAAGAGGACCATGCATACAGGATATAATCTATTGATTTGGGAGCCAGGAAGAGGCTTAGGTGTGAGAGAGAAGCATGGATAGGTGGCCTCCTGTACGTGCTCTGATTGGAGATTCAACCCACACCTAGAAGCCCTCTCAAAGCAGAGGAGGTCATGGTAAGGGCTGAACCCCTCAGCCAGCCAAACAGGGGAAAATTCCCAACAATAAATGGGTTTTCTGCTTTAGGGAAAGATAAAAGCCATTGAAGACAAATCCGCCATCTTTTTTTCCCTCCCTTCAAGGGTCAAAGCACAAATTTTGTGTGTAGAGCTACCCAGCTTGGGCCCCAATGAAGGGAGGGTAGTGCAGTCTGGAGTCATGGGGGAAGAGTCTGGAGTGGGAAGCACTGGGGAGAGTCTTAAGGGGGCTGCTGGGGGATTTTGGGGGTCCCAATATAGCTGGGCTTCACAACTTCAACTATCTTCCTTGCCCCTCCCAGGGGAAAATAATTACCCTACCATGTGGGATACTGCTCCCGTGACCAGGAAATCCTCTCTCCACAACTTCTGCAAACTTGTTCAGTCCACTCAGCACATTTTTCTTTCTCTTTTTTTCAGTTTAGCTCTTTCTTGGTATCTTGTGTTGTTTATCTATTTTTTAATTTATTTTCCTACCTTCTCTCGATCCTGCATCTTAACCCTTGCTGAGGAGACAGCAGTGTTAACAGACTCAGGGGTCATCAGAGACAGGCAGTAGGGCACAGCCAATCCATGCACTACCCTGGGAAACAGATTGCTGTGCCCTCCTCATGAGAGAGCCACAGAAACACCCTTCTGGCATCCAACAGACTCAAAATCTGGCCTCTGGGAGCCTAACAAGGATCCTGCCTGCTGAGTACAGGGAGATAATCCTCAGACTAGTGACTCAGGAGAGCGGAAAAAAAAAACATCTCCCATAAAGTCCCCAAAGCACCTGTGATAGGAGACCCAGGAATCACAACCCCTTAGTTCCTCCAGAAACCCTCTCAGAAACAGTTTGATCGGTGGCTAGTCTAAGACTGACAGCAGACCAGCAGGCAGAGACTGGTAGAGGTGGATCCTGTGGCAACTTGGGATAGCTGAATACATGCCCCTGGACCCAGTGCTTATAAAAAGCCAGCTCCGTAGAGCAGTTTGGCACAATCTGGGAACAGCCAAGCCTGTAGGAATCAGCCACAAACTGTGGATCACCTGTAGGTTCAAAAAGGTGGATGGGGGCTCAACGTAGACAGAGCCTGATATTGGCTTACACCAGACTCAGACATCAGAACTGTATCCAAAGGGAGAAACCAGAGAGCAAGATCTAAACTGTGCAGAGTCAAATACACTTGGCTCTTTCTTCATTATCTTAGCTATGTTTTTCTTTTTTCATAGCCATTCCTTTTATACTTTTGTATCTATTTTTTTCTTTTTTCTTTTGGTGCTCTAATTTTCCTTTTATATCTCCTATTTTACTCCTATGTTAGAGTACTCCACTGTTCCCTTCTTCTCTCCATTCATTGTTTTTGTTACCTTTGCTCTGTTCTGTTTCCCCATTTTCTTCTTTATTACAAGCAGTAGCTCTCTTCCTCTTTCCTCTCTTGTAATCACTTTCTTTCCTTTGATCTTCTCACATTCTTTTCCCCTTTCTCTACTATTCCATTTGTCTCCTTGCTTTTAGTAGTCTTTGCTCTTTTTTGTTGATACTGTTGTGGTGGGCAAGGGAGTTGCCTGTTCTGGTGTTGTTTTGCATTGTTTTGCTTTGTTGTGCCAGCACCTATACACTAGCATGCAACACATGGTGGGGGTTGAGCTTCTTAGCCAGCCAGATGAAGGGGATCTTCCATCAATGAGTGAGTGGGCTAGTAATAATCAGGACCCAAAGAGAACAACAGGAGAGTCTGCATAACCCACACACAGTTCTTTCTTAGAGCATCCAGATCAGGAGATCAAAAAGTCTGCACCAATGAGATCCACAGGACTCCTAACACACAACGCCACTACACAAGACAGAGAGTCAAAGAAAAATCAATATAATACATACGAACAAACACAAAGGTATAACTAAAATGGGGAAACATAGAAGCAATCCCCAAATGAAAGAAAAGGACAAATATCTAGAAAAAGAGCTAACTGAAACTTAGGCAAGCAACTTATCAAACATAGAGTTCAAAGTAATAGTTATAAGAATGTTCAAGGAACTTAGCGAGAACTACAGGAAACCTAGTGGGACCTACATCAACATGAAAAAGGACAGAGAAAGCTTGAAAAGAACCAGATGGGAATGAAGAATGCAATATCTGAAATGAAGAGCACACTAGAAGGAATTAAGAGCAGGCTAGACAAAGCAGAGGATCAAATTAGCAAGTTGGAAGGCAAAGTGGAATATAACACACAAAGCAACAAAATGAAAAAAAAAACACTCAAAAAGAGTGAGGACAGTCTAAGGGAGCTTTGGGAAAATATGAAACATAATAATATTCACATCATAGGAATACCAGAAGGAGAAGAAAAAGGGCAAAACATAGAAAAGCTGTCTGGAAAAATAATGATGTAAAACTTTCCTAACTTGGTGAGTCATGCAAGTCCAATAAGTAAAGAGGGTCCCAATCAAGATCAACCAAAAGAGGTCCACTCCAAGACAATCAAAATGGCAATATTCAAAGACAAACAGAGAATCTTAAAGACAGCAAGGGAGAAATAGCTGGTAACATACAAGGGAGCTCAGATGAGGGAGCTGACTTCTCAATAGAAACATTACAAGCCAAAAGGTTTGAAAAAAAAATACCAAGTAATGAAAAGCAAGGACCTGAGACCAAAATTACTCTGTTGAGCAAAGCTCTCATTTAAAATGGAGGGCAAAATAAAGAGCTTCCCAGACAAAAGAAAGCTAAAAGAGTACATCTCCACCAAGCCAACACTGCAAGAGATGCTAAAACAACAGCTTTGAGAAGAAGAAATGGAGAGAGAGAGGAACACAGGTATAAAGGGAAAAAATGGCAATGAATAAGAACCTATCAATAATAACTTTAAATGTGAATAGGTTAAATGCTCCATTGAAAAGATATAAGGAAGCTGAATAGATAAGAAAACACAACCACACATATGCTGTCTACAAGAGACTGACCTCAAAACAAAAGATATACGCAGGCTGAAAGTGAAAGGATGGAAAAATATTCCATAAAAATGACCCTAGGACATGAAAGAAAAAAAAAAAAAAACCCTAGGTAGCAATACTTACATCAGACAAAATAGACACCAAAACAAAGGCAATAATAAGAGGTGAAGGTCACTACATAATAGTTAAGGAAGTAGTCCAACAAGAAGATATAACTCATGTAAACATATATGCACCCAATATAGATCTACCTAAATATATAAAAAAAAATCAGAGGATTTTAAGGAAAGAGATAGACAGCAATACAGTCACTGTAGGTGATTTTAACAGCCCACTGTCAACAACGGATAGATCTTCTAAACAAACATAAGCAAAATTATTGCAGTATTAAACAACACTCTAGATCAAATGGATTTAATTGATATTTATAGAACATTTCACCCCAAAGAAGCAAAATACACATTCTTCTCAAGTTCACATGGATCATTTTCAAAGACAGATCACATGGTAGAACACAATACAAGCCTTAAAAATTTCAAGAAAATTGAAATCATACCAAGCACCTTCTCAGCTCATAATGGCTTGCAACTAGAGATCAACCTCATGAACAACAACAACAACAACAACAACAAAAAAAAAAACCCTCAAAGACATTCAGATACATGGAGGCTGGCTAACAGGCTATTAAATAATGAATGGGTTAATAATGAGATAAAGGAAAAAATCAAAACATGTCTGGAAATAAATGGAAATGAACATACAACAACTCAAAACCTATGGGACGCCGTGAAGGCAGTCCTGAGAGGAAAGTTCATAGCAATACAGGCCCACCTAAGAAAATTAAAAAATCTCAAATAAACAACTTAACCTAACATCTAAAAGAAATAGAGGGACAACAACAAACAAAGCCCAGAGCAAGCAAAAAGAAGGAAATAATCAATATCAGAGTAGAATTAAATGACAGAAAGACTAAAAGAACAATTTGAAGGATCAAAAATCCAGGTGCTAGTTCTTTGAAAAAATAAACAAAATCAAGAAGCCTTTAACCACCCTCATCAAGAAAAAAAGAGAAAGGAGCCAAATAAATAAAATCAGAAAGAAAACAGGAGAAATTACAACTGATACCACAGAAATACAAAGGATTGTAAGAAATTATGAACAGCTATATGCCAAGAAATTGGACAAATGGAAAAATTTCTGGAAACATACGATCTTCCAAAAGTGAATCAGGAAGAAGCAGAAAACCTGAATAGACTAACAAGTGAAATTGAAGTAGTAATCAAAAAAACAACTGACACACAAAGTTTTGGGCCAGATGGCTTCACAGGTGAATTTTATCAATCATTCAAAGAACTAACATCTGTTTTGCACAAGCTATTCCAAAGATTTCAAGAGGGAAGACTCCCAAACTCTTTTTATGAGGCCAGTATTGTGCTAATCCCAAAACCAGATAAAGATCCAACAAAGAAAGAAAATTACAGGCCAGTATCTCTGATGAACATAGTGTGAAAATCATCAACAAAATACAAGCAAATGGGATCCAACAATACATTTTAAAAAATCATACACCAGTATCAAATGGAATTATTCCAGGAAGTTACAATATTTGCAAATCAATAAATGTAATACATCACATAAACAAAATGAAAGAGAGAAATCACATGATCATATCAATAGATGCACAAAAAGCATTTGATAAAATCCAGCATCCATTTGTGATAAAACTCTCAGCAAAATGAGAATAGAGGCATCATACCTCAACATAATAAAGGCCATATATGAGAAACCTACTGCCAACGTCATACTCAATGGCCAAAACCAAAAATCTTTCCCTTAGGATCAGGAAAAAGACAAGGCTGCCTGCTCTTACCACTCTTATTCAACACAGTACTGGAAGTTCTAGCCACAGCAATTAGACAAGAAGAAATAAAAGGCATCCAAGTTGGAAAAGAGGAAGTAAAACAGTCATATTTGTAGATAACATAATAGTCTACATAGAAAACCCTATATTCTCACCAAAAAACTGTTTGACCAAATAAGTAAATTTGGAAAAGTAGCGGGATACAAAATCAGTATTCAGAAATCAATGGCATTTGTGGACACCAGCAATGAACTATCAGAAAGAGAAACTACAAAAAACAATCCTGTTTACTATAGCACCAACAAAAAAATAAAGTGCCTATGAATAAAGTTAACCAAGGAAATAAAAGACCTGTACTCCGAAAACTGTAGAAAACCAAAGAAAGAAATTGAGGAAGATGCAAATAAATGGAAGCATATGTCCTGTTCATGGATTGGGAGAATTAACATCATTAAAATGCCCACTCTCCCCAAACCAATCTATAGTTTCAATGCAATTCTTATTAAAATACCAATGGCATATTTCACAGATCTAGAATAAATGTTCCAAAAATTTATATGGAACAAAAAAAGACCCTGAATACTCTCAGCAACCTTGAGAAAGAAGAACAAGGTTGACAAGATCACAATACCTGATATAAAACTATAATATGGCCACTATGATCAAAGTCGTTAGTACTGGCATCAGACACATAAATCAATGGAACAGAATAGAGAGCCCAGAAATAAACCAATGTCTCTATGATCAATTAATATTTGACAAAGGGGGAAGGAACATACAATGGAGTAAAAATACCTCTTCAATAAATGGTATTGGGAGAACAGGAAGGGTACACACGAAAGAAAGAAAGAAAGAAAGAAAGAAAGAAAGAAAGAAAGAAAGGAAGGAAGGAAGGAAGGAAGGAAGGAAGGAAGGAAGGAAGGAAGGAAGGAAGGAAGGGGAAATTAGATCATCAACTTACATCATACACCAGAATAAACCCAAAATGGATAAAAGGCAAAATATAAGTTGTGATACCATAAAAACCCTAGAGGAAAACATATGCAGTAAAATTTCAGATATCCCACAAAGCAAGATTTTTTATGATATCTCCTAGGGCAAGGGAAATAAAGAAAAAGAATAAGCAAATGGGACTACATCAAATTAAAAAGTTTCTGCACAGCTAAATGAACCATCATGAACATGAAAAAGGAACCAGCTGTATGGGAGAACATATTTACCAATGACACATTGGAAAAGGGTTCAATTGCTGAAATATATAAAGAACTCACACAACTCAACACCAGGAAGACAAACAACCCAATTGAAAAATGGGCAGAGAACATGAATAGACCCTTCTTCA
The DNA here is from genome assembly GCA_004027475.1 of Anoura caudifer. Lineage (NCBI taxonomy): Eukaryota > Metazoa > Chordata > Mammalia > Chiroptera > Phyllostomidae > Anoura > Anoura caudifer. Next base: position 169,206 of record PVKU01003018.1, on the reverse strand, counting down.
AGGAAGACATAACAGATGGTCCATAGGCATATCAAAACATGCTCAACATCACCAGCCATCAGAAAGACGTCAATTAAAACCACAATGAGATATCACCTCATACTTGTCAGAGCATTAATAAGTCAACAAACAAGTGCTGGGGAGGATGTGGAAGAAAGGGAACCCTAGTGCACTGTTGGAGGGGATGCAGACTAGTGCAGCCACTGTAGAAAATGGTATGGAGCTTCCTCAAACAATTAATAATGATGCTGCCTTAAGACCCTCAAATTCCACAGTTTGGAATATACCCTATGAAGCCTGAAAGACCAATTCAAAAGAACTTATTCACCTTGATGTTTATAGAAATGCTATTTGCAATAGCCAAAGGCTGGAAACAGACTAAGTGCCCATCAGTAGATGAAAGGATTAAAAACTGTGGTTCTACACAATAGAATAATAAGCAGCAGAAAGAAAGAAGGAATTCCTACCCTTTGTGACAGCATGGTTGGAACTGGAGACGATTGTGCTAAGTGAAATAAGCTAATTAGTGAAAGACAAATACCACATGGTCACACTTACAAAAGGAATCTAACAAGCAAAATAAACTAATGAGCAAAACAGAACCAGAGACATGGAAATAGAGAACAGACTAACAGCTGCCAGAGGAATGGGTGGTGGGGGAAATCGTGGAAAGAAAGGGAGGGTAGTAGTCACAGAACATGTGCCAATGACCCATGAACATGGTCAATGGGGTGGGAATGGACTGTGCAGCAGGGGAGGGGGCAGGGCAGAGGAGGGCAAAGGGGGAAAAATTGGGACAACTGTAATAGAATAAACAAGAATAAAATTTTAAAAATTAGAAAGAAAGAAACAATAAAAGAATCTCCACTGACAATTAGTGTTCATACTGCTTTGAAGGCCGTCCTTGCTTCATGACAGCTGCTTCAGACCCCACAATCAGCCCTCATCAGGGTTCAGTAGGAGCCTAGAAGTGTGAGAACAGAGAAAAGAGGGGGGAAAGCAACCTACACCCTGGTTATCTTTCTGAATGACATAATGACCCCTGATGCTTCCAGTTTTATAATTCCAAGAAACAACAAAACAAAACAAAACATAGCAAAAAAAAAAAAAAAAAAAAAAAAAAAAAAAAAAAAAAAAAAAAAAAAAAAAAAAAAAAAAAAAAAAAAAAAAAAAAAAAAAAAAAAAAAAAAAACAGCCAATATCAGACAGCTCTAAGTAGAAGTATCCCACAGAAATTTAATTAGGCTTTAAAATAAACAAAACTTTTATTAATCTGAAGAACTTTTTAAAAGAGAACAAACTATTTTCTTTTCTATTAGTTTTTAAATCCTCACGAGTATACATTTATTGATTTTAGAGAAACATTGATGATGTGAGGAGAGAAACATCAATTGGTTGCCCTCAGAATGCAACCAAAGCAGGGATCAAGCCCATACCTATGTTTGTGCCCTAACCAGGGATGGAACCCCAAACCTTTTCAGTGTACTGGACGAAGCTCCAAGCAACTGAGCCACCCAGCCATGCAGATGACTATTTTAAACGTTTCACTGCTAGGTTGACATATACTTTAATGATACATTTCATTTTTAAATTATCTTTCAGAAGGAATAAAACTTAACCCACAGCTTTTCAAATCAAAAGATGTAAGTTCCTCTTTTAAGGTGAACAAATGTATCTTTGAGAAAAATTATCTAGAGCCAAGTCTGAGAAACAGTTACTAAGAAACTAAAATATTTTTATGAATAATTTTCAATTAGGTTTCTAAAAAGGAATTCATACTTATAACTGGTTATTAGGTATTGTAAAAATAAAAATGCAAAATTAAAGTATTCTATCAAAACAATTGGACCTCAGAGAATATAGACACATATTGTACTGTGGAAAACATTAAATTGAAAGCATAAAGCTCATGCTGGGGTATGTCTTTCCATCACAAATCATCACTTGAAAAGAGATGTGTTTTTATTATTGATAAAATTTTCCTGAAGATATAATCAAAAGGGGAATTCTTAATTTTAAAAACATCTTGGAAATCTCCATTTTCCAGAATGTCTTCAAACTGATATAAACTACCTGATTAAAATAAGTGTGTTGAGCAGCATCCCAAGCCCATGTAGTGAGGAGAAAAACAATGTTTAAATATTCATCCCTGGCTGATGTGGCTCAGTGGATTGAGCAACAACCTGAGAACCAAAGGGTTGCCAGTTTGATTCCCTGATTGGGCACATGCCTGGGTTGCAGGCCAGGTCCCTAGTAGGGGGCATGCAAGGGGAAACCACAAATTGATGGATCTTTTCCTCTTTCTCCCTCCCTTCCCTTCTCTAAAAATAAAGAAATAAAATCTTTCAAAGTAAATAAATAAATAAAAGTACGTATCTGTGCCTCAACATGGCCCATGACAATTTTATAGCTATTTATATTTTCCAATGATGCAGAATTTAAAGCACACAAAATATTTCCCCTAAATAGCCAATATTTTTGACTGTTTGGAGTGGTATCTTGTAGTTTCATTCTGATATGTAATTTTCACTTGCTTGAATTATCTAGACAATTGAAGTCAATGTTCATTTTTTATTTCAATATCCAGACAATTTATGCATATATTCAACTGCTGCTAATTTATAGTGGAGAAATAAAATGAGTTTTTCAAAATGTATGATGACATATGAAATTCTATCTGTGGCTATACGTGAGTATTAATTCACTCCCAATATTGTGATGTGAACCTTGATAATCATTGATTGGTGGTCTCATTTACCTGCCACATATGCAGTACATTTTGTTATATGATAGGAAAAAAAGAATTCGGTCACTATCGCAAGAAAGCCATGTATATACAACAATTGTGTACACACAAAAATATATTTGTTTAAATTTATATCTCAGCTTACCTTGTCTCATTTCTGCTCTACTTAAAGTTCGTGCAGATGATTTGTTATATAAAAACCTTCACATCGTGTTTTTTATTAAGAAATATGCTGAAAAGATATTCAACATAGCTTTAAGAACTAGAATACTAATTCTTTTTTAGAATGTGTTGCTGTCAACAGCAATATCAGGGCTGAGCTACACAGAAAATGATTCAGACGCCACAAGCTGCCAGTGTGAAAACCATACACACATTCATAAATACGGAGGCTGAAAGTGCCATTATTCAATGTCCTAGAGAAAATAAAAACACGAGATTTTCCAGGATCCATTCTGTATGTGAAATAATTGTTTTAATTTTATCATATACATTATTTTCTCCTAGCAAAGACCTGTTTAAACCCTTTTGATTCCACAAAACAATTGATTATTGAATCAGCATGCAAGAAAATGTTCAGATGTGTTCTTTTTTTGCTATTTTTGCATTCCAATAAATGCATTTATGATATGGTGTGATGGGGTGAACTGTAACTTCAGCTCCAGTTATTATCATAATTTTAATTAAGTCTTTTAAAAATCTTAGATACTTAAGAATATTCTATAACAATTATTTCATATGAAAAGGCCAATAATATTTTCTGCAAAGAAATACTGCATATGTATACATATATAATAGGAACAACAGGGCACATAGAAGTCAAAAGGTTATTATTTTTCTGAAAATTGCAAATTCTCATGCAAAATCTGATCGTCTTTATTGATGGACAATGTCATAAAGCCATCACTGTGTTTATAGACATTTAATTGAAGACAGCATAAAACGATAAACTAAGAAACATGCATGGTTGACTCCTCCAATTCAAACCATAAATCATAGTGATGTTCAGACAAGTCGCCCAGACACAAATTCTGATGATAGATGAACCATTTAACTTTGATTTTTGAAAGCAATGAGCTTGCTAGCAATACCTCACACTGACTAATACCACATATGGTCATATAAGAACTCATCAAAAATCCATTTTTCCCTTATGTGGATGCTAAAATTATCTTCTAAATGATCATTATTAAAAGTATGCAGTGTGTAACATCTTTCTAATGTGCATAGCTGGATCCAATGTCTACTTGCTTCAGTAAGCAATGATTTCATCACTATTTCTGCCTTTAAAAATCTTAAAGAGATAAGAAAGTGTATAAAATTAATAAATGAAAAACAGTATAAACAAGTTAATTGAAAAAATGTGAAAAGAAAAACATGCTAAATTTCTTAACATATTGCACATTTTCCTGTGGTCACGTATAGAGCAGAGTAAACATGCATCTTACAGCTGATCATTTCATCACGTTTCACCCTAATAATCAGTATGTCATGACAAAAAATAAAATTTATCCCTTCTAGTAATTTTCTAATTTCAAATTCCAAATGAAGGAAAATAAATATACAAGATGTCATTCATGATTTCAGCAATCTATATTTTTAAAATAATTCAACTAATTTAATTTTTATTTAACTTAAATATATTATGTTTCTTGAATACAAGGAAGAATCTTCATATCACTTTAAATAGTTGACAATATAATTGTTAAATTTGTATTTTAAAAATTATGTGTCTAAACTATGGTTCTATAAAAATGTTAATGTTTACTTAAATGCAAATAAAAGATCATTTGAAATAAATGTTTTAATCTACAAGTATACTCTCTTTACAATAGGCTAGATATGTAGTTTAATGAACACTTGGAACATAATAACCTATGCTTCCATGTAATAAAAAATCAAAGTGAAGTAGTGAATGAGAAAAATACTTAAACATTCCAAAAAAACTCTCCTGCTAAATAATAAAAATCGACCTCATTTTATCTGAATTACACACTTTAATCCACATAGCACATAACTAAAATCTATACAACACAGATGAACACCTCTTTAACTACAAATTCCTTTTTAATCTCTCTGAAATATTTAATTTTATTACCAATTATATCACATGGAACACTTTACAAAATACAAAATTTGGGGGAGATTGAGATCCATAATTAGAACACAGTTTGTCTTTGGTTTTGAAGAAAAATGATAACAATTCACCATGTCCATGTCAGGTGCCAGCTGGTGGCTTTTCCAACTAGCTGAATATCAACTAAGGACTCAACATTGTAACGTTGGGCCAAAGGATCAGAAATTTCCTCTGGGACTTGTTTAGCTGTGTAGCCCAGTATCAAATCTGGGTCTGGTTAGTAAGCAGCATGGAAGGTTATAGTTTGGGCATAACTGATAGCCTTTAAAAATTAATTAATATAACCTGTTTTATTTTTCTTCCCTGTTATCCAAATACCATCTTCCATACTGAAAGGGGCTTCTCTATGAACCTAAAAGATTTGAAATCAAGCTAGTAGATTGGAGAGCTTTGAAAGTAAGAACCTCACAAGATCAAATCCAAGAATTTAGACTCACGTAAGAGCTTGTTTTCAACAGCAAACGAACCTGTCCCAAACACCCATCAAAGCATTGGAAAGTGCCATGCTTACACAGCAGTGTTCATTCAAATGATGTTCTGGCATGTTCTCCTATTTCAGCCCTTGCCAAATTGCAATTTTGCATTAGCAGGACAAGATCCGAACGCACTCCTGATGCCATTTTTGTGGTTCCATACACGGTAATAAATTAAAAAGCAGTGATATTTAGATGGATGAGTTGTGTGCTAGGAAGAGAAAACTACCAAACAAGGACCTAAAGAGATCCCCTGTCTTCACATGCTTGATTTCATTCCTTAATTAGAGCCATTAATCAATAGGTATGAGATATGAGGCTTTAGAAAGGCTTGGTGACACAACACCTTGCCACCTGTCAAAATTACAGCTTTCTGTTCGTGCACCATCCCTCAAGTAGTTATTTTCTGCAAGCCTGACTGCATCCCACAATTCATTATTTACTGTACAGTTCTATCCCAGTGTAATGTCAGGAGATAATCCATTGATGATAAGTAATGTTTTACATTGAATTAATACTCGCGAGAGTGCACACACGTACATACACATCTTGTTTTGTAGTTAACGTTCTCCAACACACAATCATCGCCCCTGGTGGTATATTTGCACTTATAAAAACAATACTTTGCTACTGATTAAACAGTTTATCTAAAACAATGTACAGAATTTCCTAAGTTAAAGGAGAAATTTTCCTATTTAAAGAAAAAATCTAAAAACATACATAACATAAAAATTTACCTATTATTTTACAAGCAATTGAAAGTTGTCAAAAGACCAAAGAGGAAAACACTTAGGTGAACCTAAAAAGTGGAAGACCATTCCAAAATGAAGGGATTTCTGAAGATGTTAACTACACAGTGAAAATAATATACACACATATGTACTTTTTTCTCATGGAAACATTTTTTTGAAACAAACAGGTCAGTATTCAAAAACCCATAACAGTTCACCCTAAAGCATAACCTCCGTTAATGCAGCTACAAAATGGACTTTTTCAGACGAGCACTTCCAGAATCCCACCAAAAGAGAAAGAAGGTCCAGCTACGTTTGTCTCTCCAGTAGAACTGTGTCCCTCAATTAATTTTTCTTTGAGAATACCCACAACCAGCATATAGCTCTAAATCACAAATGGTCTTGGCACAATTTAAACCTTGAAAATAAGAGTTGAAAAAGATGACATTTCAATGGCCATTCCTTGTGCCACCCAATCCCTGTACACCGTTTAAGGTAATTGCATTCTATTTAGCATTTTTATAATGATATCTATGTTCTGAATGTCCTGAAAGCAGCCCCACTAACTGAAGCAAACACCTTTCTCATTAACTGACTTCAAAAATCCATGCATTTAACTCATGGTTGGAAATTTGGACAACAGTTATTTTAAAACTGATCTGATGCATAGACGCTGAACAGTAAAAATGACTTTTACATGAGAAACATCACATTATGTACAAAGAAAACTGTCCCCTAAATATTACTGACCTACTATATACCACATTCTGCAGTATGGTATCCATCAGTGCTGAAGTGACACACTTGAATTAGAACAGAAGAAATGTAGGCAGTAAATAAAGTAAACCACAGAGAGAAAAGATGAAAATAGGATTTAGGAAGATATCGGCATGTGCTATTGATGAAAAGTGGTCATTGGTGATTTAAACAATTAATTTACTTATTCTTCTTGAGTACATTGTTTTTTAACTATACAAATAGATCTGATGCATAAAACACTGATATGTAGACCCTCAGAAACCTTTGGGATGGGGAACCAAAGCATTGTTGTAGAACTCGTGGAATTTTTTGTCAGTGGAAAAAAGGTTTGTGGGCTACTAATAAGTTTCCAGATATATTTTGTTCTATATATCCCCAATGTACCTAATTTTTTAAAAGATTTTTACAATTATGATTGAATTTCAAAAAGAGCTCTGAACATTGACATGTGAAATAATTGCAGATATTAATACAAAGACAATCATTACACATTTACACTGAATTAATAGTTTACATCTAGTAATTTACATATATAATAACAATCTTGAGATCCATACCCAACAGTGAGATGTCTGGATTAAATAAGTCTTGAATTTCAGTGTTTAAGCATTAGAGTCTGTCATCATAATTAATTGGGGCTTGTTAATTTCAAATACCCTAAGAGCCCTGAAACACCAGTCCAAAAGAATCTATGCACCCCAATGTTCATAGCAGAACAATTTACAATAGCCAAGTGCTGGAAGCAACCCAAGTGCCCATCAGTAAATGAATGGATCAAAAAACTATGGTACATTTACACAATGGAATTCTATGCAGCAGAAAGAAAGAAGGAGCTCCTGCCCTTAGCAACAGCATGGATGGAACTGGAGAGCATCATGCTAAGTGAAATAAGCCAGGAAGTGAGGGACAAATACCATATGATCTCACCTTTAACTGGAACATAATCAACAAAAGAAAAAAGCAAACAAAGTATAACCAGAGTCATGGAAATCAAGAACAATCTAATAATAGCCAAAGGAGAGGGGAGGGGACAGTGGGAGAAGGGTTTTCAGGAACTACTATGAAGGACACATGGACAAAACCAAGGTGGGGGTGGAAACAAGGGAGGGAGGTGGGTTTGGCTGGGGTGGGGGAGAGTGGTGAGGGTAAATGCAGACAATTGTAACTGAACAACAATAAAGTAATCAAAAATAAAAATAAATAAATAAATAAAATTAAGTTACAATTTCATCTATATCTCCTTCATTGTTTCTTTAAGATTTTGACAAGTTTTTAATGGCAATAAGTTCACAGGTAAATGGAAATAAATGGACTTATTTAATCTTCTAAATTATCAATCATTAGCTAACATATTCTAGGCAAACCTTGGTTTAAAATAGCATACTGAAAAGTATGTCCATTAGTACACTAATATCAGAATATGTTACCAAAAAAAGGTTTATACTCATGAAAATTTGGAACTCATTATAAGTGACACTCTTAGCTTATTTACATATTAAATGTTCAAAGCAGTATTATAGTTAAAATGTAAAAAATATTTAACTTTATGTTATTGTTAGTTAAATATTTTGCCTCAAATGTGTTATTTAGAAAAGCATCTTTCATTATTCCTTAGAATTAGTTTTTTAATAGAAGACTGTTTGGGAAACACTAAATTTCAAGAACTCGTGAAAAATAAGAAATAGGGGGTAAGAACATGACGATAGTCCAGGTTTCTGGTGAAAAAAGTATGGATAAATCAGGCTGATTCCCACACTAATTTTAACTCTGCACCTAACTAATGATTGAAGAAATTATTTAACCTCCCTTTGACTCAATGTCCTCATCTGAAGTAACGAAGTTTAACTCATTGGGCTATTATAACAATTGGATTAGATATGATAAAGTCAAGCACCAAATCCCTATTAGGAGCTCTCCTGCAATGAAGCGTAAATGCCTGCTGAGAAATAAGGCTGTGTCCTCCCAGTGGGAAGAGCCTCAGACTCTGTGACTGTGGAGCCACATGGACACTTATGACCTCTTTCTTGCCCCAGTCCCCACTCAATAATCTATTTCCTCCTACGGAGTGGTATGTAAAAATCCTTACCTTTAATAGCTCTTGGAAGTAGCTAATAAAGCACAGATTTAGGCAATTTTAGATTATTTCAGCTCTAAAATATGTCCCAAAGAATTCAGCTAGACCCGGGTACTAGTGAGGCATCAGGTCCTACGATACCAGGACCAGGATTATTCCAGCTGCATTCCCTGCAAGTTACAGCCATTTGTGCATTTTGAAATTACTTTTATGTTATAAAAATAACAGTACGAATCCTACTTATTAATCTTGTTTATTCTCTGTCTGTCTCCTCAAGAATATAAGCTCAATGAGGGCAAATTATTGTTTTTACTCACTGCTATAACTCCAGGACTTAGTATTCACTATATCCCAGGGGTTGAATGAATACTTGTTAAATAAATTAATCCAGAGGGTTATAAATGAGAGGCTATCAACCGCATATATCTTAAAGACTGAATAAAACAAACTCTTATGTGTTTTCCATAAAATGTTTTGAGGCTAGAATTATAAAATTATTATAAACTGTATTTTAGGAAATCAAAAAATATCTTTGAGTTGTATTAATTCCATGAGAATTAAAACTTCTTCTCAAAACTAATTTCATGGGAAAATATTTATAAAATCCCTTTTTCATCATCAAAATTTTCTGTAGGCTATTCATAAGAATAGGCTTAAGTGGGTAAAAAAGCTAATTTAGAATTTATGGGAGACTTTTCATAATATATGAAAAAGCTAGTACCGTATGGGTACCATTGGACACTTGGAAAAATATGATGAATAATAAAAGGTGTTGCTACTTTACATGTCAAGAAATACATATTATCCTCAAGATAGAGGGAAGGGGGAAATAAATGGATTTAGATATAAACACAATTATCAACAACATTTTTCAGTGGCAGTTTCTAAAAGAAGCCGTGGTATAGTTAATCAGAAGTCATAAGGGACATGAGCTATTGCCCAGCCTCACTCATCCCATTTGAATTCCGTGAGCAACATCATGTGGAAAAGCTCATGGTGCAATGGTTTTACCCCACATATCAGTCCCCAGCTGCTATATCCCTACGCAGAATAGTGAAATATATATAAATAATCCTGTCAGGGTGAATGCCAGCAAAGCAGGCAATTTGGCAAGGAATTGCATTCCCTAAATACCACGTGTAAAAATTTTCCAAAGCAGAGGTAATATTATCCCCTAATACATGGTAATATATATTATCTTAATTCTGTATTTTCATCTATTCATTCAACTAAAAATATTGTGAGGACTCAGGTATTATGCTGGTTACTGGAGCTACAGATATGAATAAAATATATTTACCTGCCAGATGAGACTCCCAATTCAGAAATATTAATGTATAACCCAAGCACTGACATTACAGTTGGATGAACACTATGGCTTTAACAAATTGTTTTTCATTACCCATGGACCGAAGCTCAAAGCACAAAAATATTACTTCTGTTTTATGTATTTAAACCATCATTGTGAAATTCCCTTTTGCAAGGTCTAATTAACCCCAGTGGTCATGTAAGACATGCATAATAAATATACTTTGTAACAACAAAAGGCTAACTCTTTAATCATTACTGTAATTATTATTAGAACACAAAATATTTTAATTCCATAAATACATTTAATTTCATTTTTAAAACAGTTACATGTTGAAAATCTTCAAAGTCATTTATATTGCTCAAAATAAAACAGAAAGCTGTTCTCCCCAACTCAACAGAAAAAAGTCCTGTTTCTGAGGAAGCATTTGAGTACATATTTTATTTGTACAACATAGTTATTCAGGGCTTATATGTTACGTAAATCTGCAGACCTTTTACTGTAAGAAGTTATGCAGGAAATATATACTCCCGATACCCCCTAAGGGAAAGACTTCAAATGCATTACCGTCAAATAAGGATAGAATTTCCAAAATTCTTCATATCCCTGATTTTAAGCTAGACATCTGCAGCAAGAGAGAGATTTGAGTTTGGGGGAAAATAAGTGAGAACAAATACTGTACTACAGGAATACTGCTGAGTATTCAGAGATGCCTGTCAGAAACGAGTCATCTGCAACAGTAAAAATACTGAAAGTTTGCATAGCACCAGACGAGACTGGGCATGTTCAGGGTCGCCAAAGAACATGTATAAAGGACACATACACAAAGCCAAAGAGGGGTAGAAGGGAGGGTGGGAGGTGGGGGTGTGCGGGGTGGGAGAGAGCAGCAGGTGGAGGGAAAATGGAGACAACTGCGCACTAACAACAGCAAAGGAAAAAAGAGGAAAACAAAACCGGCTGTGTCTACCTAGCAAGACGATAGATCATTTTAAGTTAAGAGTTAAACAAATCAAGCAACAAATTTTATTGATTTAACTCAGGGGATTGACCAGTTGCTTGAGATAAATGAATCAACAAGCTTTTAGTATTATCAACATAGATCATCGGTTATTTCTGAATAAAGATTAAGTAATATATGAGGGCATTTATTTAAAAGTTAAGCATTTTAAAAGATATTATTTTGCGGTAGGAACAAAGAAGAATACCATTTAACAATAGACTTCCGGATGTGAAAATAAAATTGTTTAATAGCAAAGTGTGCCTAACAGTTTAGAGAATAAGCACATCAGAAACTAATAGGAGCCATTATTGATAATTTCCAATCGAGATTGTTGAGACCTCATTTTTTATATATCTACGACATTTTTATTGAGTCATCCCTGTGTCACACAAGGTACTGGGCTCTGAGAGAATTTTATGCTGAACAGCAACACCAAAAACTTTTCTTCCTTCACTGTCTTGTTCAGTGAGGATATTCTTCTTCGTAAAATTTGCTGGTTGAAAATCCTATCATTTTGTCCTTTGAATGTAACATTTAAGGAACAATAATACTGATAAAAGGTTGCATTAGAGTTATATATTTAACCCCTATAAGTTTAATTTTCTGAAGTTCTTTCATATGTATGAAAATACATTTTGTATCTTGTTATTATATAGAGTATACATGTAGCTATATACTATAGATGTGAATATTTATATTACATTATAGTATATTGTATGTATACTACATGTATATGTTTTAAACCACATTGTAATAACCAAAGGCAGTATGAAATGGGCTCAGAAAGTCTGAGAAAAATGCTATTTTGTGAACTTAAGTATTTCACACCAATGGCGCACTCTTTAGCCCAGAGTCTCTTGAAAGCAGAGCCTGAGGCAAAGATTAAAATGCTGATCCTTTATTTGAGAATCGCAAACTGAGGACCATGCTGATGAAAAAGAAAAAGGAAGTGAGGCAAAAGTACAGAGCACTCCTACTGATGTTTACGGGACTGTCATGTCAACCAGTGCCATTGCAAGACACAGATGCTTCAGACTTGTGATGGTTTGATATGCTGAAAGTCACACAGTATCCTGCAGCTTATATAACATCCCCTGTAGAAGCTACCAGATGAAGACCGATGTGTAATACAAGCTCAGGGTGCATGAACAAAATTGAGCTTCTCAGAGCCCTGCTTGGCTTCCTTGATACAAACGGAGTTACTTATTTGGTACCTCGATCTTCCACATACCTATGCTGATTTCCAGGCATCAGAATTATGCACAGATTCTAGCAAAAAAAGCAATACATATTTTTGTTACTTTGTCATCAAATCCATTATATATTTTTTATATTGCACAATTAGAAATATTTCTGTGCTGCATTCAAGTGTCTTATTCACTGATTTTGTTAGTATTGATGTTGCTCTCATTCCTACTTTCCTAGAATTTCTTATTCCCTCCAAAAGACATTTTTCTTCATTCAGCGAATATTCTCTGATTTCTCTAAACACTGAGCAACCTCATATATTTCAACTAGGAAGCCTAATCTCATTTTTCACACCTCTAAAACACTTCAGCCTTCAACAAGGCAAAACTTAGGTGGAAGTTCTCACTTTACATCCATCAAAAGGTTATGCTTTTTCTAGTTTTGTCGGATTTTTTTTTAAATTGATGAGTTAATTAAATGTTGACAACCCATTCAAGATAATAGCCTTGTCATTTTATGTTTATTAAAGTTTTTAAAGTGATTGCAGATACTAATTTAATCTATATTCCAACTCCCATTTAAAAATAATCATAATAATGGGTCATACCCCAAGAGAAAACATTTTCAACAAAAGTAGTAGGGCAGAGATTTGTAATTGTCTCTAAAAATATTTTCAGCATTTAGAGTTACAAACCACCGTTGAATTTGCTAGCAACACATTTGAAATAGAATTGGGACTAAAAATGATCATTTCAAGCCTATTAAAAAATACTAACTCAATGATTTTAAAACATTGCTTTGGATATCATTAAGCATTTCAATAAATGGAAATCTGATATAATACCTTAAAAAGGATGTTTAATTTTGTTTCATTCAAATAATAAGAATAAATACTATATATGCATTATATTTTTAGAAAAAATTTAATTAAGCAGCAATATTATGAGCAAAACTCAAATAGGAGAAAATTCTAGAAATAAGCAGTGAAACTATAGAATAAGTTCAAAAGACAGGAAATATAAGTTCTTTCTGGTGCTATGTCCCAAATTTGTAGAAGGACCTTTAGTTAAGCAATTGTGTCTCCTGATATTAATATTCTTAATTTATGGACCAAACCAGAGTTGAAATAGATGCAAGTCCCCACTCTCTTGCCCTGCACCTATGACAGGCATTGCAAAAGGATGCTAACCATTTTCATCACTATGTCCATCTTACCACATGCATTCTTACCTTACCACTTCAAGCGAGGGATGAGCTTTAGCACTAGAGAGGAAATAATTCTGGTATTCTTTGATGAGATATTTAGAAGCTTCAGCATTTCTTAATTCTAAGTGTCAGTTCTTTGTCCACACATATTATAATTAATTGTTCTTTAACAAAATATAACCAAATTCTGGTTTTGGGGGAGCCCAGTTACACAATATCTTGTGAGCTGCTGACATTCAGAAACAAAGAATTATTCCATCTAGCTGCTGAGGCCTAAGGGAGAAATCAAGCAGCTATTTAAATTAATGACATTTAAAAATTAATTCAATTTGAATGACTTAAGTATCACAGACAAGAATAAATTATAGAGTTAAAAGGTCAAGATATCTGGATTAAAATCCTATCCTCTCATCTTTATCCAAGTTGAGCTATTCATTCAACAAATGTATTTTAACCCAGCAGTCTGCTAGATGGAGGTGTAGCGTTAACCAAAACTGACACAATCTCTGATTGTTATGGAAGTCGCAATCGACTGTAGGAGTAGACTATATACATATGTACTATATATATGTAATATATATATGGTAAGTTATTTTATGAGTAGGAGCTGTCATGAAATATACCGTGAGAAAATAATATCCAAGGTAAGACCTGAAGGATAAGAACCAACTAGACTAGAATTACAGTTGGTAGTCTGAGAAGGAAAAAAGCCAACAATCCTTACACAATTTGTAGGAACATGCAATATGCCTTCACAAAAGATTTCATTTAGCAGATAAAGGAGATAAACTTTGGCATCAAATTTGTGGCTTTGCTCCTACGTGGACAGAGGCATCATTGAATGAAATGGGTAATTTAGAGGAGGGAAAAATTTGGAGGAAAGCTGAAGAGTTTAACTTTCAGAATTAGAACTTTATAATGCCAAAATAACTTTCAAGATATAATGCCGAGTAGGAACGTGATACCTGGGTACGGAAATTAGAAAGGGGTCCATGATGGCCATTTAAATTTGAGAACCATTACGACATTGAAATCCACAGGAATGGATAAGATTGCCTAGAGAGAGAATTCTGCCTGAAAAGTTATTCAAGCTACCTTTGAGTCTTCAGAATTTTAATGACTTTATCAATATTTTTTTCTCAAAGCGTGGTCTGTGGAGTAGAATCATTAGCATTACTTGAAGACTTTTTCAGAGCCACTCCAGATGTATTGACTCATGATTTGCATTTAGGAGATTCACTGATGGTGAGTACGTTAAACTCTGAAAAGAGCTTTAAGGAGTTGGCTAAGGAAACTGAAAAAGAAAAAAGAAAACCCAAGAGAATGTGGTGTCACACAGACCACTAGAAGAGAGTGTGCAAAAATTTAAGAAGTACTCAGTAGTGTGGAATGTTTTGGGGAGGGCATATAAGATGACAGAAAAAGTTCCTTAAATTTAACAGCATGGGGGTTGAAAAGTGATATTAGCCAGAGCAGTTTTGATGGAGAAATTCAAATGGAAGCCAAAAATTTAGTTAGTTACAAAAAGATGAAATGATGACAACCACCTATAGATGATTCTTTCAAGAAGTTGGCATTTCAAGGAGTGTGAGGATAGGTCAAGAAGTGAGGGGAATAGAGGATCATAAGGGGACAGAAGGGATTGATATTCACATACACAATGATAAATGACAGATGATTTTTGAATATTAATGAGAATAGTCAATTATAGAGAGAAAATTTTGAAGCTAACAAGTGGTAGATAAATTAAAGAACTGTAGTATTGACAACAGGAAAAAGCAAGGAATGTCAAGCAAATGCCATCAAGATTTCTTTGATGGATGAAAGAGAAGATAAGTAAAGATGATCATTGGCTTGGAAATTTAGTAGAGGGATGGCGAAGCAGTGTTACTGGCAGACAGTCTGTCCAGAGTACCAGGGAGTGTCCTCCATTGGCCAAGAAAGCAGGAGGGCGAGGCTCTTACACTGAGCAAGCAGAAAACTAGAAATATCAGTAGATAGGTCCCACATGCAAAAAGCTAGCAAGATAATTAGACAGGACCATGCCCTCCCCCACTTTCCACATCAGTTTGGGGTGGAACCAGGGAAGGCAGGTACATGCCCCATAGAAGACAAAATGGCTCAGGAGGTTGCTGGACCAAAAAAGGTTTGTCAGCCTAGCCTGGGGAAAGAAGAGATTGGTTGGGAGGTGGACTCACCCGAAGCATGTAAAAATGTGGGAAGTTGATTTGTCATCTTGAGAAAGCACCTGTTCCATCCCACTCCCAAGGCAATATAATCCCAAGAGAACAAAGAGGCTGGCTCTGACTTGGGACCTGGTCTCACACAGATGATTCGCCCATGGGGAGATGGTTCTCTCCATGGGACACACGGTAAAGGCCCAGGGGTGAGTCTCTCTCACCTCAATGATGATGTACTGGCCAGTTCATTCATGTATTCTCTCACCCAGGAGCATTCAAATATGTGGTCCCAGCAGCCTCATGGCCCATAGCCATGCGGGCTCCACACACAGTCTCCAGGAGAGAGCCGGAAAAGACCAGCAGCCGGGAACCAGCTAAGATACCTACATGGGGTCTATTACTGTTCGTCAGCCTCCAGCAGGCTCCAAAGGACTTTACTTCAGAACAGAACGTGCCCTGGCTGGTGTGGCTCAGTGGGTTGAGTGCCGGCCTGTGAACCAAAAGGTTGCCAGTTCGATTTCTAGTCATGGCACATGCCTAGGCTTAGAGCCAAGTCCCCAGTGAGGGGTGCATGAGCGGCAACCACACATTGATGTTTGGCTCCCTGTCTTCCCCTCTCTCTAAAAACAAATCTTTTTAAAAAACAAATAAATAAAATGGAACAGGAACTCCGGACAATGGCTTTTTTCTTGGTCTTGCTAAGGACTGCTGGGCTTTTTCCATGGCAGAAAAAAGAGATGGGCTTTGAGACCAGAGTCCACCATTTTCCCAGAATTCTTTCCTTTTGCATAAGCAGCTGCCTCCCAAATTTGACTGTTGTGGCATCAGGCAGCCAAACATCTGTCTTTTTGATCATTTATAGGAGGGCTTATCTAAGGTTTTTAATATGTGAGAAATTTATTGTTAAAAATCAAGAGTATCAGATATCTGAGAAAAGGGAATATTTTTATTCTTGCTAAATTTATTATTTATTTAATTCTTAACAACCCTTCCATACAGGCCATTTTATTACTCCAAT
The DNA here is from genome assembly GCA_004027475.1 of Anoura caudifer. Lineage (NCBI taxonomy): Eukaryota > Metazoa > Chordata > Mammalia > Chiroptera > Phyllostomidae > Anoura > Anoura caudifer. Next base: position 152,385 of record PVKU01003018.1, on the reverse strand, counting down.
TTTACACATAATAGGTCTCAGGTAAAGTAAATGAAAAAGCTTGTATACAAACCCAGCAAACTTACTTCAGATCCATTCTTTGTCAACTACAAAGATGTCTTTTTTATGGGTGTGGAGAGAGAATGTATTAGAAAGTCGTCCAAAAGTTTGGTAATGATGAATCTTAATGACTACCATCAACCAGGCAGTCCTGTCACCAGTAAAATACTGTTCTTACACAAATGATAAATGATGTATTTTCACTCTGACTCACTTTTTGTCTTCACATTCAGTAAACTATCATGAACTATTAAAAAGGTACAATAGTAATTAATAAGGCAAAAAGTAGTTAATTTTTGTATAATAGATCATAAATTATTTTAACATCCTTTATTTTATTACACAAGGTTAGGCAAAACTAGGGTTATAGTTGTGAATATGCAAAACAATTTATTCTTCTATTATTACTTATCAATTATTATATTACTTTTCATATGAATAACTATAAACCTTCTTTTGCCCCACTCTGTATATTATCCTATACTTTTTAATAATTGAGTACATTTTCTTATAAAATGAGTTCTTTAAAAGATATTTTTGATGTTGGATCAAGAATAAATATGACTAGGATAGTTTCTCATAGCATTGTAGTACGGTCAAGTTAGATAAAATATGTGAGACCATGTTATTCAAAGGAAAACTTTAAACTCTGTTATTAATGATGAAAAAGGAGAGATTAAGTTCCACAAATGAATATCATTACAATTTTAAAAACCTGAGCAGAGTCCTAGCTTAGTCAATAGATTTTGATGAAAGTTGTTTCATGATTGACATCAACAATTGGAATGGGGCGTGGGCTGAGAGACCCCCCTCAAAGTCTGGCTGCGGTTTGGGAGACAGGGAGTAGGGCCCTTGAGAGTTATTTTGCAGATCCATAACAGCAGGCTAGCTTCTTACCGATATGCAAAATGGTTATTTTGCATATCAACAGCAGGCCAGCTAGGGAGATGGGCGTGGTTTTGGCCCATGATGTAAATGGGAATCAGCTCCCCAGGTTATAGCACCTGCACAGGAGTTTGGAGATGACTCACGTGGTGTCAGGAGGCCCTGCTTGCCCCGACCAACAATGTCAGCTGAGAAAGGGGGAAGAAACCAAACTACCGGCAGGTGTAGCCTATTGTGGGCGGAGTCGGAAATGGCCTTGAGGAAGAAGATCTGTGCCGGGACTTAAACCCCGGTGTGGCGGCCCTGCTGGCGCTTAGCCGCGAGGTTTCGGGAGCAGAGAGGGGCCTCCCCCGACCGTTTGGTTTAGGAAGATGTAGCAGCGATGAGGTGCTCTCTCGGCGGTTTGAAAGGAAGCAGAAGGATCTCCCGGCTCACCAGGAGGATGCAGTTTGGGATTAAGAATTGGCGCCTAACCAAGGTACAGTTTTATATTTCTTTCCCTGAGATACGGTCCCCCTGACTGGCCGGGCGTGGCAAGGGGAGGCAGTACTGTGTGTGTGTTTGTGGGTGGTTTAGAGGGACTCCGAGATTTAAAGGCAACATTCTACCATTACTCTCAACCTGTATAACTTTTGAATAAATAGTTCCTTTCCTTTTCACCAAACTCTGTCACTGAGAGCCACAATCCCTAAGGGTGGCGGGCAAAGAATACACAGTGAGAGAAAGACCCTGGGGAAGGGGGCTTGTTACCGTGACGATATCTTGGCTCCCCCAAACAGATAGTTCCTGTAACACAATCACTTTTGACCATAAATAATCAGTGAAATGTAAGTGTCCACTGGATATAAGCATACATTTGAAATAATTGAGATAGTTTGACCCTGATACAATTCTATGGAATAGGAAACTATTCAGTAAACTGTAAAATCAGTAAGTTCTGAGAAACCTTGGAAAATTTTCTGGGAGATTATGCTATGCAGCCCTTTGTAAATGCTTCCAGGACAATAGAAGGTGTGAGAGCGACCACCATAGAGTTTGGTAACAACCATGATACATTTGGGAAAAGATTGGCATGCCAAGTTGTAAGAAGAAATCACAACAGCCAGGAGTGATGACACAAAGAATAAAGGGGTCAGGCACCTACAAAACAAACAGTGATTGCCAACTCTTAAGAAAAATCCTGCCCTGGCCGGTGTGGCTCAGTGGACTGAGCACCAGCCTGCGATCCAAAGGGTCTCTGGTTCGATTCCCGGTGAGAGCACATGCCTGGATTGTGGGCCAGGCCAGGCCCCCAGTAGGGGGCACTGGAGAGGCAACCACATATTGATGTTTCTCTCTCTTTCTCCTTCCCTTCCCCTCTCTCTAAAAATAAATAAATAAAATATTTAAAAAAGAAAAAAGAAAAATCCTGAGGGCCAAGGGCAATAAAAATAAATGAACAAACAAACAATTCATCTTTGTCAGGAGGCCAAACCATATAGTCAGTAAAACAGGCTCTGGCCAGATCTACAGACAAGACTATCTTTTGGGAGGTTGGATGATTCTGGACAATGAAATAATTTTACAAAATAACAGGAAGAGTAGGAAGTTACTAAAAGTAAAAATGACAAGCATTCAGCATTATAAAATACATCTGCTTTATCCAAAGAGTTTACCCTCTGAATCTCCTTTTATTTTACACTGTATCTTTGGATAAGCTAATCTTGACATTCAGCTACAGATTTTTTTTTAAAAAATCTGTGGAGATGGTCCTGATGTTAAATTAATTACAGGGACTTTGAAATAACTATGTTAAAAGTGATAATTTATCCAATAATCATAAGGAAAAGAAGTCCACAGGATTGGATATAGAAAGGAAGAAAGGCAAAAGGACATGTTAATATGTTTGAAGAAGAAATGAATTAAAAAGCAGGCCTCTCTGTACTTCCACAGTAATTATTTTCACTGTATCAGTTACCATATCAGTCTTTCCATTTCTCCAAGTAATCTGTACATCCCTTGATGACAAGAACGTCATCTTGATCTCTTCAAGGTCAACATAGTGCCTGGTACAGAGTAAGTGTTAAAAATCTGTTGAATAAGTAATAAATCAGAAATGAAAAGGCTAATGGTGGCTTCATTCGGGGCAAAGTATAGAAAGAACAAAAAAAATCTATTGGAAAATTAAACAATACTTGTGGATTTGCGAATACTGCCAAAGGAGTATCTTGATCAATTCTTAATTTACTATTGGGGAGTGACTAAAACCCTACAAAACCAACCCCTTCACTTATTTCTATAAAATATATCCTATTTCAAATCAAAATACCAAATTCCTTGTATAATACTATTTTAGAACCGTTTTAGGCCAGCACTGACTATGAGTGTAAATTAAAATTAAAAAAATTTAAAGATTCTAAACTTTCTAATTGAACTGCTGATCAGTCATTGTTTGCAGTAAAATGATCTCTTGTGTGAACCTGACTGTAATCGCCTTAGCAGTATTACAATACGGGGAAGACGAAGCTCACAAATCTTCATAGTAGGTTTATACTGGTGTTCAGGATGACACCACTACGATGAGATACCACTTCTCACCGGTCAGAATGGCCATCGTAAACAAAGCAACAAACAACAAGTGTTGGAGAGGATGTGGAGAAAAGGGGACCCTAGTGCACTGTTGGTGGGATTGCAGACTGGTACAACCACTGTGGAAAACAGTATGGAATTTCCTCATCCCTCCACTTACCAACAGTGAAGGCATTTGGAAGACCAAAGAGAATGCGGGAAGTGTCACTTCAGTTTATCGATGCCTTCTACAACTTTACTTCAAGCATGTGGCACTTCACGTCAGTCCTTCAAAGTCTATTTCCATTACAAGAGCAAAGGTTTACAAGGCTCCAGAAAAAAGGATGGATATCAATGCTATCATGTAGGAGGCAGAAGGGAGAATAAATTTAGGTGAGAAAACATCTTTTTTTGCATTTGGCGTCTTTAACAATAAACAGATTTCCTTCTGAACTCTGTTTTGTGGGAAGGAGAGTTGCTGATTTTTTTTTCCCCATCTTGATAATCACTAACCTAATAGAAACTCAATAAAAAGGAAAAAGGGAAGGTAGAAATGGACGGAGGAAGGAAGGGGGAAAGAAAGAGAAGAAGGAAGAGAGGGGGAGGGAAAATAATCAAAAGAATAAGGAAGGTGAAACAACTGGGCAAAACCCCAGGAATCGTATAAGTAGATTATGGAATAGATAACAAGAGAAGGCCACAGTAGGCTAACCATCAAGGTCCGCACTTAATTCTGAGCTCCCCTTTATCTCTCGTATCGTATCTGAATAAGTAAAAGAGAATCTCCATGTTATTCGATCCAACTTAGCATCTGTGCATAATTCAGGGTCACCTGTCTAGTGGGGTTGTGTGGTGTGACCATGTTTACTTCCGGAGAGTGTTCCCGCCCCCCCCCACCCCCCCACAACAGAACACTATTTGTTACTTCAGACTTGATGTTTGCTCTTAGGACTCTGAAGTGAACAATTGCAACTGGTTTCCAGAATCCTATAATACCGTTTATTACGTGTCCCAGAAATGTATACTTAATGTTAGCAATGGATGTTAATTTTACTGAAAGTACTGCAAATATAATCATATGTTTAGGACTTTGAATTCAAATCGGTGTAAAAAGAATTAATTGTAGGAAATTTATGTTTAAAAAAATAAATATTTCCCAATGGTTTTCAAAGAGAAAAAGATGTCTTAATACATTCTTTGAGTATTTCTTTACATAGGAAAGAACATAGATTCATAAAATGACCTGAAATTACACAAATAACAAGAAAATACTAGTTCGGAAATTTTAATAAAAACTCCTAGTGCAAGCTATTCAATTTTTATTGTAGAAAATATATTTTATAAATAATAGATTTCATTCTACCATCCTAAGAAAAGTTGATGCCATTTCCAGACAAACTCCTTATTAGCATTGTTTTGTGATAATTATAAATTTTAATTTTTCTTTTCAAAAATTAGTAGATGTGATAGGAAATAAATACCATTACTTGGAAATAATTTTATATTGCTTATTATAAGCCTGATAGACCTTTTATGAATTAAAGTCTTTGAACAAGCAATGTCAAAGCTTCAAGATATTTTTGCCCAATTTCTAGAATTCCTATAAAAGATCCATGAAGGCCTTATTCCAGTACATTGGAGCTGCAACAACCGTAATTGTAATTATTCGCAAAAGAAGCCTGATGCTGATGGACAATCAAGGAGAAAGAGGGAGAAAGAGAAAAAGAGAGAGAAAGGGAGAAGATGAAGGGCAGGAGGAGAAAGAGGAGAGCAAACGGGAGGGGAAAAGCTAAGACAGAATGAGGCATGCGCTAAGTTCAATCCGCAGCAAAATCTACCTCCTGTCAGAGCACGGGACGCCCTCTTTTACACACATGATATTCATCCTTATACGAGTCTTTCTGCTATATTAACTTGTGCTTTTCTAAGAAAAAGCATCTTTTATTTATATTTCATAAGTAGGCGTATTTATGACTAAATAGGCATACTTATATGTTTGGCGTTAAACACCTATTCTTTAGTATTGGCTGTTGCATACACATGAATTAGGGATGGTAAAGACACCTATTCATTTTAGAAAATACATTTTTGAGTGTACATTTCACTGGAGAAAATTTTTTTCCTTTTATGCTTTTCAGTTTTCATCTCTCTTCTTCGAATGCCTTTAAATATGTTTTTCGAATCCCCTTCTATTGTGCAACTATTATCTGTGGCAGTCCCCTGTCTACAAAGGTCATTTACTATCAAGTTTACTGTATGTGCCTAATTTTATATTGTGCAATAAATCTTCAACAGCCCCTGCATGTGACAAGAATGAAGGTTCAGTCAGAGGTTGGATGTATCAATGTTTAATGCATTTCTCAATAAAAAATTAGCACATGTCTTCAAGTAAAATAAATGTTCTTGTTTTATGTGCTCTGTTTTACAAGACTGTTAAAATGTTTTTTTTTTTTTTTTATGATAGTGTTAGTATTCAGATAGAGATAGTACCCAATTGAACTGCTAGGTTAACACAGTAAAATGAACTGTGAAACATCACTAGATTAGATATGAAAAAACCTTAAAAAATACATGTGATTAAGTGGACACAACATAAAACCAAACATTTTGTCTATATTAAATAGTAAAATGTTTCATATTTGAGAAAAATTGTTTATACTTTAAGAATAAAAAGGTTAAACTTGTATTTTTTTTTACTTTAGAAGGAAAAGTGATTTAAAGATTTTATTTAGAAAAGCAAGTATTGTAAGAACAAAGACAATAGCAAACCATCACTGAGTTATTTTCCAAATTATCAATATCTGAAAATTTAATAAAACAATATTAATAACTTGATATTTCTTCCATTTCAATTGTGGGACAGTCTAAAAGCTGAAGGAAATGAAATGATTTAAAGAATTCTAATATGTACAATAAAAGAATTTTATTCACATTAATGTATATATGTACATAAATCATGATTAAAATTGAGAAGAAATATTTCAGCTATATCCACAGTTTTCAAAACAAAACAATATGTAATATAATATCTTGTTAATGCTTCTTATAAATTACTTCAATACAGAAATTTTAGAGGCAAAAACCATGCTACAGATCTTAAATAGGAATCAACACAGCAACACATGTGCATTAAAACTGATATAATTTTGAGATTCTTCATGATCATTTAGAAGGAAAATATAAGCCATTTTGCTGATAGAATCAGGGGGTTCTTATATTCAGTCATTTAAACCAATGCAATTTCTAATGGTTTTACTTGTGCCATGGCGACTTACTATAAATCCCACCAGTGTGACAGATTCAATCAGTACATTTGTTGGAATGACAGGTCATATTTACAGCAGAATGATCCAGCGCCAAATATTTCAAAATCACTAAAGATATTAAAAATGACAAAGAATGCAAAGAGCAAGAAAATAGCAGTCAGTAAAACACACAAAGAAAACACTAGATAACTATGAAATTGCCTATAACTGGATGCTGAAAACACATTTTTATCAAATCATACATTAAAAATTTTTACTTATTAATTAGCTTTTTGCTGAATTTGACAGTACTCTCTTTCATGCAGTTTTTCTGTATGATACTTATCATGAGCAGCAGCAAAGCATGCTGAGAAAAAAAAAAAAAAAACCCACACCACTAGGTACTTAGATGTTCTGCCTCCTAGATCACGCTGTGACCTTGAGCAATTCTTTGAGCTGCTCCAGGCCTCGATTACCTCAGCTGGAACATGCAAAAAACATTTGCCGTCCTCCTATCTCAAAGCTGGGGGATTAAAAACCCAATTTCTAAAAACCATCATTATATGAATGGGTGCGAAAACATTAAACAATAGACACTTGTAAGAACATTATTTTCATAATGTTTATGTTAAGATCTGTTTCAATGACAATTTCTCTGATTACAAGCTTGTAATTAAAATGTTTGTTTGCAATGAAAAGCAATTCTCTGCTCTTTATAATTATATTATTACTGAAAATTATGTTACTCTTTCTTCATAAGAAATAATTTCCCTTCTTCCAAGTGATTCTTTTCTTATGTGCTTTTTGACTACCTCATTATCCTATTAATATTTTGATAAGATTTAATAAAAGACAAAAAACTGCATTATAAGCTAATGGACTGAAGTCAGTTTCTGACTGTCTTTTGAGCGATAGTGGCAAGATTTGCTAGAGTGCCCTTGTGAAGGCTGCCACGCTTGACAAGGCACTTCCCTGATGTCCAGCAGCAGAAGTTGGTTGACGTTGTTGGTCTCCCCCCAGAACCGTGCCCGCTGCCTCATCCGCAGTTAGGTTGTTCAGTTCCATCTCAGGGCAGAAGCCCAGCTTCTGGGGCCGCAGGCCTGCCTTTGGGCCAGCCAGGCCCAGGAAGCCCGGCAAGGCCTCGAACTGCATCAGTCAGGCATGCGAGGCTGACCCTGGGCACTGGTACTTAAATTTTGTGCCTCATTCCTCACCGGCACATCTGCCACCAAGGGCCCGTGGTGGCTGGGCCTCACTGGGAGGGGAGCTGCATGCAGCTTCTGAAGAGACTGCGGCCCTTGTTAAATGTCCTTGTATGTCCTTGGGCTTGAGAGAGAGCAGGCTTTTTTTCAGACTATCTAATCTCTTTTCTGGCTTTTCCCAGGCTTTCTTACTCATCCTATTTTATCTTTTCCCCAGATTTGTCTTGCCTTCGTTATGAACACCATTTTGTCTTCTAACTTATTTTTTAAAACAGCACTTTGACTATGAATCAAACCAAGTTCCATAAGGTTATAGAAAATGAAATACAGTTTTAACTAAGATATGAAGAATAGTCATTAGCCTCAATCTTTATATGCCTGAAATATTTTCTCTGAAACATTTAAAAGTCTCAATCAGTTGAAGTATAAACAGGGACTCCATTTCCTTCCAGAGGTCAAAGTCTTGCTAATCCATTTACCCTGGCCAGGGCAATTTAATGGAAGTTTTCTAGAGAGAGATAATCTCTACACTATTGAGCCTAACTTAATAGATGATAGATGATAGACAGACAGACAGATTTGCTACTAACCCTGAGAAGTATTCAAATATTTGCTCCATACTTGATTAATATTTTACTTAAACAGTATACTGCTAATTAGTGTAGATGATCGATAGATGAATAGATAGATGGATGAGTTATAGAAATAAGAGCTCTACCATATACTCTGTATGTCCTTGGGCATATGATTTAACCTTTTTATTTCTTAGAGTTTGTTTCCTCCTTTGTACAAAGAGGATAATAATAGTACCTATTTAACAAAGTTGTGCAGATTAAATGAGGTAATGTCTATAAAACCATTGAAATAGTGCCTGACTTACAGTAAGCATCTAGCAAGTGCTGTGTATTTATATTACTGTTATTACAATTATCTGTATTATTACTATTCCATAACTAATTTTATTACCTAGCCATACATTGTAAAGAATCCTCCCATATCAAAACTTGCAGGTTCGCCTCATTTTAAATGGCTATACATGGCCATTACATAAGCTGATAACACATTTTTCCAAACAGTACCCTATTTGGGGATATATTTTGTTGCAAGTTTTGTCATTTTAAAAAAGTCACTGTAATGAACATTTCTGAACATAAGTTTGCACATACTTGTGCAATTGAGAGATAGTTGTTAGAAATGTATTTCATAATGGCTTATCTTTAATCTAGGATATGTTGCTAATTTAATTAAGTCATTTTAAGATATCAGTAAAATCATTAATATTTTGGCCCAATAATGCAATAGCACACCTAATTACTTTGTAATTTGAAACCAATATGTATAGACCAATATTGCTTAGATATAGACATGACTATATCTAATTATTATCTAAACTGATAATAAACTGATATCTAAACTGATAATAAACTGATATCTAAACTGATAACTTTAAGTCATTTTTTAAAAGATTATATTTCTTTATTTTTAGAGGGAGGTTAAAGGAAGGAGAAAGGGAGAGAAACATCAACCTGAGAGAGGAACATTGATTGATTGTCTCACATATATGCCCCAATCAGGTATCAAGCCAGCAACCCCAGTATGTTCCTTGATGAAGGATCACACCTGTGACCTTTTGGTTTGCAGAATGAAGCCCAGCCAACTGAACCACACCAGTCAGGGCTAAACTGACAACTTCAGATTCTATTACCTTCTCATATAGTTTTAATTTTTAGCACTGAGTTACAAGAATTACACCTCCTGCATTGTTGGTAGAAATGCAGGCTGGTGGAGCCACTGCAGAGAACAATATGGAGGTTCTTTAAAAAACTAAAAATGGAACTGCCTTATGACCCAGCAATCCCATTTCTGGATATATAACCAAATAAACCCGTAAAACTAATTTGAATAGATATACGTACCCCTGTGTTCACGGCAGTGTTATTTACAACAATCAATATCTGGAAACAACCCAGGTGCCCATCAGTAGATCATTGGATTGAAAAGATGTGGTGCACTTACGCAATGGAATGCTGTGTGGATGGACCTGGAGAGCATCATGCTAAGTGAAATAAGCCAGTCAGAGAAAGACAAATACCATATGATCTTAGTTACACATGGAATCCAATGAACGAAATGAAATGCAGAGCAAAACAGAAACAGAGGCATGGATATGTGGAGCAGACTGATAGCTGACAAAGAGCAGACAGTGGGGGGGCTGGATGAAGGAAGGTGAGGAGATCAGCCAAAGAACATGCATGCGTAACTCGGAGGCACAGACAGCTGTGTGGTGATGGCCGGAAGGAAGGGGGGCGCTGGGTGGAGGTGGGCAAGGGTGGGGAAAACAGGGACGTTTGTAATCATGTCAACAATAAAAATAAAGTTAAAAAAAGAATGATGCTTGAGCATTTGGCTGATTCATATTAACAGCAAACATATTTTAGTTAGAACTAATAACTAAATATTTTGACAATGATTTAGCAATGTTACTCGCCCTTTAATCCACATGTGAGGTCAACATGTATAAAAATTTAAAATATATTTAATGTCTTATCTTTGCCTTTGTTTTGTTTAATAATAAAAAAGCTCCTTGAATAAGCAGGAAACATTCTATAGATTTTAGAAAATGATATGCAATTAGATATTCAGTCGTCAAGCACATCTTTCACCATGTAGAATATTTCCATTTGCTGAAAGTTGGAGTTGTCTTACCAAACAGTTTTCATACGGACTGAGAAGAGATTTGATAGCTTGTCTGAGTTACTTTTAAAATCTTATGCACATAAATGGAAGTAGAGCATAACAGGAATATCACTGAACAAAGAGAAGGGGGAGGTCATGATCAATGGAAGGCAGAGCAGAGCTAGCATGGAGGTAATTAGGGTACGTGGTTGAGGTGACATTTTATGAAGGAAAGGACAAGTGTTACATTTACATTTTTTTCTTTTATTGAGAAAGGAGAAGGGAGGGAGCAAAAGAGAAACATTAGTGTGAGAGAGAAACATCTATGTGTTGCTTCTTGCATGTGTCCTGGCTAAGGAACCAACCAGCAACCCAGGCATGGGCCCCAACCAGGAATCGAACCCATGACCTTTTGATTTGCAGGACAATACCCAACCAACTGCGCCACAGCTGTTGGGTCTCAAGTTCTCAATTCAATAAGGCATTGAAGTAAATGTGCATCTAAGCCCTGGGAAATAGACTCTAAACTCCCCATCAGTTTGCTACCATTCGTTAATATCAACTGTTGCTCACCTGCTCCCCAGACTGATCCTGCCCAATACAATAGATTACGGCCCAGGTTTGCTCTCCTAGGAAAGCAGAAGTGTGTGAAACTTCCAGATCATGCCCTCCATGTCTTTTCATTTCACTGATAAGGAAAGGGGCCTGAGCAATTCAGCAGGCAACTGACTAGATTCAAGATTGGGACTGGATGCCAGGTTCTTCTTCTCTGTGACAGAGATTTCACCATGTATCCGCAACCTGCACATTTTAAATTCATACAACGAACATTCCAATCTAGCATTTGAACTTGACTTTGGCTTTTTACATGCCTGTGTTCCTTAATTTCTATCCCCCAATATTAACCTTGGCCTCTTTTAGCTACTCCGCAAGTATTGCTCATCTTGGGTTATGGAACTAAAATGATTCCCATGCCATTTAATCCTGCCCTGTATATCTGCTGATGAGGGAACCGAGCCAGGTAAAATTAAGTGGCTTTTGAAAGCCAGATCCAAAGTTAAGGGGAAAGGAAGACTATATGAATAAACTTACTGCCTACCTGTGCCCAAGTGAGTGTATATAAAGATATGGTAAACTTAATCTACCAGCATTTGGTCAAAATTTCAATGGGTGCTTTGAATTTTTCATTCTTTTTTAGTTTAATTCCAAAGTATCTTAAGTAAAAAAAAAAAAGGATAAGCAAAATTATCTGCTTTAATTTAATATGCATATTCTCTAATTTTATTTACATTCCAATATCTAGTTAAAATATACCATTATGAGTTCCTAAAATAAATTTTCCTCTTTATATTAAGCGTTAAATTACTTCCCTCTTTATTCGAAAAGTATGCGATGAGAAGATACCTGTTTGTTCTATTCTACGTTAGTATTTATAAAGATAAGGCTTGAAATTATCAACCCTTTCATTCTTTAGAAATTTAATATAAAAAATAACTGTACAGAAACATTCTGAGCTTTTAGTTGTAAATTGATGGAAGATAAAGGAAATTATGATGGCAATTATGTAAATGAGCATAGAAAATTAGCTGCCACTGTACTTGTTGCAGGGATAATTGTAAAAGCAAGAAGCAAACAAAAGAATTAGAAATGAGCCAATTCAAAAACACAGCTGTGTCACTGACATAAAAGGTTTCCATTTATTTGATCATCACAGAGACAATACTAATCTTTATTTTTTAAACTGTTACTGATTTATGTATATCTTTTGTATTGTATGCTTATTGGGTTAAAATTTAAGCTTCTCTTGAATTACTGGGTTGAGACACAAAACATTTGAAAAGGTTAAGTCTCTCATATATAATGGGAAAGTAACCCACCTACTTAAGAATAACTAAATAAAGGTTTTTAAAAAACAAAGATTTCTGCAAATGAAACAAAAATGATAATAAAGAGAATCTGTTTTCCCATTAAATTTTACTACATGCCATAATTTTTCCAATGTATTATTGTTCACTTTAAATAAATAAATTCTAATTTATATAAAATCATTCATTCAGAACCTCAAAATTCTGAAAACTACACATGACATGCACAAGAAATATAAGGGCTTGTGTATTTGAATATGATGTGCAAGAGAGTTCTTGAGTGGAAATGCGGAGTCTCTTCAGACACAATCACTCTATGAAAACCGAATGTAACTGTTCCTTCATACTTTTATCAGTAGCTTCCACGTCAATCTTAAATCATTGTTTTAAATCTACTTTGAATATGACAATTAGTATGACAGGTTTTAAATTCTATATGAATGAAAAAATATTGTTCTGAAGAGCCTTACAATCTAGGCCAAGTAAATAAAGGAAATATTAATACAGTGTGGAAGTTAAAATAATTACCCCAGGTATTAAGAAATGAGAGTGATTATCAATGGAAGACCTTAGGGATGAAACTATGAAGTTTAAATGTACCCGTGCGAAGTCCTCACACAGGAAACAGTATAGAACACACTGCTAATGTAGTCATTTCTAGTGTCACATTCTCATTTTGAATGAGTGTTAATTTTGTTTTCTTTGGAGTTAATATATAAAACAAGATAAAGTTCTTCAGCAGCATCTCGAACATGTTTATTTGGCATCATGACATTAATCTGGAGACCACATGGGAGGAAGGTGCAAAGGGACAGTTTAACATCTTCAGCCCATGTGTCCGGCTCTCCCCTGAGCCATTTCACAATGTATGTCCAGACTCTGAACATTGGATAGTACTCTGGCAGCATTTGATATTACTCTAAAACAGAACCACACGGCATGCTTCGACTTTTGGTGGTGAATGGCACCTCTCTGCTTTTACCAGTGTCAGGAGGCTCCTCTATTCCCCCTCTCCCAAATTTCTGTGCCAGCAAATCAAGGTAAGAAGAGCCAGGGCTTCGCTATTTCAAGGGGAAACTTGGAGAACTAGAGGGGACAGTTAAATTAACAAGAAACATGGCTGCAAAATATATAGAGACCTCATAAGACACAATACCGGAAAGGCAAACAATTAAATTAAAAAATGGGCAAAGGACCTGAACAGACACTTCTCCAAGGAGGACATGCAGAGGGCCCAGAGACATATGAAAGGATGCTCCGCATCACTAGGCATCAGAGAGATGCAAATTAAAACCTCAGTGAGATACCACCTCACAGCTGCCAGAATGGCCATCATTCATAAGTCAACAAACAACAAGTGTTAGCAAACATGTGGAGAAAAGGGAACCCTAGTGCACGGTTGGTGGGAATTTGGACTGCTGTAGCCTCTGTGGGAAACAATAGGGAATTTCCTTAAAAAATTAAAAAGGATGAAGTTTTTAGCCACTGGTTTCTGGAAACAGTTTATTTGGCAACAATACTGATTTACAATTTTAATTATTGATAAGAACCTGAACCACTAAATATTCTGCTGGGCACTGTGATGAATATTTGGAAACCCCCAGCCCAGGTTATAGGTTTGGCAACAAAACACCACAGCTCCAAGAAAATCAAGAAAATCTCTAAAACTATACAATTTTAGTCTTCATTTTTCAGTTGTAACTGTAGCTGCAGACCCACTTTCCATATTATTTATTTATTCTTCATATTTAATATGTCTTGGAATAATATATTTCAATAGTTTCAAATAGAAAAATAGTTTACCTACATTTTATTTCTTAGATTTAGATTCTCCTTAGAGAGAGCACATCTTTAAACTAGTCAGTGTCTAGCCTTGTATATAAATTGGAAAATTGTTTAAATGCATTAAAAATTCCTTGCAGACTAATATTTGGAATTAAATGTTTATTGAATGTTTATACATAACATTTAAACATAATAACATACTATTTATAATAATAAGCAAGGAACTCATTTTAATTTTAAAATATTTAACATTATATCAGAATCTTTTATAAGCACATGACCAGAACTCTGGAAAAAAAAAAAAGTCTAGGGATTAACAGAAAGAAAAAAAACAGTACTGAAAAATAAGATGAACTTAAAGTGGAAAAAAAATAGAATGTATGAAAATAAAATATAAGACATTAGGAAGTAGATTAAATAAAATTTGCATAGAACTTTTATAAATTTGACAACCATAGAAGGTTTGTAAAAAATTTTACATCGTACATCTTGGTTCTGGTACACTAGTAAACCAGTTCTCTGGAAAAACAATTCGGGCGAATCTCCCTGCTGTTAATACCCCTACCATGATATCAATATCACTTCCGAACAAAGCACTGGGGAGAATGAATAAGCTGGCGTCCTGACTGAGTGGGAGCCATCCCCAGCACACCTCTGCTCTTGCTGTTTTGCCATCTCCTATGAGAAGATTCAGAAACACAGACTGAGCTTTCTATCTGTGAATATACGATGCAAACGTGACCTGTAAGACAACGAGTATCATCATATGGGTAAAGGGAAAAGCATGGACGGCCAAGACAATGTTTAGAAGTACCATTGTAGCATCAACATTTCAGCTCTATCCAGAACCATATTCAGCCCTGATCCCAAGTTACTGCTTTTCCCAAGGGCTGTAAAACAAACCCCGCCTTCCCTGATTGCATGCATACAATGCAAAGGGTCAGAGCAGAGGACACAGCCTGGGGAGTCGATTTGTATTATCAAAGAAAATAATCCCAAGGGGCGTAACATTATAAGTAGAAAATTCAGCGTTCAAAATTAAAATTCAACTGAATAAAGTTGAAGATCTACTTGGCTTACCCAGCAATTCATGAATCGGGTACCATTCCGTCCGACAACTAAGAAGGCACCCAGAGGGGTTGTGCAGAATGAAAGGTTTTCATAGGAAGAAAGATGGGGGAAGGAAGTTAGTATCGAAAGAGAGAAGAGGAGTATTTTTGACCAAGATATCTCCTTTTTGGGGAAAAGGAATATCCTGGGTTCTTATCATGCAGATTACCTCTTCTTTCTATGGATAGCGGAAAGGACCCAGGTGACATTATCTCCTGGTTTTGAGCAGAAAGTTCCAGACTGGTGGATTGAGATTATATCTCTGAGAGATGTTCAAACAGCAATAGGTCAGGTATTAAATCTAGATTTGGATCATGGGCTGGACCACAAATGACACCATTTGGGGCATGTGGTTTTCTCTTTAACTACAGTGTTTTGCTGCAGTAACTGGAGTAAAGGAAATACCCCTTAGCTGTACAAATGATTAAATCGACTACCTAAAATCTGATTTTTAAGTATACAGGTAGAAAGTGGATAATAAGATTTCTGATACAAAGAGCAACATTCCAGTGTAGCAAATGTAGTTCAAGAACAGCACAAGACACGCAACAGTTTTAGAAGAGGAAGTCAAGCCACCGAAGGTTAGAGTCTTTGCATTATTCCCTAATGAGAAAGTCATATGAAAACTTCACTTAAGGCCATTTACTGTCTGTTTTGTATAAACTACGGTTGTTAACTGTAAAGTCTACACCACTCTCATCTGATGATGTGCCTCATCCAGGAAACACTGTACCTTAAAACCTGGGGAAAGTAAGCCCCGCCTAACTCATCAACATCCTCAAACCAGAATGAACACCGCCAGCCTCCCCAGTGTTCCTTTACAAACTTTTGCTGAAATATGACTTGTATTTACTTGTCTAAACAAAAACTCTCTATGCTGGCACAAAGTCATTTGCTGTCAGAATTCGGTTTCAACTTCAGGCAGGAAAATGCTTTATTTGGCGATAGCAAGAATTCACAATAAACGGGGTAGTCAAGGAGAAGAACCAGTTTGCCGGATGGAAGACATAGGGCATTCAACACAGAGGACAGGTGTCTGCATATTAAGTGTTACACTTCACTTGCTAAGCACTCATTCACGAAAACGACGAAGATAAATCAGAGAGCAGACGGAAATAAACTGAAAGGCAAATAAGAGGGCATGCAGGCTTTGGTTTGTCTGTTAAGATTTGTATTTTACCTGGAGGATCAAGTGTTTCAAAACTTCTGTTTAGAACAGCAGAAGTTTTTTGTGGTAGACTGTACTATTTATTCACAACCTTTCATGTCTTCCTTGCCCTTGCCATGATTTCAGCGTGGGTGGAGTGTGCTTCTTTATTCTGTGACATCATAGGCTAATGTCATTTCAGCAGTCTTTGACATGTACTGGTATTGCTTGGCCTGGCTGGAGCATCTTCATGCTTCATGTGGAAAGCAGGCCACAGGAGCCATGCATGACAGAAAGAAGGATACGCAGAGGAAACCTGAAGAACCTGCAACAATCCACCTCCGCCAATCCAAACACCGATGGGCGAGAAAAGCAAATGCGTGTTATGTGCAACACTAACACTTGAAGACTTTCATTATGTGGCATTGATACAGCAAGCATGGATTAATACTTCTTCTAATATAGTTTTAGCTAGGCCTAATAAAAATACACAAAGTGGAACTGATATGGCCGATTAGGAATGAGATGGAAGCACAACCTGAGTTAGCTTCTCTCTCACCTATTCCCAGTGGCCACAGTTTGAAAAGCGATTCAATGGTGAGCTGGGAATATGAATGAATTTTAGGTGGAGGATTAATATAATCAGATTTCTGGGTGTACTTAAGTGAGTGTGTGTGTCTTAAGGCCTGTCCGGTAGCGGGGGGGGGGGAATGACTGGAAGAGCATGAGACCAAAGAGAGAAAGACAGTGCTAAGGTGCAAGAGAGACTGATGCTGAAGACTGGAATCACACGGGGGGAGAAAAATAAATGGGTTTAAGACATTTGTCATGATAACTGACATGACAAGAAGATCACCGGAAAAGTGTCTAAGAAATGAATGGTTTCTCCCCTAGTATTAATACATTTAAAGCAGTAAACATCTAATTTGTGTTACTATGTGTCTGCTTTGAACAATTGTCAGGCAAAACAATGAAGTGACTAACCAGCGTCTCCTACACATCCCAGTGGTAAGTGATAAGTGAGCACATGCAACACATGACACATACAGAAAGTCAAGTGAAATAATTAAAATGGTATGAACAGGCAATGTTAATAAATTGCACATTATTTGGTTTTCCTCTTCTTTAAATTGTGATTAGAATAATAATATGGATGGTAATAATGGTGGTGATGATGATGATGATGATCATTTTAAAATCATTACTGCTCAAAGAAAAGACAAACAACAAATTCATCACCCTGACGGACTGAAATAAGAAACTATCACAGATTTTTTAAAATAAGAAAAATAGGTTTTAATTTTCAGTGTGCTATGAAAAAACCTGAGGTCTGGCATTAAATAAAAAGATACCTAAAGAGAAGATAATATAGTTGTATAAACACTTTGTTTTACATGAACTCTCAACAACCACCCTACGAGGCGGTCAGACTCTGCACACCTGTTGATCCCTCAGGAACCAAGTGAAGTCAAGTGGGAGTCCTGAGAGGTGGCCTCCGTACAGAAACAGGGACAGGTCAGAGAGGAGCTGGAGACAAGGGCTCCTGCTCAGGAAGATCTCAGTGGAGGCCAAAGGGTGTAATCATCTGGCTCCCTAATTTATCTTCTCATAACAGCCCCCTTAGATCTTGATGCCGAACCAGAGCACTAAGCATCACTTCAAGAAAGCAATTGCTTAGCCGTGGATCACAGGGCAGGGCTGCTTTGATGATCAGGGTTTGAAGACTGGTGAATTGGAAGCTTGAAGTTTCCACATTGAAGGAAACACCTTTGATATAAGCCTTGGGGCTAAAATATCGAGAAAGGGCTTCTAAGAATCAATTGATGATAAAAGCTCTATCCTGTTTTAACTTACTTCTGTGTTTGTGAAAAGAATGGTACCAATTATTCTGTTTGCTAAGCTGGTTGGTTGTTCCTGGTGGCAGGATGCCCGTACTTCATAGTAAAGGGAAACTAACCCACAGAGACATGTCAAATTAAACCTTTAATGTCAGGAAAAAATATCAAGAACCTTAGAACCTTTAGAAAATGATTCTACTTCAGTAATATAAGATGGAATAAAAGCATAAATATTCCGCTGCTTTAGTAAATGTGTTCACAATGTGATTAGATGTTCTGTTATATTAAATAGCATGAACTAATACAAATAGTTGCAAGCAATGAAAATATCCAAAATAAATCATCCTGGGCTTAAAATTCAGAAGAAAATAGGAGAATAAGAGGTTGTGAGTAAATCTGAGATTATGCAAAGGTTTGCAGTTATTGGAAATTTAGGGTATAGGGCACCCTCGGTGGAGGGGAAAAAGTCAAGAAATTAAGTGACCATAGTATTGGAATGATCAGCTGTGAACAGGTAATTCACAGAAAAAAAATGTAAATAGCCATTACACAATTTAGAAGATACTCAATCACATTTAGAGTATAGAAATGAAAATTAAAACTATAAAGAGCAAAAAGAAATACTGTTTTGACCCACAAGACTGTCAGAACCCACACAACCACAGTCTTTGTTGCCAAGCCATATTCTAATATATTGTTGCAGAAATTTTAAAAAAATTATATTTAAAAAAATTATAAAACTAATGGAGGTCTTTATGAACCAATGATAATGATGTGTAATGAACTGGAAAGAATGATTAACTCAGCAATGCACATAAAAGAGAGAAAAAAATCCTGGGAAATGAAAAGTAACAGTTGAACTTAAATATTAAATAACATTTACCATCAAATTTCCCAAATATACACATATTTTGCGGTGTCCATGTCTTTAACATAAAATACAATATATTGCATAAATTATTTGTTCATTTTCAAACTTTTTAAAAATTTCATACTCCCTTCCAAGGACTGCATTTGCATATTGTAAATATAAAAATATAAATCAATAATACGTCTTGCCTTCAAGCATCTTACAACCTAGTGAACAGACTGGAACTGAGCACACAGTTTCAATATGGAACAGGACATGATCGAATGATACATATACAGGTAGGAGAAAATTTGGGTCAGATAATTTTTTAATTTGAACAGACCTGTACATCTGCAATTTAGAACTTGACCCTTAACACTTTAGTCACACACACACACACACACACACACACACACACACGATGGGGTCCAATAAAAATTTCATACTTAATAAAACTAAAAGGGAATTTCTGATATAGTCTTCCCCAAATATAAGTTTTATTTCCACCTACTTTATCACATAACCTATATTAGGTTTTCAAGGAACAAGAGTCATTTGATATTTCCAAATGGGAATCCAAATCCTTTGTGGGTCCTCTAATTTACTAATTCTGCAATAACAAAAAATTTTTCTCCTAAAATTCAGGCAAATACAGCTAAGAGTTTAAGTTGGCCGTTCAAATCTTCAAAGAGCATTTTTGCATATATTAAAAAGTGTGGGAAACAGGAATGCCTTTTGAATAAGTCTGTTAAACTACGCTCCCAAAGCTAGGGTATTTGCACAGGGTATGAAATTCAAATCTGTGATTCACACATCACCACAACATGTATGAGTTTTGAGGTTTATTCACAAATAACGAGAATGTTAAATCCTATGTGCCCATTAGTGCCTACTGTTAAATTCTGCGTAAAATTTTAACATAGACTATCAACTATAATGTTACCCATGTATGTCTTATAGGAATAATAGAATCTTTAATCCATCCCTTACCACATCAATTCACAGAAATATCTCTCTGAACTTCCAGAGCGAGTAATACGTATACTGCTAATATACAAGAATTGGCAAGTACCTCAAGAGTCCTGAGTCCCAGTTCCATGAATTCCATTCTCAAATGAAGACCTGAATTAGGAGAGATAGTTGATTTAGTTTCATATTTTGACTAACCCAATTACAATAAATATTAATAGCAAATAATTAAAATAACTAGAAGACCTGAAATCAGACTACCAGCCATTGGTGAAATGTTCTAATGTTTAGATACTGAGAATATATAAGCCAACAAATATCTTTTGATTAGTGGATTATATAATAAAAGTTACATAGTACAGGGAAACAAATTGAGGTATAATAGCCCTCATGCAAACAGTATATAAAAGGTCAAAATTTGAAAGACAAATTTTTATCTGAAGGTATTGTCATATATATTAGAACTACTCACCACAAGAAATTGAGAATGACCATTCATATGATAATTTTAAAATAATCTTTCAGGTTAAATTCCTAGAGAAAATTCTCAAAAATCTAAATGTGGCCCTGGCTGGTGTGGCTCAGTAGACTTCGTGCCAGCCTTCAAACCAAAGGGTTGTCAGTTGGATTCCCAGTGAGGACACAAGGCTGGGTTGCAGGCTGGGTTCCCCAGGGTGCACGAGAGACAGCCACATATTGATGCTTCTCTTCTTCTCTTTCTCCCTGCCTTCCCCTCTCTCCAAAAATAAATGAATAAAATATTTTTAAAAATATCTAAATGTTGACCTAAGAGATCTCTTCATTGAGTTTGCTACACAAAAAAATATATAGTTTCATGGTAAATTTGGTAAAATTTAATTCCTAAAATTTAACTTAAGCAAGATAGTTCTTGACTTGAATATAACAGATAGAATGAAAAAACACTACTGAGGATAAAATATTAAATATACTCACTGTGCATAAAAATACTCTACGGGACAACTGTAACCGAACAATATTTCAAAAAATACTCTATAGGACATAGATGTAATGTGGACTTTTTTTTTCCCTCAATAATCCCAGGAAAGAGAATAACTAATTGAAAACCAATAAATTAAGTACAGTGCAGCAAGTGGTCTCTAGCTAACTTGGCCTATACATCAATAGGTCATTCTCAGTTAATTAAGTGAAGGCCTAATCAGCTTAATTTATGTAGTTCACAGAAGTTAATGATATCATAGTATAGTACCTGACGTGGGACCTGTCCATATATATAATTTATTTTATATGTCCAGTTCATTCTGATGTTCCTCAGAAAG
Source organism: Anoura caudifer (assembly GCA_004027475.1). Taxonomy (NCBI): domain Eukaryota; kingdom Metazoa; phylum Chordata; class Mammalia; order Chiroptera; family Phyllostomidae; genus Anoura; species Anoura caudifer. The sequence goes on along the minus strand of PVKU01003018.1, from coordinate 130,929 downwards.
GACACTTTATTTCTGTAGCTCACCTGCAATGCTTTTTTTTCCCTGCAAAACTGGAACACTTAACAGTAAAAAGTAATGAAGATAAATAATCGCATAATAAAAGTTATTTTACAAATGACATGTTTCAGTGGATTATTTTGCAACAAGTGGTTTTCTGAAATAAAAACAAACATCAAAATAAAAATGACATAAATGCATATAATATGCATAGGTAGGTCTTTAAAAACAAAATTGGTAAAGCTATTTTTAAATGTATAGTCATAAAACATGTAAGCATAAAATTAAAAGAGGCAAACATTCTTTGATATATTTGTAAGGTATGTTGTATTTCAACACCAGATTTTATACCTGCTGGCGGAGCATCTTCTTTCTCAGCGAGAGAGTTTCTTTCCACTGTCTCTGTAGCTCCTCTTCTTTTTTCTGAACCTGCAAGTTTACACACAAAGACAAACCGCAATGTCAACCAATTGGATCTCACTTAAGGACCCTAGGAAATCGATTTGTAAAGCAAAGAATGAACAGGACCCTATTTCTAAAGTACGTTGCTCAAACTGCTCTTTCATTAAAAGATGCTCTTTCTTATTGATTTTGGCTTAAGTAATGAGAAAGCTTATCCAAAAATCTTTAGCATTTGGGCTCAAGTTAAGGAAATCAATACAGTCATTTCCCATTTGAACTGCATATGTGAGTTTTATGTACGAGAGACAAGACAAAGCCAAATTCAGATAAATCAATAGCATTGTCAATAGAACATAAAACTGACAAATGGTGTTTCTCAGCGATTAAAGTGAGCTGTAAACATACAAAGACTAATCAATTACAATGTTTTGTCATTAACAGTTTTAATTGGTACAAAAGTATGTGAATGTGTCTCCCCAGGAATGAAGAGTAAGGGACTCACTACAGGGTCATATGGGACCCTCTCACTCATGTTTTTGTGAAGTCACAGACAACTTTATATCTGCCAGAGTAAATCAAAACTTTAATTTGACAGATTTATCAGAATATCAAATAACCTATATAAGTCAGTGAGCTATTTAATTAACACAGTAAAGGAACACATACTGATTCTTTCTTTTGAAATATACTATTATGAACACATTTTTAAATTTCCAAAGGGATTACAACATATCTTTGTACCTATTGATTAAACAAAATTAAAATATTTTCTATTTAGGTTGAAGTTAGGATATTATTCCTAAATTTGAGAAATGAAAATCTAAATTAAAGTATTACATTAATTCCATCACTTGTATTCTTCAAAAATACAAAGAAATTTTAAAAAATATTTTTGGTTACACATAAAGGATACCAGCATTTATTCAAATGATTTTTAATTTTTTTATTAATAAAACCTGTGATAAAATACTGAGCCATTATGCTTTGCCATTACCCTGATGTATCCAGAAAAATTGCAGTACAGATAGCCTAATATAATTTATAATACACGAAGATAGGCATATCGTTAAAATGCAGTAAAACCTTTGTTTTTAATAAAAAATGATATACCAAAAGTAAAAGGTTAATTGAAAAGCAAAATAAACTACCGAATTTAGTAAGTCACATTACCTAGATTAACAGAAATCAATGAAATCATTAAAACAATTAATAACTTAGTGCTCCATTCAGACTAAGATAAACTCTGCGGCTATTAGCATGCGGATGCAGGGCTACAGAGACATACGTACTCTGACTGGGTAATTTCCTCTCTGCTGTAACCGTTCAGTAATATATGCAACTGGCATTACACACCACTCATTTCTTCTTGTGAGACAAGAGATCTTTCCTGCTTTTTGCCATGTCTGCTAAGTGAATCATAACAACCACAGTCTTCACAGAAGGGAATGTATTTCCCTCCAGTGTTCAGTATATAAAATGGACCATTAAAGCATCAATAATATTAATCAGCCTGTTCCCTCTGCAGAAAACATGTAGAGTTCTACCCATCTTCAGACCATTAACAGGGATTTGTATACAACAAAAGCAGGCCCAACCATCTTCTCAGTGATTAGGGGGTCCACCTAAAGCATTATGTACTTCTTTGAAGATCATATTCTGGAAAGAAAGTGAAAATAAGACAACTCTTGTAGCCCCATGTGTTACATGAATGGAACAAAAGTTGTAATTATAAATGCTCTCCTTTTTGCTTGGTGCACTCAAACTAGTAAAACTAGAAACAGAACAGACATGTAAGGCTATCAAACAGAGAAGGATGCTTGAGTTCTAATCCAATTCTAAAGCTTTTGCCTTGATCTGAAGGAGGTTCATATCTTAGTCCTACAAAACCAAAAAACACAAATGATGTTTTAAATCTATTTCAAGGCTTCGTTGCCACCAGTCTCAAATGCCAAGAGTCAACGATCACATACTGTTTGGGTTTTTTTTTTTTTTTATTCAGACTAAAACCAAAATGATACTAGTGTGCCCAGATAGCAATATAACTCTAGAATAACTCATCATCTTAGATAAAAACTTTGTTTGTATTTTAATAAGGTAAAAATCTGCCCTCATTATAGAAAAACTTATTTTATTTATTATTTTAATCTCTACCTAAGTAAATGCAAGTTATTAGTAAATGTATAAAAAATAACATACAACCCTGGCTGGTGTAGCTCAATGGATTCTGCATGGGCCTGCAAAACAAAGGGCTGCTGGTTCGATTCCCAGTCAGGGCACATGCCAGGGTTGCAGGCCACGTCCCCAGTATGGGGGTGTGGAAGAAGCAACCACATATTGATGTTTCTCTCCCTCTCTTTCTCTCTCCCTTCCCCCTCTCTAAAAATAAATAAATAAATCTCAAAAAAAAAGAAATAACATGAGCAACCAAAAACTGAAATCTTAATTTTTGAAAAGGATTCTGATGAATGATGTTACAGAAGGATGCTATATATAAACATCTAAGAAAGTCCATGAGCTGTTTATAAAATACCAATAAACTGAATAGAACATATTACATATTCTAAGACAAAAAATAATTTTTAATCATATTTTAAGGAACGGATATCTCAGTATAATAAAGTAGCAGGATTCACCAAGAAGTGTATGTTAGACAAAAATCTTACAGAAAAACCCAGATGCAAATGTAATGACTAGTGATACTAAAATTGCATTGCAGTGGATTCTGAAGACAAATCTTGGTTTGACTGTACAGCTTTGCCATTTGCCAGCTGTGGTGATTTGAGGTATATCTTTAGTTTTCTCTGAGGGTGTCTTTATCTGTAACAAGTAGAGAAAATCACAGAGCGTTCCCATGGTGTTGAGAACATTAGTCTGGGTGAGATAGGTCGCACTCGGCACAGCGCCTCACACAACGCTTCATGACTAAATGAACAAATTAGATTATTAATTAATAAACATGTGTCTTATTATAGGCAGAATTTGAATAAAGTACTGAAATTTCAAAATATATTGTTAGTCCAGTCATTTGCATGTAAATATAATTAAGAAAAATTTTTATTGTATATGTAAAAAAGCATTGTGGAATAATTCTAAATGTATTATTTAACCCTGCATTTTTTAAATGACATTTTATATATAACTGAGAAGTATGAAGCAAGTACCATAGCCAATGGCAACACAACATTTTGCCAAGCACTGTTACCCTAGAAGTAAAGTTGGGTGACATTTTCAGGTTTCTCGATTTTTGCCCGGGCTCACAGTTGTTAGCAGCTGAATACGAGAAAAATCAAGGCTCACGTTTCACCTCCAACAATAGGTACATCACAGTAAACACATTTGTAAAATCAAATTTAGTGTCCTCATGTAAATGCAGGAAACAATACCTGCCTTTCTCTCATCTCAGAGTTTTGGGTGAGGATTCAAGAACTATAATACGTAAACCCTGTAACTCTAAAGAACTATGACAATGTATGTTGTTGCTCTTATTAGATTCAACAGGAAATACAAGCAGCATTCCATGTTTTTATTCCTTAGCTACACTGAGTACTTTACGGATTTCTGAAGAAAATCAATGTTTTCTCTTTTCATCAGTCTCTGGATTGCTGCTGCCCCTCCACCTGCTTTCTAAACCTGCTCAGGCTTTGAGTTTTAAATCATACAGGTATTCTATGAAGACCTCTGGGAAAAAGAAGACCAAAAATATGAACAGGAAAATGACAACAAACTCACAACTATCAACAAATGAACCTAAAAAAAAGAAAAACAATGAAAACAAAAACAAAGCAAACAACTAGAAAAGGAACAGAATCACAGAAATGGACATCACATGGAGGGTTTTCAGTGGGGAGGGGGAAGGGAAGAATGGAGGGAAAAGTACAGAGAAGAAGCAGCATAATTAATAGGCATAAAATAGACAGGGAGAGGTCAAATACAGTATAGGAAACAGAGAACTCAAAGAACTTATATATACAACCCATGGACATGAGCTAAGGGGGGGAATCCTGGAGGGTTGAGGAGTGCAGGGTGGAAGGGGGATAAAGGGGAGAAAATTGGGAAAACTGTAATAGCGTAATCGATAAAATATACTTAATTTTTTTAAAAAAAGACTTCTTATACATTTTTAACCCACTTTCTCTTGATTCAAGTCTATTTCCATGGACTCCTAAAATTCCGTTTTTCTCTGTCAGAGTACCTCTAGTGCTTGCTAATTGTCATTAGATTTGCCCCTAACATTCTCCGTTGGAAGTTCCTGGGGTAGGAACCATATCTACTTGTTTTTAGTATATCTGACTTGACAAGTACTTCGGTAAATGTTGGTTGGATTAATACATTAATTAGTATTATGTTTGGGAGCAATTTTTTAAGACTTACTATGTTCTCTGTACTGTGTAAAGCACTTTACATAAATTATCTGACTTTTTTCTCAAAAGGAATACTCTAAGGTAAGTATGATACCACTCCAATATTACAGATGCAGAAACGTGAAACATTAGGTAACAGCCCAATTACAAAGATGATAAATGGTGAATCTGGAATTCCAGGTTCTTGCAATCATTGTATTAATTGCCTTAGTTCAGCCAACGTCTAGTTTTTTCAGGGTTGGAAACTGGTTTATCAATTTTTGAAGAGACTTGAGTCCTGGTTGTTGGATGCAATGTAACTAATCATACGAAAGCAAAACCTGCAACAGAATGCTAATTTATTACTTTGTAATAGAGTATACAAAGGCTAAGTGGCCAAAATATTATTTTCTGTGTTTCATGATCTCACTTTTAAAAGGCTACAGAAGATATCAAATTTGTTCATGCTTTCAACAGATATTATTGGCCACCCATTGTATAGTAGGCATTGGACACAAAGCAATAAACTAGATGGGGGAAATCCACCCTTTTATGGAATTTATAGTCTAGTTAATTTGTATTTGGCATTCACTACATGCCAGGCACTAAACACTTTATTTTCATGAATTTACATAATCTTCATAATAACTCTGTGAAGTTGTTACTATTATTACCCCAATTTTACAGATATGGAAACTGAGGCAAGGAAAGTTTGAATAAGTAGCTCAAGGGTGGGTTTTTTAAGAGCTGCACTCATAGTTGGAACCAGGCTTATACACATCAACTTACAGTTCAGACAAGGTAGCTAGGAGTTACCTAGCTACCTTGGGATGTTTGGGTCTAGGCTGCAGACCCCTGGCTGCCTGAGTACCCGGAGCACTGGTGCTTATCCTCAGGGTCTCTTCTTCCCTGAGTGATGCTGCAGAGCCACTGATACAGATCCGCTTTCCAGTCTTCCTTTACACTCATTCATCAAATGCACCGTGACCTCGTGCTTCATGGGAGTCACACTGTACAAGTAAGTCCGTTACATTCCCTTCCCATGAATTGCTAGTGGAAATTAATAAAAAGCCCAGTGGTGCACATTTCCCAGGGTAGAAACTCTACTTTATGCTTTGTTTCAAAAATGTAGATTTTGTTCAGTTTTATTCTTTAAAGGTATAGGAGCTCCTGGCCTTTGTAGCTATTGCAAACACTGGAACTGGAAATAAGCTTTTATATTATGAAATTATTACTGTTTCTGGAGATCCACAGCATATTCAAAGAACATAGTATCAGCAAGGACATAAAACATTTTCTTTATAGACTTGAGCAATTTTTAAATATAATATATATTATATGAATATTACATAGTTATTTATATTATTTATAATATATTTTAATATAATTTTACCAGATATGTGCATGTTGCATTTCACAATAAAATAACAGCATCTTGCTTTTTGGCCTCCTTCCAACATATACCACCTACATAGAAAAAGTAGCATTGTATCCAGGTTGAGAGTTTAAATCTAAATTTTAGTAGCATTTAAAATTGAATGGAAGTGGAAGAGGGCATGAGAGGATAAATGGTAATGAAAAATATAATTGAACATAATGTAAAAAATAAAATAAATAAAAATTAAAAAACAAAATTGGCTATGAGCTAAAGTTGATTAAAAATTTCTACCTTGAAAAGTTCTTTAAACAGGTGCTTATATTTCTTTTCTGGTTGCTCCTTGTGTTTCTTTTCTCTCCTTTTTTTTTTTTTTTTTTTTTTTTTTTTTTTTTTTTTTTTTTTTTTTTTTCTTTCTTAACATATGTTAGTCCCATTCAATTTCCTTCTCAGGACTCCACTAACACTCCTTTCAATTCTAACTTAATCTCCTATCTTCTTTCCCATTAACCTTTAATACACACACTTGCTATCTCCTCTTTACTTCTTATCTGGCCCATTCATCTCTCATTTCTTCCCTAATACAATAGGTGTGAGGAAGGAAACTCAATACTCTATAAAACAAATACAAAAATTAAGGTCTCCAAAATTAGAAGACAGGGTAACTCACTTGCACCACTTGTATACACACATATTTACATAACTTTCACAGAATGTCTTTTTCTCAGATTTTTTTCATCTTGCTTTTCTAAAACCAACATTCTAAGGGGAAACGTGCCACACTGATTTTTAATCTATCTGCTCCATCAATGACGATTTCTCTAACCTGCATTGGAAACAACTTGTTGAAAGGATTAAGTGTATCTGGTATCTATTGTGTATTTCTGTTACTTCTAGAGTGGCTGCCACAGAGTTGGACTCAATGAGGGTTTGATGAACAGAACCGAAATAAATAGGCTTAATACTTGATAGGAAAATAAATAGGTAAATTAGAGGAGAAAGTGTCTTCACCGGTAGGTGCAGTGAGAACTGCAGAGTTTGGCCAGGTGGGCAGTATGTAGTCCCATCCTCATCCTGTTATTCAGCCTCTCCCACTTCCGCTGTTCTTCCTTCCCTCCTTGGCCACCTAGTGAAAGGTTCGAGCAGGTGCGGTAGGGTTATGTTTAAGTTATGCTTAGAGGTTCAGAGACTCAAACAGTTGATGCTGTAATAAGTTGTTAGTGTTGATCCCTAAATAATTGGTGAACCGAATTCAACTCTGGGCTAAAAGAGAAACCTAAATGTAAAACTTCCTTTAATAATCGTGATTTTCTTCTATTCTTGACTCCTTTTAACACTCAGATTTTAAGATACATTGTCCAAATTAAATCTTTATACTCTCAATGCAACCGGACTCATGGAATACCAGAAGAGCAGGTCACACATACGGACAACAGTGGTTTTCAAAGTGAACTCCTTTTTTTTAAGTGTGTGTGTGTGTGTGTGTGTGTGTGTGTGTGTTAACGTGTTTTTTTAGATTCTCAAAGTGAACCCTTTCAGAGGTTCCTTTCAGAAGGCTGGTGTTCCATGCCGTTCCCCACATTTTAACCAGTTATTGTTGACTTCAGTGAGCATTTTTGTTTAGAGAAAGGTATCTGTTGCCATCTATATTTTGAGCCAATCAACCTAACCTAATTCTATCATCTAAAAATAAATTGAATCAGAACTAGAAAAGTTAATAACTGACATATGTAAAAATGAGCTGGTGGCAGAATGAGGATTTAAACTATTAAATTACCATTGAGGTCTTATATCTGACAGAAATGTTTTCTTTTCCTCTGGTTTACTATATTTGGGAGTTTAGCATAGTTGATAGAAAAAGTTTCTTGTGCTACATAAAGAATAGTTGCTGTATTATTGAGTTTTGCAGTATTCAGAGTGAATCGCATCCTGAAACTCAATTCAACTAATTCTGCAATTCATATACAGTGAAAAAGAAGAAGAACATGTAGGATAATCATGTTTTACTTAGGTAATAAGTGAATTGATTTCATACTAGAGAATGGGAACCTGTATGCGGTACATGGAGGACGGACCCATTGCAGAAGCAGACAATACTTCAAAAGTACCAAACTAGGATTGATATAGGTAAACAACAAAGTCTCTGATGAGAGTCAGGAATTAGCACAGGTTTAGGCAGGCAGCTTAACTCTTAGAAGTTGACGATGGTCAAGTTTGAATACATTGGGACATTCAATTGGGAAATACTTACAGAGGCAGTCTTTGCACTTGTCCACCAATAAAAAGAGAGATCTGAGAACAAGCATAGGTGTAGTGGAGATAGACCTTGAGCCATGCAGGATATATAGGCTTACTGGGAGTCTTACACCATCAACCTAATTGTCTTTACCCCTAAGTCATCTCACCTGACAGTTTTAAAGGGGTGTTGTTTGCCCTGGCTGGTGTGGCTCAGTTGGTGGGAGTGTTGTCCCGTAACAGAAAAGCTTCAGGTTCAATTTCCAGTCAAGACACATGCCTAGATTATGGGTTTGGTCCCACGTCAGGGAGTGGGCAATACCTGGTCTGGGCATGTTTGGGAAGCAACCAATTGATGCTTCTCTCTCTCATTTATGTTTCTCTCTGCCTTCCTCTTCTCTAAAAAGCATGTTCTCAGGGGAGAATTAATTAATTAATTAATTAGGTCCTTTTTATTAGTCACTGTGACCAATCATCTTCATTCCTTTCAGATTCTCCATTTGTGAAAAACATTTCATTGCCCAGGTTTCCTCATTATCTACATAACAGCACACTCTTTATAATTAGTAGAATTTGAAGATGAAGGTCAGAATTTAATCAATCAAATATAAGAAACGTGTTGTTTTTATTTTTGCTTGTTTGTTTGGTTTTTGTTTGTTGTTGTTGTGGTTGCTATTGTTGTTTTGCTATTCTATTTTTCTCCCCAGAGTAATTTACACTTTCTTCAGGATCAATACTTTCACACATTAATTATATATTTTTTTAAAAGTTCAAAATTCAGTGAATGAGGCTCTCACTTTATTCTAAGAGTCACTCTACTCAATAGTCCACAAAGCATGAATAATAAAGCCATGTGGGCTGGATTGCACAGCTTAGCTGTATTAGAGAAGGTTATCACTAATCTCTCAAGGACTTTATCCAGTATAATAAATCATGTATAAATATTGTAGCAAACTCTAAACCATTCTCATTGCAGAGTGAAGATTCAGTTATTCTCAGTATGTTTGTTATATTTATAAAGTTAAAAAATAAAAAACACACTTGGGATACTGTTTAAGATACCTACCTGGACAAAGCCTGATTTTGATGCTCAGAAGGAAAATCAAGTGAAAGATACAAAACAGCATGTTTATAAGGAAATGTTGAATATTTTAGTAATAGGACAGCATAAAGTAAATGATAAGAAAGTAGAAAAATGTAATCTGTTCATTTTAAATCCTAATGGACTCAATTATCAGAATTTTACCCATTTCCAATTTTACCTATTCTCTGTTTTTTAAGATCTCTACCCATCCCAGGAAAATATTCCCACATTATCAAATTATTTCTTTTTGTACATTTCCTTCCAAATGAAAGTTACAGCTTATGTTTACATTTTTCTGTCCTACACTTTCTCAATTCTTTCTCCTAATCCCAAAAGTTCAATAAAATATGCCTTAAAGGAAAAATTCCAAGTAAAACTAAAAAATGATAGCCAGAAATTTCAAAACTATACTTATTAATTGTAAAACTCCAAAAACTTCCTTTTCTTACTTCTTCTAGCTCATTGAAAGGGAGGTAGGGACTCCAGAAATATTAAAGTAGACGTAATAATTGGTCAAATGTGAAATCTAAAGAAGAAATTGTTTCAGATGATACTCAAATGTCTGTATTAATTAGATAAAAGTAATTTCTGTCCTAAGTAAAGACCAATGACATTCTGATTGCACTTCCATTCTGGAAAAGTCAAAGCTGTAGGGACACACAACAGATTGGTAGTTGCTAGGGGTTATGGGTGGGGAAGAGGATTAACACAAAGGGCAGCATGAGAGAATTTTTTAGGAACCATGAAACTGTCCTATATATTGATGGTGGTGGTGTTTACATGTTTCAACACAATGGTCAAAACTCATAAAATTGCATGTCAAAAACAGTGAATTATAACATAGGTAAAATAAAACGTAAAAAAGAATTTGTACTTGAATTCCGGTCAAGATGGAGGTGTAGGTAGAAACCCTTAGCTTCCTCACAAAACCAAAAGGAGGATAGCAACCAATCTAAAATCAATAAACAACCAGAAGTACCAGAAAAATCAAACTTCAAGGAACTTCAACAACCAAGGAATTAAAGAAACAGTCAACCAGAACAACCAAACCAGTAAGACGGGGACAGAGAGAACCCACGGCAAGGCAGCAGACCATGCAGGTGGGACTGACTGAACAGGAGACTGAGACTCAAAGATGACTGTGGACTATGGCAGTTGCCACCGTGGAAGAAACTCCCAGTTGCACAGGAGAGTCCGTTGGAAAGTGGGGCTAAAGATGAGCAGGGGAACTGCATTATTCCCTCTCTGGCCCCTCCTCCATAGGCAGTACAGCAGCACAGCAAGGAGAGTTGCCCCGCCCTGGTGAATACCTAAGGCCCTGCCCCCTCAAAATTTAACAGGTGCACCAAGACAAAGAAATAAGGCCCAAATGAAAAAAACAGAGCAAAACTTCAGAAAGAGAGCTAAGCAATAAGGAGATAACCAACCTATCTAATAGAGAATTTAAAGCCCTGGTAATCAGACTTCCGGCCAAGATGGAGGCATAGGTGGATACAATGTGCCTCCTCTCACAACCAAAATTAAGGACAACAAAGATTTAGAAACAAGAAAACAACCAGAACTGATAGAAAATTGAACTGTACAGAAGTCCAGCAAGCATTCATCCAGACTGGTAAGAGGGGCAGAGTCATGGCAGGAAAAAGTGGAGTGTGGACCGGGTATGCAGGCAGCAGCAACTGGTAGATCTCAGGCTTGCAAGCCATGGCTAACAGACCCCAGGCACACAGGTGGTGGCTAGTGGAACCTGGGCACAGGGTGGCAATGGTGCAGACCCAGAGAGGCCGCCCAAGGTGGCTGGCTGACCAAGTGGTCCCACCTTCGCACGCAGATAATCCAGGCGAAGGGGAAGCTGAGGAAGGATCTGGAATCTGAGAGAGCAGAGCAAGTGCCATTGTTCCCTCTTGGACCCTGCCACCATATATAGCATCACTACCCAGCGACTGGGCTGCCCCACCCTGGGGAACACCTAAGGCTCCACCCCTCACTACAGAACAGCCTCAAACAGACAAAAAAAAAAAAATGGCTCAAACTGGAGAACAAATCAAAGCCCCAGAGCCAATTCATCTAAGCGACCAAGAGATAGCCAACCTATCAGATGCACAGTTCAAAGCCCTGGTGATCTGGATGCTCACAGAATTGGTTGATTTTGCTCACAAATTTGATGAATAAATGAAGGCTACAATAAGTGAAATGAAGGAAAACACACAGGGAACCAATAGAGATGGGAGGAAAACTGGGATTCAAATCAATGGAGTGGACCAGAAGGAAGAAAGAAACAACCAAACAGAAAACAAGGAAGAAACAAGAATTCAAAAAAAAAAAATGAGGAGTGGCTTAGGAACCTCCAGGACATCTTTAAACATCCCAACATCCAAATTATAGGGGTACCAGAAAGGGAAGAAGAAGAGCAACAAGTGGAAAACTTATTTGAACAAATAATAAAGGAGAACTTCCCCAATCTGGCAAAGGAAATAGACTTCCAGGAAGTCTAGGAAGCTCAGAGAGTCCCAAAGAAGTTGGACCCAAGGAGGAACACACCAAGGCACATCATAATTACATTACCCAAGATTAAAAGTATGGAGAGAATTCTAGAAGCAGCAAGGGATAAGGGGACAGTCATCTACAAAGGAGTTCCCATCAGATTGACAGCTGATTTCTCAAAAGAGACCAGAAGGGGCTGGAAAGAAGTATTCCATGTCATGAATTCAAGGACCTACATCTAAGATTGCTCTATCCAGCAAAGCTGTCATTTAGAATGGAAGGGCAGATAAAGAGCTTCTCAGACAAGGTCAAGTTAAAGGAGTTCATCATCAACAAGCCCTCATTATATGAAATGTTGAAGGGACTTACCTAAGAAAAAGAAGATAAAAAATATGACAGTACAAAGACAGCAAACTCACAGATATTAACAACCACACCTAAAACAAAAGCAAACTAAGCAAACATCTTGAACAGGAACAGAACCACAGAAATGGAGATCACATGGAGGGTTAGCAACTGGGGAGTGGGAGGAGGAGAGAGGGGGAAAAGGTACAGAGAATAAGTAGCATAGACAGTAGGTAGAAAACAGACAGGGGGAGGGCAAGAATAGTGTGGGAAATGTAGAAGCTACAAGAACTTATGACACATGGACATGAACTAAAGAGGGGGGAATGTGGGAGGAGGGGGTGTGCAGGGTGGAGGGGAATGATGGGGGAAAAATGGGACAACTGTAATAGCAGAGTCTATAAAATATATTAAAAAATAGTTAACAGAAAAAAATAAAAATAAATGAAGCCCTGGTAATCAAAATGCTCACAGAACTGACTGACCTTGGTTGAAAAATGAAAGAACAAATTAAAGGTACCAAAATGAAATAAAAAATATTCAGGGAAACAACAGTGACAGGAAGGAAATCAGAACTCAAATCAATGATTTGGAACAAAAGGAAGAAATAAATATCCAAACAGAACAGAATGAAGAAACAAGAATTCAAAAACATGAGGAGAGGCTTAGGAACCTCTGCGACAACTTGAAACATTCCAATATCTGAATTATATGGGTGCCAGAAGGAAAAGAACAACAGCAAGAAATTGAAAACTTATTTGAACAAATAATAAAGGAAAACTTCCCAGTCTGGTGAAGGAAATAGACTTCCAGGAAGTCCAGGAAGCCCAGAGAATCCCAAAGAAGTTGGACAGAAAGAGGAACACACCAAGGCACATCATCATTAAGTTGTCTAAGATTAAAGATAAAGAGAAAATCTTAAAAGCAGCAAGAGGAAAGGAGAGAGTCACCTACAAAGGAATGCCCATAAGGCTATCAGCTGATTTTTCAAAAGAAGCCTTGCAGGCAAGAAGGGGCTGGAAAGAAGTATTTGAAGTCATGAAAGGCAAGGACCCACATCCAAGATTATTCTATCCAGCAAAGCTATCATTTAGAATGGAAGGGCAAATAAAGTACTTCACAGATAAGGTCAAGTTGAAGGAGTTCATCATCACTAAGCCTTTATTATATGAAATGTTAAAAGGACTTATCTAAGAAAAAGTGGATCAAAAATATGAACAGTAAAATGGGAATGAACTCATGACTATCAACAAATGAGCATAAAAAAATAAAAACAGAAACTAAGCAAACAATTAGAAAAAGAACAGAATCACAGAAATGTACATCACATGGAGGGTTTTCAGTGGGGAGGGGGAAGGGAGGAATGGGAGGAAAAGGTATAGGGAAGAAGAAGCATAATTGGTAGGCATAAAATAGACAGGGAGAGGTCAAATACAGTATAGGAAACAGAGAACTCAAAGAACTTATATATACAACCCATGGACATGAGCTAAGGGGGGGAATGCTGGAGGGCTGGGTAGTGCAGGGCAGGGAGGGGATAAAGGAGGAAAAATTGGGAAAAACTGTAATAGCATAATCAATAACATATACTTAAAAAAAGAATTTGTGCCTGGTAATGAATCATTTTAAATGAGGGTGTATCTTAAGAATTAGAAATATGTCAGGATAATTACAGGGAAAATAAGTGAAAAATTAGTAGAACACTAAATTGTACATTAGACTAGAGCAGGAAAATAAGATTGTTACAGAATAGAAGGAAGTAACAATATTAAATTAAAAGTGAGAGATAAAAGGTGAGATTGATACCAACCAGCACTTCCCTGGGTGTCTTGTGTGGAAAATTACATTTGAATTTCTACTTTAAATCCTCTGAAAAGTAATTTTCCAGTTGTTTTCAGTGACTTTTGCTCTATATATCTCATTAGCAGAATTCTTGTTGTTGAATCTAGAAAGAGGTGGACAAGAAATGTAACCTAAAGCTCTAAGGCTTATGGCTCCCACTAATTTAATGGGTTAGTTTTGAGAAAAGCAATAACATTGACCACATTCTGGTCCTTAGCTAAACAACAACAACAACAACAACAACAACAACAAAAACAGTTCCCATCTCCTATTTGGATGAGTCTTGCTGAATTCAGTTTGTCAAAGCATCTGGGCTCATGAAAACCAAATCGAGGGTGAGACTGTAGTCTTGGAATGAAGTCCCTCTGCATGTGACCACTTCTCCGTTTGAGTTAGCACACTTGCCTACCTGTCCTTTTAGGGCTCAAATCTCTATCAGCAGGGGTCAGTGGAGTGACCTCAGTGCTTGTCCTCCCCCTTACCACTCCAAGATACACTGCTCCCCACTCGCATTCCTCTCTTCCATCAGCAGCCATGGCCTCACTATCACGGATGTTAAGGCGCCAGGATGAATAGCATCATGCCCATTTGGATGTCTGCTACTTTAGGACAAAGCCGCATTCAGCTGTGGCCTCTGCCTCTCTGATCTAATCTCATCCCTTAGCCCTATCAATCTCCTAAATTTTAACATTCTGAACCTCAGGGTCAATAATGAGCCAATAACTTTTTTAAAGTTTATACAAACTACTTTCATGGAAATTCCCATCTCCCTTTGTCTTAACTGAACTTTGGCCCCACTATGATCCTGCTTCTAAGAAGCTATTCAAGTGACTTGTTATTTTTCTTCCTCCCTCTACCTCAGTACCTAGAAATGAAGGTATTGTTTTAGCTCCTCATTGCTACTTCCAGACCACTATCCCTACATTTTATAGTCATCTAAGAATCCCAGTGAACTCTCCCTCTTTCTTTGAAAAATTTAGCCCTTGGCTCACTGATGTTATCTTCTTCTTGGGTCTTTCAAGATCCACATAGAAGTCAATACCCTCAGCTCTTAAATCCTTGACCTCATTTATCCAATGATCTTGTTCTGCACACTACAACAGTAATTCAATACTGAGGTCATTACCCTTCACCTTGACATTTCCCATAACAATAAACTCTTCATCTCAATTTAACACATTCTTATTTCTACTACTATTTTTTTCTTGCTCACTTCTTCTGACACCCATCTCTAACAATCTTTGGACTTTATCAGAACTTGCAATCCATTCATTATACTTTACTCCCTTCATGTCCCTTCTCCACTATTTATCAAGCTTAAATTTATGGTTAATTACTATAATTCACCTTTTCTTAATTCCTTCCAAAACAAAACCTGGTTAAACCTTGGTCAAAACCTTGCTTAACAAAAACCCTGGTTAAAGCCAACTTTCCACCAACTCTAGCCCAGTACCCCTGATGCTTAACCAAGCTGGAAAAAGTGTACAGTAGTGCTGACTGATACATTTTGATGACAAAACTTAAGTGGTCTCTTAATCCTGCTTATGAATAATACTGTATCTAATCTATTTCCTCACTTATTATCAGGATAATTGTCCTCCTTACTCCCCCAAAACCTGTTCCAGTGGATTCACACATATCTCATGACTTTGCTTCCTGCTTCAGTAAGAAAAGAGAGCAGTAAAAACAGAACCTCCATGTTAGATGTAGCCTTCCCTACATCTAACTCCCTGCCTACATCTGTACTGATAACACAACATTCTTAACCAGGACTGTGGATGAACTCACAACATAGAAATAAGTCAGTCCTTTCACTTATATACCAGTAATCGACTATAGCAATTTTCTATTCTTTCTTTAATGTTCTCAAGTTTTCCCTTTCTAGTAAATCACCCCATCAGGATGCAACAAGCTGTCATTTCAACCATGCTAAAAAAAGTTTAAAAGCTTCCTAGACCCCAAAGCTACCCAGATCCTAAAAAAAATTTAAAAACTACCTACACCCAAAACTACCCAGATCTTCATCTAGATCACCCATATCTTACCTGCAATTTTATAACAAAACTCTTTGAAAGAATTTATGCATAGTCACTTTCTATTCTCCTTTCCTGTTTTTGCTTGCATCCATTAAATTAGGTTCCATTATTATCAGTGAAAAAAACCATTACCAATATCATCAGTGACCTTCACTTTGCTACATCCAAAAGTCATTCCTCATATTTCATCCATATTCAACATAGATAACTGCTCTCTCCTTTAAATTCTCTTTCTCTCTATCTTTTTAAATATAATTTCTAAAGTATTACCCTCATGTGGATTTTCTCCTACTATTTTAGCCACTCCTCCTCAAAGACTTCTGCTGGGGTTTTTTTCCATCTCTGTCTTCTAAATGTGGGAATGGTCCTTGCCTTGCTCCTGAAACCCATCTTTTTTTTAAAGATTGTATTTGTTTATTTTTAGACAGAGGGGAAGGGAGGGAGAAAAAAGATGGAGAGAAACATCAATGTGTGGTTGTGTCTCTCATGCCCACATGGGGGAACTTGGCCTGCAACCCAGGCATGTGACCTGACTGGGAATCGAACCAGCAACTGTTTGGTTCACAGGCCAGCACCTCAGTTCACTGAGCCACATGAGCCAGGGACTGAAATCCATCTTTTATTCAGTCATAACAATGATGGTGCTCTCCAGTTTATGGCTTACGATACCATATATTGGTGATGAAACCCCCAAATTTATATTTTCTGCCTGGATTCCCCAGGGATTATAGACCTATATTTTCAAGAGCTTTGGTGTCTCTACTGGGTTATTTAATTGGCACCTTTAATTTATATCACAAACTCCTGTATGATGTTTACCTAAAACTGCTCTTCCCATAGTCTTCCCTATCTTCATTTATGACAATCAACTTAGTTAATGCATTCACCCAGCCATTCAAGTTCATGTTGTCCTTCTTGAACCAATTTTATCTCAACCTATGATCTGAAAACACATCCTATGGTCTCTAATTCAGAAACATTTTCAGAATTTTATTAGCCCCCTACTCCATCACTGTCACCAACTGAGTTGAAGCTACTAGCCTCTCTCATCTGGAGTATTTCTATTAGCCTTCTCCAGCTCTTCCTACTTCAGTGCTATCATTCTTCAGCATATTCTCAACACAACACCAGAATAATCTTATCTAAAACTAATTCATACCACATTACTCCTCTGATCAAAATCCTCCAACGGCCCTCCTTCTCAAAGTAAAAAGTGAAAGTCCTTACAGTGATTTTCAAGTCCCTAACGATCCAGGTCTCTATTACTTCTTTGAATATGTCAGTTCCCACTCACTTCTCATGCCCCACCTCCCATCCCACTGCTCTAGTAGAATGGGCTCTTTGCTGTTTATCCCGTAGCCCAAGGATAGCCCCACATGCACCTGTGCTACTTCCTCTGACTACAGATTTTCCCTCAGTTGTCCACAGCCCATTTCCTCCACTTCCTGTGTAGATCTTTGTGCAAAAAATACTTTCTTCCAGACAGCTAAGTGGCAGCGAGATAGGTGGGAGCAGAGTCCACTTCCCCCTGTGCTGTGGTAGAACACCTAGCCAATCTTCTGAAGAACAGGGTCAACAGCCAATGGCATCAGGCATATATGAAGGTTGGAGGCTAAAACTGTAGAGGACATTGAAAAATCAGACTGTAAGGAGATTGCTTTAGGACAGTAAGGTCCCTGGGACAAGTGCGAGGACCAGGGTGGCTGCACCTGCTGGGCCTGTCCCATGATTTTTGGAAGAGAGCCAGGTCAATGGCCAAACAGGGAGGTTCAGGCAGCACCAGGATGGACCTGGATGCTTGAAGTCACTGGGGGGAATAAGGGCAAAGTGGCAAACGCACAGGGGTAGTGTGTCCCCACTGAGACTGTGGATACCAGCTGGGAAGAGTTGGGCTGTGACAGACCCTGACCTGGGTAGTCTCTCCTGTCTGGCTCGAGAGTTGGGCTGTGTGAGGGGCCAGGTGCTTAATGGAGTGGCAGGCTTGAACAGGAGGAATTTAAAAAAGGGCACTCAGTGGCTATTTAAAGAATTCTCCTGCAGCAGTTACCCTTGCCTCCCCTGGCTGCAGTCATGAAGAGACTCTGAGAGTCCCTAGCATCTAGGACAACAAAGAGCAAGAAGGGGGTGTGAGTTTCCCCCAACCAGTGCACCTCAAAGATAGCACACCTGGTAGACTGAGGGTGTAGGCCTGTTGCAGAAGGGTGAGGGGGTGGGGGCTGGCAGCAAACAGAGGAACTAGGCAGGAGGCTGGGCAACTGTGAACAGTGTGGCCCAGATGTGGCCCCCAGCCACACAAAACCACAGGAAGAGAGAAAAGTGAAAGCCATTCCCCCTCAGACTGCTATAGCCAGGAAGACCAGCAAAACTGGCTTGGCTGGTTTAAAGCCAACAGGAGGCTTTTATTCCCCCCCCCCCCACACACACACCCCAGGCCAAAAGTAATACAATAAAACCCAGAGCCAGAGTCAATCCGAAAGAGGGGACATCCCAACAACTGAGACAGTGAGACAAATTTCACTTTGCTGTTCCAGAGAACTTGCAAGTTATTGTTTATATGCATTATTTTTTTACTTCTTTTATTTTATCAGTATTTTTTATTTCTCTTCTTTCTGTTTAGTTTTCTTCATTTTGTTTGTTTAATTGCATTGTTTGACTGGTTTTTCACAGTGTATTTTTAATTTTTCTTCTTTCCTTTCACTTGTGAAGATGAACTCACAACAGTCCAAAACTTATGGGAAACAGTGAAGGCAGTCCTGAGAGGGAAGTTCATAGTGATACAGGCCTACCTAAAAAAAAAAAAAAGAAAAAAACATTTCAAATAAACAACCTAACCCTACAAGAACTTGAGGAACAACAACAAAGACAGCCCAGAGCACATAGAAGGAAGGAAATAACCAAGATCAGAGCAGAATTAAATGATGTAGAGACTAAAAGCACAATTCTAAGGATCAATAAATCCAGGAGTTGGTTCTCTGAAAAGATAAACAAAATCAACAAGCCTTTAATCTGACTCATCAAGAAAAAAGGAGAGAGGACCCAAATAAACACAATCAGAAATGAAAGAGGAGAGATTACAACTGATACCACAGAGATACAAAGGATTGTAAGAAGTTACTATGAAGAAATATATACCAAGAAATTTGAAAACCTAGGTGAAATGGACAATTCCTAGAAATATATAATCTTCCAAAACTGATTGAAGAAGAAGCAGAAAGCCTGAACAGACCAATAACGGCAGATGAAATTGAAGCAGTAATAAAAAAACTCATGACACATAAAAGCCCTGGATCAGATGGTTTCACAGGAGAATTCTACAAAGCATTTAAGGAAGAGCTAACCCCCATCCTTCACAGACTATTCCAAAAAATCCAAGAATATGGAAGACTCCCAAACTCTTTTTATGAAGCCAACATCACCCTAATTTCAAAAACAGATAAAGACACAACAAAGAAAGAAAACTACAGGCCAATATTGCTGATGAACATAGGTGCTAAAATCCTCAATGAAATATTAGCAAACCACATCCAGTAATATATTAAAAGGATCATACACCATAATCAAGTTGGGTTCATCCCAGGGATGCAAGGATAGTTCAACATTCGCAAATCAATAAAAGTAATACATCACATAAACAAAAGGAATGACAAAAATCACATGATCATATCAATAGATGTGCAAAAAAGCATTTGATAAGGTACAGCACCTGTTTATGATTAAAACACTCAGTAAAGTGGGAATAGAAGGAGCATTCCTCAACATAATAAAGGCCATACATGAGAGGCCTACAGCCAACGTCATACTCAATGGGCAAAAACTAAAAGCTTTCCCACTAAGATCAGGAGCAAGACAAAGTTGTCTACTTTCACCACTTCTACTCAACATAGTATTGGAATTCCTAGCCACAGCAATCAGATAAGAAAAAGAAATAAAAGGCATCCAAGTTGGAAAGTAAGATGCCCAGCTGTCATTGTTTGCACATGATATGACCATGTACACAGAAAACCCTATAGAATCCACCAAAAAAACTACTTGACATAATAAGTGAATTTGGCAAATCAGCGTGATAGAAAGTCAATATTCAGAAATCAAAGGCATTTTTGTACACCAACAATGAATATCAGAAACAGAAATCAGTAAAAAAATCGTATTTGATACAACAACAACAAAAATAAAGTACCTAAGAATAAACCTAACTTAGGAGAAAAAAGACCTGTATTCAGAAAACTACACAACACTGAAGAAAGAAATTAAGGAAGACACAAACAAATGGAAGCATGTACCGTGTTCATGGATTGGGAGAATTAACATTATCAAAATGTCCATACTACCCAAAACAATTTTGAGATTCAATGCATTCCTTATTAACATACCAATGACATATTTCAAAGATATAAAACAAACATTTAAAAAATTATGTGGAACCATAAACAACCCTGAATAGCTGTAGCAATTTTGGAAAAGAGGAACAAAGTAGGAGGGATCACAATACCTATCCCCAAACTGTATTACAAGGCCACTGTAATCAAAACAGCCTGGCACTGGCATAAGAACAGACACATAGACCAAATGGAATAGAACAGAGAGCCCAGAAATAACCCAAGTCTCTATGGTCTATTAATATTTGACAAAAAGTGGCAGTAGCATAAAATGGAGTAAAAATAGCCTCTTCAACAAATGGTTTTAGGAGATCTGGACGGCTACATGCAAAAAAAAAAAGAAAGAAAGAAACTTGATCATCATCTTACACCACACACAAAGATAAATTCAAGGTGTATAAAAGACTTAAATATAAGTAATGACACCATAAAAATTCTAGAGGAAAATATGGGCAGGAAAATCTTGGACATTCCAACAGCAATATCTTCACTCATATGTCCACAAGAACAAGGGATACAAAGGAGAGAATAAAGAAATGGGACCTCATCAAACTAAAAAGTTTGTGAACAGCAAAGGAAATCGTCAACAAAATAAAAAAAAAAACCCACAGAGTGGGAGAATATATTTGCCAGTATATCTGATAAGAGGTTCATATCCAAAATTTATGAGGTATTTACAAAACTCAACACCAAAGAAGCTGAATTTTTCAACAATCAATGCTGCAATGAAGGAAGAGCTCTCACAGATCACACCAGAAATGTCACTGTCAGTCTCACTTGTAACACGATTCGATGGCATAGCAAAATAATAAATTTATAGAAAGTGTTCCATGTAATTGAAAAATTCAGACATAAAAGGAGAACCATTCATTTTATTTTTAACTTTCTCATAACTTTTGAAGATTTTTCAAGTATTAAATAAGTTATTGCCTTTTTGATTACATATCATCAACTACATTTTTGGATATAAATAGTGAAGGTGGGGCCCTTAATATCCATTCCATACATTTCAAAGAAGTGAGATAACTTTTTCTTTACTTCCCAGGAGGAAAAATTATTAACAGAACATTCCTAGTTCTTGTCTATCTATTTGTTTTATGAACAGTTCAGGGGAGAACTAAAATCAAAGTTAAGGGCTAAATACCTGTCAAGCTTCCATTTCTAAACACTGATGTAACACTGGATTTAAATTGCAATCACTTGTTAAGTCTCATAATTTATGTGCATATCATCAACATAAAGCTATATTAGTATTACTGATTACCATTATATAAATAAAACAAGGTGTTTCTTGCTGTAAGGGGATGGAGGGAGAATGTAGTTTATCAATTAAGTGTTTTTCATTCATCTTAGTTAGTCTTATTTAGTCTTATATGACAAATTATATGTTTTTTAAATTGATATTTTTTCTTACAGAGAATGCTCAAATTTATTGGGAAATTATTTTTCTGCTTATGAAAGGGTAGAGAATATCACAAAAAATAAGCTAGAGAGTTTTTAAACTTCTTTAGTCATTAGGTCACAATAATTTTCTGAATATAATATTTAAACAACTGGATTTCAGAGAAAATGTGAACACTTTAACTTAGATTTCTGTTGACTAATCCACATTTTCTCAAGTGATTGGAATTCATTTGTATTCTTTTAAAGAAAAAATATATATTCAGCATTACAGATACTCTCAGTAAACTGTGTAGTTAAAATTTAAAATAAATATTTTTTGCTTTGGTGACTCAGATTAATCTTACCTCTATTTCTTCCAATAATATTACATAATCACTCCAAAATTTGGATTAAAAATCTCAGAGTATTGGAATCAAGGATTCATACAGTTTATCTTCTACTGCCCTCCCTTTCCCCCAAATGAATTTAGTAACAAAATTATCTTTTTTCTCCTTTTAATTATCTTTTTTGACTCACCCCTTCTTATATTTTCTAGGTTAGGTACCATCTCTTCTACTTGGAACACTGATACTGTAGGTGTGATAATCTTCCTAAACACCAGTCACATCCTGTTCTGCTCTGTTCAAAAGCCTTGAATGACTCCTTGTTACCTACATCCCTGAAAGTAGGAGGACCTCTCAGTTTCTGAGACTGGCCTACTTTTCTTTCTTTCTTTTTTTAATCTTTATTGTATTTTCTTCCATTACCATTTAGTCCCCTTATACTCCCCTCCCCCCAGAAATCACCATGCTACTGTCCATGAGTCCTTTTTCCTTTTTACTGAATCCTGACACCCCCTGAAATCCCCCACACTTAGCTGTCCTCCTGCTCTCTACCTATGAGTCTATCTCTATTTTCCTTGTTAGTTCAGTTCGTTCATTAGATTCCAAATATGAATGAAATTGAATGGTATTTGTGTTTCTCTAACTGACTTAATTCACTTAGCATAATATTCTCTAGGTCCATCCATACTGTTTCAAAGGGTAAAATTTTCTCCTGTTTTACTGCTGAGTAGACTTCCATTGTGTAAATATCCCGTAGTTGTTTTATCCACTCATCTACTGATAGTCACTTGGGCTATTTTCAAATCTTGGCAATTGTAAATAATGCTGAAGTGAACAAAGGGGTGCTTAAATTCTTTCAAATTAATGTTTTGGAGGCCTTTGGATATATTCCCAGAAGTGGGATCACGGGGTCAAAAGGCAGTTCTATATTTAATTTTTGAGGTATCTCCATACAGCTTTCACAGTGATGCACAAATCTGCATTCCCAACAACAGGACAAAAGTATTCCCCTTTGTCCACATCCTCACCAGCACTTGTTCGCTGGTTTGTTGATGATAGTCATTCTGACAGATGTGAGATGACATCTTGTTGTGGGTTTAATTTCTGTATCTCTGATGATTAGTGATATTGAGCATCTTTTCATATGTCTATTGGTTATCTGTATGTCCTCTTTGGAGAAATGTCTATTCAGGTCCTTTGCACATTTTTTAAAAAATAAAGTTGTTTTGGTTTTTAGTGTTGAGTTTTGTAAGTTCCTTATGAATTTTGGATATTACCCTCTTATCAGATATATCGGCAAATATATTCTCCCATTCTGTGGATTGTTTTTAAACTTTGTTGGTGATTTCCTTTGCTGTACGCAAATTTTTTAGTTCGATGAAGTCCCATTTGTTTATTTTTTCTTTTGTTTCCCTTACCTGGGGAGTTGTTCCCAATAAAAAAATTTCTACGAGCAATCTCCAAGATTTTGCTGCTTATGTTTTCTTTTATGATATTTATGGTTTCAGTTCTAACATTAAAGTCTTTAATCCATTTGTAATTTATTCCTTTTTTAAATTTTCATAAAATCCTTTTATTATATTCAAGTATTATAAAGCATTCATGCAAGTGAAAAGTTTTAGTATAGTTGTTTCATAGAACAACAGCATGAAAATACCAATGCTTGTTTATTTCTGTGGCATTTAAAATAATGTGATTTTAAATTTGAGTACAGTCAAATAAAATTAAATAAGTAAATTGCTCTTCAAATAAACATATCTGTATTCAAGTTGACAATCAAAGCAAAACAAATAAACAAAAAAGGCCTACTTTTACCAGCACTAGGGCCCAGGGAGGGAGGGTCAGCTAAAACCTCAGATCTACATGAGAACTGCCTTAGTTATTCAACTAATCACTGATATAGCCTCTAGCTGCACTCAACAGCCTGTATTCATTGTCACAGGGTAGGGCAGCGTTAATTCCTGTGAGCGGGGCTATGGCTTCCCCTCAGCTGATGCCACTGCCTGAAAAAGGTGGCCCCAGCAGTATTGAGGACAACTCAGCATGGAGATCCTGGTGGCTGTTCTTCCCGTTCTCTCCTCAGAGCCACCAGCCCCAGACTCTCCTCACACTTCTGTACTCCAATCTGCCCTCATTCTGCAGGAGCTGGAGTGAAGAGGCTGAAACCAAAATTCTGTATGTTGGCCTGTTAAGAGGCCCTCTGCATGTGCACTCATCTCTCCCTGGTAGACAGAAACCATGTGGCTTTTCGCGGCTGGGTGTTATCTGGGTTCCTTTCCCAGATCTGGTACTGTAGGCAGAGGAGCCCAGCTTGGGGTTTAGACCCCACACTTCTCAGAAGGAACCCCCTGACCACCGAAATATCCATTCAGAACTTCAGCCATCACCCGTGGGAGCCCAGCTAGCCCACTTTCACTTCCTCTGTATTCCTGTGCCAGCCAGTCTCATTGTGGTAAAGTGGTTTCTTCTGTCTGTCGTTGGTTATAAGGCTTCTCTGGCCAGTGTTCAGTTGGTTGTTCAGGATAATCTCTCCACAATTTAATTGCAATCCAGATGGTTGTTGGAGGTGGTTAGTGTAGCTTCCACTTCCTCCTCTACTGTCTTGGGTCCCTGTCCTCTCCTGTTATTACTTCCTTTATACCTATATTTACCTCTATATTTTCCTTATGCTATCGTTATTAAATATTGTTATTGTTCATCTAACTTCATTTGGAAATAATGGGGGAAATTACATCTGTGGTTTCTAATAATCAAAGAGATTTAATAGGTTCTAATAAATCTAAATTTTAATAAGGAAAGAAAAGACACCTGGTTATTTTGAGAACAACAGAGACCAGATATATTTATTTGAGGAGAAACCAAAGGAAAAGTTGACCTATATATGATTTCTGTTTAGTTGAATGAAACCATGTTTAGTTTATTGTTTCATGAAAATTAGCAGAGTTTAGCCCTGGCTGGTGTAGCTCAATGGATTGAGCGTGGGCTGTGAACCAAAAGGTTGCTAGTTCGATTCCCAGTCAGGGCACATGCCTGGGTTGCAGGCCAGGTCCCCTGTGGGGGCAACATGAGAGGCAACCACACACTGATGTTTATCTACCTCTCTTTCTCCCTCTCTTCCCCTCTCTGTAAAAATAAATAAGATTTTTTTTTAAAAATCAGAAGAGCTTAAAAGTTTTCTATAATGTTTGATATGAGAGAAAATGGAAGATTTGATAAAGTAGAGAAAAAAATTGTCAGCTCCCCCAGCCACAAATAGTTATCTTCATTTTTAGTTCTCTTTCAAAAACATTTTTAGAAGTGCAACTTACCTAGAATCATTCTAACCACCTTGGAAACTATCAAGTAGACATCAGTTTGCCCAGACCATGTAACAATCTAAGGTACTCTGGAAACTGTACTTGAGCACAGTAAAAATGCATCAGGGAGCACCTTGGACTAAGATAGCTACTACACAAGCCACACATAATGAAGGGAGGGTGGGTTCAGAAAATTTTGAAAAGTATTACATAGTCCTTCCATTTAGTCTTTTTATGATCTCTGAGCCCTCCTTCACCCATCGTACCTTTCTTGAGGGTCTAGTCAATGAAACAATCTGTCAAATGCTGGAAGAAGCAAAGACACAGGATATAGATGTATCCTAAAGAGGGCTATGTGTGAAAAACAGGGGGGACTTCCAGCCTATATATTCATATAATTGTTGATTAAATATCTAGTTGCTTGATATCTCAAAATGAAGGAAATGCATTAAAAGTTCCCAACCATGTGAAAATGTCACAGATGGAGAAGTGTGCCGGTGGCTGATAGTGCACAGAGCCAAAATTTCTGTCTAGTGGGAGGAGCATGATCAAGTAAGATGATGATTTAGTAAAGAATAGATAAGCATGTATTTTTTACACATCTTCCAAAACCCTAATAAAATATATAAAACAAATAAATGCACATGGATTTTGAAAATAAATGGAAACAAGTTCCTGTCACACTCTAAAGGGTTTAACTAAAGGTCATGCATGGAAGGGACTGTTTATACCTGTGAAGAAAGTGTTAAGGAGATTTGAAGGAATACTGGGTGCCTAGGGACTAGCAATGATGGAGCATCATTACTAGCCCTGGGCCTGAAGGACAGGAGGAGCAGTCAGTGTCTCGGAAGCTAGGAAAGCACTTAGATACGAAAGAGGAGCCTCGGGAGAGCAGCTGCAGCCACCATGCAGTCCGGTCCCTGCAGGACTCACAACCAGACCCGGAGAGAGTGAGATACTTCCCAGCCATTCCCATTGCTTCCTCATTCCTCGCTCCAGCACCTTCCTTTGGCTAAACCCCAACCAGAAGCCAGAGGGTTAGGCAGTCTGTGTGATGCACTTGATAGATATATGTCAACCTGCTGTGCTGTACAGAAAGACTGAGAAAGGTAGAAAAATTGGTTTGGGAATGGAGAAAATGAGGAATATTAACCAGTACATGAGAAATAAGAGTTCAACTTTAGCTTTCCTTGATCTGCTACGGCTGATATGTCATATGTCAGCTTGGCTAAGTTGAACTATATTTCTCAGAACTCCCTTTCTTGCGTATTTCCAGTTGATGGGCTGTTTAAGACATTCTTGTGGGGAACTATCTGGAATGGAGTTGAAGCAGCAGCCTTTGTGTAACCCCCACACGTTTTCGCTCATCTACTGGCCACCTCCTAGCATGAGTCAATGGCCAGGCCTGCAGCTGATCCATTTTCCTCTGGATTTTCCTTTAGTTTCTCTCATTCCTGGACCAGTTCTATGTGTTTAGCTCCATGAAAAGGGGCCTTGGCTTCTGTGGGATGTACATACTATTAAGATCATGGGTAAAAAGAACGGACAGTGTGTTGACCCATCCGTATAAGAACCAGTTCACTCTATGCCTTCCAACATGTTCTTTCTCTGTCACTGTTTTCAATCTTATTTACTTCCTGAAAGCCTGATGTAAGAACTTCAAGTTTCAGCATAAGATGCAAAAACAAGAATATTTGCAGAGCAACATAAACCGATTAAGGCTCAGTCCTCTCTCATAGACTCCAACTCATTATTTATAGATTCTAGCTTTTTTTTCCTCTCTGACTCACTGTGAATTCATTTTTCCCTTAATAACTATTTTTTTCCTGTGGACTTGAAACTACAGCATCAATGCAAACACAAGAACCCTGGAGATACAGCTTAACTAGTTCTCACAATAATGGAAGGTCAAATCCTGGAACAAATCCTTTAAAATATCTAACATACATAACCTCCCTGTTATTCTACTTCTCTGATTGAACTCTGAGTGGCATATCTGTTATGAGTTTCCAGTAAAGTGAAAAGATAACAAAATGCAAGCCAATCACAAGATTCTAAAAGGAATTCATGAGTTAGAGGCACCAGGCACCTTAAAAGTACATGGAATAGTTTGTTTGAAAATGGAAAGATTATGTGAACAACTTCAAATTTCTGTAGCAGAGCAAAGATATTTCTCAAACATGAAGGGGAAAGAGTACTAACTGTAGAAATTGAATGAGAGTTTTGTGTTGAGGGATACCAAGTTTAGCTGAGAGGAAGAAGTGAGAGAGTACACTTGTTCAAAACTGGGAAGATTATGTAAAATCATGCTTAAAGAAAAGTGAATAATCCTCCTCCCAGCCCCATTATTTCACACACTCCAAAAATGCTGATAGCCAAGTGTCTTAACTGACAACCCATGTAGTAACAGGCAGATGATTTAAAACTCCTCTTTGAGTGAAATTATCTATTTGATTGAAAGTGCAACTACTGACATTTGGTTGCCCCAAAGTAAGAGCACTTATCTTTATAGTACTTCACCCTTAAATATAGATACTCAAGGATCAGCAGATTCTGAAAAAAAAATCATCTCATATGACATATTTTAATTAGGATAAAGGGTTAGCTGCATGTGATAGAAAAAAAAAAAACACCTCACATTGATGCACACAGAGGAAAGTAATTACTCTCTCACATAAAAATCAGAACTTATATAACATTTTCAGAAAAATCAGCAAGTTCTCAAGCTCCTTACATTTACTACCCTGTGGTTCATAGAGTGTTGTCAACATCTGCCTTGCATAATATGATATCCTGTCTCACCTATACTCAGTGGAAAGCAGAGGAAGAAAAAGCAAAATCATGAATCTTTCTTTTAAAAATTGTACACATGAAATTTGGTCATATGGCTACACATAGCTGCAAGGGAAGCTGGAGAATTAATTGTTTTTTTCCTAGTGGCCATGTGCCCTCTTAAAACCTGAGGATTCTAATATTAAAAATAAGTGGAAAAGCCAAATTGGAGAAACAGTTGGAAACCTGCCAGTTTTCTCTTTTGGGTACTCATTACCTGTGCAAATTCCCTTCCCAAGAGAAGCAATGGTAAATTGAATCATAATGATGCACTGAGAACAAAGTCCAGAATGCTGTGTGATACATAGTGTTCCCCTTTAAGTCTATATATGGCTCCTCGTGGGCCAGTGTCCCCCAAAATAAGACAAGTCATCAATCTATGTGTCCATTATACAAGATAAAGTAGAAATAAGTTTGCACAAATTAAATGTTCCATTGGGAGAGTGGGAGAATAGGGTATCCACAGCATTTTCAAATCCTGCTAAACATAAATCACAGAAGTGTCATTCTCATCAGTCTAGAAAGGTCCTTGATTAGTCTATGGAGCAGCAACTTCATAGCAACAACAGGTAGTTGACATTGCAGTGTCTCTTTCTGCTTTTGGAATTGGGGCTCTGGAGGTTGTTACAGAGGTGAGCTTCTGTAAATGAAGCTTCTGGTTTCTCCGGAAATCTAATCGCCTCAAAAACAATGGGTATTCAGCCCCTTTGCTTCGGATCAATTCTACATTGGAGTAAACAAAGACCATTTTCTCTCTGGACGCAGCTTAGAAATCTGATGACTCAGCTCTTTTTCTTGGCCTATGAGTCCACCCTTTGCCTTCTTCTGGGAAACAATAGTAAGAAAGCAGCCCCACTGATAAGATCTGTGAGCCATGTTGGCGCATAATTCTGGCTGACAAATATGTTTGCTATATTTAATAAAACAGAATCAATTACTTTTCCCTTTTTACTATTTGAGATCCCAAACTACCCAACTTTCAGTCAACTTACAAACTGCATGCAGAAAAAGCTTTTCAAATAGGCTTATCTGTATTTCTTCTCTATGTAGAAATATTAAGAAAACATAACGTTATCAAGATCTCTTTGATCTTATGTAACCCATTGTCTATCTGCCTTTCAATACGCCCCATGAGATGGTTTTATTAAATATCAGTTCCCAGCATAACAAGGATGGCAGCTTTCTGACCTCTAACGTTTATGATCTCGCTGATCCACTGTAGCTAATAAACCGTAGCCATATAGTTTCAGTTTTCTCCCACACAACAGCCCTCCTTGGATTTTGGATCTATGAAGGAAAATACCGCACCCCCCCCAAAAAAAAATACCTAAAAGAATTTAACATTATGTTTTAGAAGTGGAACTCAAAAATGGAAAAATATATTTGACATTTTTTAAATTTTCAACAAAACACTACATAAAATAATACGATTCTGCATATACATTTAGCCTGACCTGGCCCCAAAGGTCAAATTTAAATGCATCCCTAATATAAACTTTGCCAAACATATGCTTAAGTCTAGAGATAGTAGAAGGTAGTAGTAATGTCTAGAATAGACATGTTCTAACTGGTTCTAACTGGTTCATAATGTTCTCAACTGGTTCAGTTTTGCCCACTCCTCACAACCACCCCAGGGTCATTTGGCTTTGTCTATGGACATTTCTGTTGGTCCAAAAGGGAGTGAGCTGGTATTGGTGGCATCTAATAAGTGAAACACGGAGACTGCTAAACATCCCATTATGCATAGGAAAGTTCATTTTCCCCCATTCCTGACACCTGAAAAAAGTATTATCCAGCCAAAAATGTCAATACTGCTGAAGATGAGAAACGCTGGTCTCTGCCATTGGGTAAAACAGACCCTTCCTGTGGGTATGAGTTACCCCTAACGTGGTACCCCTAACTTCTACATTGAACAAAATGATGACTGACATCTTAGGAGAGCAGGGCACACAAATAGAAAATGTTATTCCATGAAGTTCTTATCACGGGGGTAGAGAGAAGTACAGATCCTTCGCTAGTGTTGGAAGGGATTCACGTTGCTGGCAACTGAAAGGCCTTCTACACATAATCGATACTGGTCCTGGAATCTGCCAAAGTTTCCCTCAACGGTAATGTATTAATTGAATTGAGTAGGTGAGGAGCACTGTATTTAGTAAAACTACATAAATTTACTGTAAAAAAATAAAAAACTTCAAGTATATACTAATGACCAGCTGTTGTAGCAGGTCAGTTACTTACTAGAGACTGATTATTAAAGTAATAAAGAGAAATAAAAGCAATCATTTTGATGGATTGATGAACTCCAGGGTGTATATACTAATTTAGTTATTTAATTTTCACTCCAATTATGAACACTAGAATTTAATACTGTGCATATTTCTTCGGGGAGTTTCATTTTTAATTAGATGACTTGAACCCACTCTTTTTCTACTGTTGAAATAATGCACAAATTGGTATGTGTGTGCATCATATACAAGTAGTTCCCTGTGATTGTATAAGTAACTTCTGTTTCTTCGCTCATACACCCAGATGAGTCTGCAGTGAAACACAATTAAATAGGACAAAAGGCCCTAAAAAATTATTACATGTGAATTTTGGTTCCAATTTTGTTTTCAATGATTTTAAGTTTTTTACATCAAAATTAAAGTGAATTTCAAGTTAGATTTTTAAGAAACAATATACAGGTGATAATCCTATATACATTCTATTTTTCCTAAAGTACTTTTTCAATGACAAAGATGAGTCTCTTAAAAGGGCAATTTGCTCATTGTATTAGAATCCTGGAGTGATGGTAAAGTGGGCAACAAAATTTCTCCTACTATAATGAGATTAGGCATTTTCAAATTTAATTATAGTTTCCTAGATTTTAAGGTTTAAAAAAAAATGAAAATGTAAGAGAAATAGGATATTATCCTTAAATTTCAAAAATATAATTTGATTTACCAAAATAAGTTGCAGGGTTTTATATAATTAGATATCATCCATGCAGCCTTCATTAAAAATATCATTACAAAAACACATAAAAAGGAAACCCATATGTTTTGTGTGTACTGGACATCAATGGGTAAGAAAATTGATACAATTTATAATATACACTGAGTAAAATTCCAGAATGTATTCTTCTGAAATAAAGAAAAATTGAATCTGAACTATGGATTGGAGCAAGTCCAGGAAAAAGTAACAGAATAATCTGGCCAGGGTATATCCACTTGAAGTCACTGTTTTTCAAAAACAAAGACTCATCTATGCATCCAGACAGTAGGAGGAAGTCATCAATTAAAGGGGAAAATGAATTGGGTGCCAGATGTCTCCACAGCAGCATTCAGGGGGTGCCACAAGGTAGAAGAGCAATGCCTGTGCCATCTGAGAGCATCCACACTCCTGGGGTAAGGTGCACTAAGAATCGGAAGCTTTACTTCGTGCCTCCTCACCCTGGCCAGGTGGCTAAGTTGGAGGGTTGTCCTGTACACTGAAAGTCTGAGGGGTCAATCCATGGTTGGGGTGCACGTAGGAGGCAACCAATCAACATTTCTCTCTCACATCATGTTCCTCTCTCTCTCTCTCTCTCTCTCTCTCTCTCTCTCTCTCTCTCTCTCTCTCCCCCCTTCCCCTTTCTCTAAAATAATTCTTTAAAAAAGAATTGTATGGCGTACTTAGTGCCCCCTTATCTGTGGAGGATACATTCCAAGATCCCCAGTAGACACCTGAACCTGCAAAGAATACTGAGCTCTGTAATGTACTATGTGTTTTCTTATACATAGACATTTACGGTAAGGCTTGATTTATGTATAAATTAGGCACAGTAAGAGATTAGCAACAATAATTAATAATCAAATAGAACAATTATAACAATACACTGTAATAAAGGTTATATGAATGTGATCTCTCTCACTCTCTGTCTTTCTCTCTGTCTCTGTCCCCACCCCTCTTTCTCCCTCTCTCTCTCTCATCTCAAAAGATCTTATTATACTATACCAGCAATTTTGAACTGGTGTGACACAAGAATTTTTGAAACATGAAATACCTGACCATTTAGTCAGGGGCACTGACCCCTTTTCCCTTAGATTGTCAAATAAAATAATGACAACAGCCAACACAACAAATAGCTCTCTGGTATGAATGAATCAAAATTGCACCTATGTTTTGTGGGACCACCAAAAGCAAGTCCACAGAATTTTAGTAACTAGTACATGTGCCATGGGATGAAAAAGTTTGAACATCGCTGCACTAAACTCATCTTTTTGCTTAAAGGAAGCACTTTATGGCTTCTCTTCGACATGCCTAAATTGGCAGCATCACTACTCTTGTGATTTAGGGCAATTATTAAGTAAAATAAGGGTGACTTGAACATAAGTACTGCAATACCAGGACCATCAATCTGATCACCCAGCAACCAACTGGTCAACAGTTGGTAGCACAGGATGTCATGTCCCAGGTGGGACATTGCAAGATTCTTTCATGCCACTAGTAACAGCATAGAATTTAAATTTTTTGAATGGTTTATTTCTGGAATTCTGGATTTCATTTTTTCAGACCACGGTTGATCGTGGGTAACTGAAATTGAGGAAAACAAAACCGCAGATAAGAGGGACTACTGTACTAAGTTGCCCTTCAAGTCCGAAGGCAAAGAATGGATGGATAATCTGAAATAGAAAGTAACCTGAAGCCCTGTGAGTGGAGCACATGCAAATGGGGGGAAAATAGCTAGTGGATGACAAACATTTTCCAACAAAAAGATAAATCAAAATTTGTATATTCTAAAGTTGATAAATCATACTGAAAACAGTATGTATTGAACATGGAATCTGATTAAATAGAAGTCTAAGACTACATAATGGTGAGTGTTATGGTTATGCAACAAAATAAATGTCTTGTAAACCTTGACCTTATAAGATTAAACTCTTTATAAAGAATGCTCTTTTTGCATATATTGACTTCTTGCTATTAAAAATGTGGAAAATTAGTACATTTCCCTTGTCCTTGCTGTATCTTCCTCTTAAATACCATTCACTTATTCATGTATAAAGCATCACACACACATACACACACTTATGGAACTAAACCATGATCTGTAGAGTGACTGTAACCACGTAATGGAAGAGAGATATAGTCCTACACATATTATCCTCTGCTCAGATTCCCTTGCCCAAATCGTAGGCCATGCTTTACACTATTTTTGAAAATTGTTTCAGTTTCTCCTGCTTGTACAGGAATAATGGAGCTCATAACAATTTTGCCAAATAATAGAACCCTTTGCCTCACTGGCATTCTTTAGTGTCATAGAAGAAAAACTAGGAAGACCTGGCAGGTTAAAAGTTGTTTCTTCCCTTTGTGTTAAGTAATGCTTCACTCAGTGACCTTTATAATCTGAAGGGAGACGTTTGTTTTTCTTCTTTCTAGAACAAAATTAAAGTAGAGCTTTGTTCTTCCAACAACATATATAATGGTATTTCATACTTTTGTTATAACTTATTTTAAAGTATTAATTTTCCACATATACTGCCCCACAGGTTATGAAAGGTTATTTCCATAGACTCAATTCTGTAAATAACCCAGAAATTTGATCAAACTGATTAACCACTTGTGTGCCTTCTACTTAGATGCAATAAATTACAATTGGAGTTTCATTTTGCATGTAAAATATATGCATTTAATTAACTTTGTTGCATTATGAGCAAAAGGTCATATCTTCAAAGAAAGTTAGAAAAAAACATTTGAAGAAAAAATGAAGAAACATAAATGCTGTTATTCATAGACCTTTGTGATCTCAAAATGAATCTTAGAGGTTCGTAGCACAGACCATAATATTTTCATAAAAGATTTAGACTGTGTGATTTAATTTTCCTAAAGTTACTCAATTACTCAATGCCCATGATTGATCTAATGATATAACATAAGCTGCTTAATATCTGTTTTCTTATTTGCAAAACACAGTACATTGTTATCAAATAGGTAGCAATTGATGATGTTAATTTTATTGTTTATTTATAAGTAACTTTATATTATCATGCTGTTTTCCTCTCTCCGGTCTGGCATTATTTTCATTTGTACCTTCAAGAAGATATCTTCAGAAAGGAGCTGTCTGAAAAACACCAAAGAAAAACTTCCCTTAAGATTAAAAATACATTTGTGATAAATTAACCAATTAAGAATGCCAAATATTCTCAGGCAGTATGTGACCGTTTCATGGATCACCTACCTTATGTTTGTTTTCTCAACTAATAAACCAGGTGAAGCATTTTTAAAAGAATAGGTTTGTGGCATCTATGGCATAACCAACATTCTTGTTAAGCATATTTAGCTTTAAAAATAAGATGTTTATTTTCAACATATACGCAACTGAATAAAATGACATATTGTATATTGTATATACAATATACATATTGTATATGACATATTGCAAATTGTATATTTTTTTCTATGAATACGTTGAAAATACAGGCTCAATTATTACGATTACATTTCTTTCAATCCGTTTTTCACGAAGAGGAGAAGTTTGCCATCCAATCACTTAATTGCTACCTCCTTCCTCACACTGACATCATTCTGCCCCCAAAATGTACACACGCATGCACACAGCATCCCTTGCCTGCTTCTTATGGGAGAGTAATCTTTTCCCAGGACTGAGTATGTGAAGAAGCAAGGCAGATTGCAGAAAGTGAGAAATTTCCTGATTCCTCTTGCACAGGGAAGATTCAGTATTTCATTTAAACTGAATTTCCTAAACTCAGTGCCTGTATTTCTTGGTCTTTGTCAGTCATATTCCAAAACCCAAATTTCATGGAGCAATAGCTTATTAAAATCAAATAAATTCAGAGTATGTCATATCCAATATTTAACTACGTCAGGTAAGAATAGTTTTACAACAATAATTTCATTAAAGCTAGGGCATTTCAATTCCAAAAATAGAAGAAGGACATAATTTCAGATTAAAATTAGGAATGGTTTATAATTTTACAACATGTATAAAACATGATATTTAATTTTACTCCACTGCAGATTCTTGAAAGTTCATCTTAGGTGAAATCTACCCATAGGATCTACACAGCCTTTACCTCATATTGCCTTGTGTATGTATTTTTCTTAATTATCATATTTACCATTTTTAACCTGCTTGTACTACCCACAAAACCTTGTTAAATGATTCACTCATAGTATGCAGCCAATATGTGTTTATAAGATGAATGATTAACAGTGACACACACACACACACACATACACACACACACACACACACACACAGTGTCTTCAGTATAGTAGTGATTTTCCTACCTTGTTGTTAGGACTTCCATAAGCATTAGTTCAGTTTCTTAAGGCAAAAATCAGTAAATACAGTAAGTTTTTTAATTGATTTTTTTTTTGAGAGAGAGAGAAGGAAAGGAGAGACCTCAATTTGTTCTTCCACTTACTTATGCATTTGTTGGTTGATTCTTTTATGTGCCCTGAGAGGAGATGGCACCCACAACCTCGGCATGTTGGGATGATGCTCTAACCAACTGAGTTAGCTGGCCAGGGCTAAACTCAATGAGGTTTAAGTTTACTATTAGGCATTTAGTCTACTCAAGTTTTATCTAAGAATGTTTTTAACATTTTTTAATTAGCCCTAGCCAATTAGGAGCATTGTGTCCCATAAACCCAAGTGTCATGGGCTGATTCCTGCTCAAGGCACACACCTAGGTTGTGGGTTCAGTCCCCAGAAGAAATGAGTAGGAGAGGCAACTGACAAATATTTCTCTCCCTCTCTCTCTCTTCCCACCTCTCTAAAATCAATAAGCATATCCTCAGGTAAGAATGAATGAATGAATGAATGAATGAATAAATAAAATTATCAAAATTACAGAATATTGATCAAATGAACCACATGTTCTTGAAATCTTGCTATTCTACTAATTATCTTCCCAATGAATTTAATGTGTTCCTACATTCCAGGTCATCCCATGCCACCTGTACAACTCATCATTTACTGTGACCAGTAACTCTATTTTAAAATATCTACTTTTATTGCATGTGCTTACACAGGAATTGTTTCTGTATCAGTTCACCTTTGTGTACCCAAATTTAAGTATTCTTTTGCAGAAATAGAAAAATATTTAAACTTGACTTCTTTCCAATTTTTCATATGTGCTTTTATCATTGTATCATTGCATAAACTTGTGTAGCACAGACTATAGCAGGTACCCACATAAGCATCCTTCTTTATCTCTTGGTTGGAAGTACCTAATTTTGTTGAATTTCTCAACTTCTGCATCCATGGACTCAAGAAAGGGCCCTTTAATTCACTCAAGACAAAAATGATATTTTCCTCTCTGCCCGTGATTCATTTAGGTATGGGCGTATAATACAATCCTGGACAATTAGATTTCAGGCAATGTTAGTGGGGTCCCTAGGGAAGATTTATTTGGTCTTATAAAAGGTCACAATGCAGGTATGTGCCCTTTGGACATTGCTGTGGGAGGAAATCATGCTGCTACAACCATCCTGCCACCAGGAGCAAGCACTCTTCTGTCCAGAACTCTCGGAGAATCAATAGAGAGGAAAGACAAAATGATCTGGGCTTCTTGGACCTCTGAAGCAGCCATGGTACTTTTCCAGACTTGTTTTCTTTGGTTTGAGCCGTCCTGGCCATGCTTCAGTCACTTGTGATCTGAAGCAGCCTAATTGTAACACCGCCATAATACAAATAAAAAAACCCAAGACTCAGAGAAGTTATGTGGACCACTTAATGGGGTTCATTGAGGTAGTGACAGAGGCCTGACTAACATATAAAGTCCTATATCAGTACCTTTTCTGACTACATTGTGAAGTCTCCTCCCTAGAACCAGTTTCTTACATAAACCATTGATTGATAGTACATTATACAAAGGCACAGCAGATACAGTAAAATACTTCATGCAATAATGAGCACATATGCATGGTATTTTGTGTCAAAATGTATGAAACTACTATTCTTATGGGTCAAAAATGTGGAAATATTGGAAATTTTATGTGGTTCCAGGTAACAATATTACAGAGGTTCCACTGATAATGTAGAGTACATGTGTCTAATTAGTAGACATTAAAGGTTCTTTATTTGGATGCTGAATTTTGCTACCTAAACTTTATTTTTATTTTTTAAGGATTTTATTTATTTATTTTATTTATTTATTTTAAACAGAGGGGAAGGGAGAAAGAAGGAAACGTCAATGTGCGGTTGCCTCTCATGCGCCCCCTACTGGAGAACTGGCCCGGAACCCAGGCATGTGCCCTGACCAGGAATCAAACGCCTTGACCCTTTGGTTTGCAGGTGAGCACCCAATCCACTAAGCCACACCAGCCAGGGCTGCTACCTAAACTTCAAAGTGGAACTTCCTTCATTTCATTGGCCTTCTTTCAAGGGGAAATCCTAGTTTGTTTAAACTAGGTTAAAAAGTTTATGAGCATTACATCAAAAACAATAATGTAAAACTTTAGGCATCTAAAATACATGCTCACTTTTTTAAATTTTAGTTTTCCATTATAGTTTACATTCATATTTTTCTGTATTAGTTTCAGGTTTACAGCATAGTGTTGGACAATCACATACTCACTATTCTGAGTACTTACAGGGCTCCATAGAAACTGTAGCATGCTTCAGTTGATAAAGTTCTATGAATATAATAATATGACCTGAATAAACTATTAAAAATAATGATGTAACAAAAATGAAGAGAAATAGAGGATGATGCTCAAATTTTTGCAAAAAAAAATATAGGCAGTGACTTTTTTCAGTATTACAATTTATTGTCACTTAAAGTGGTATTTTGTAACATTTTTATGGTTTGAAGTCAGCCATTTTGGAGTTTATTAAATCCACTCAATGTGACTCCTACTGATTTTAAGAAAGTTATGTATAGAACTCAAAAGTTTGTTAGACTGGCTTTCAACATTCTTTTCATTGATATTAGGATGCAGTACTAATAGAAGTTCAGCTTTTTCACTAAGTTCTTCTCAGTACTTTTTGTTTACCTCCAAAACCATATTTTCTACAAAAACTAAGATTGTTTACTTTCAGAAAGTTTGAACACTGCTTTAAATTTATATAGTTCTCCACAAAAATGAGATTAGCAGCTTCAAGATTGCAATGTAGCAATATTATAAAAATTATTACAGAAATCAATAATGCTTTCATCTCAGAACTAATCTAATGGTAAAATCTTGTTTATATAGATATTAAACAAATGCATTATTCACATTTTGTAATGATTTTCTAGAGAGAGAAAAACTTTTAATTATCGTATGGAAGTAGTATAATAAATTAGTATAATTTTTATTAACAGAAAGTTAATTTACATAAAACTAATACCCATTGAATTATTGAATATAATAATATCTACATGCCTATTCTTGTTTGTCATATTTTGTGCCTTTTGGCAACATCAGAATTATAACAATCTGATTTATGCATTAAATTTAATGCATAATATGACAACATAAAGATATGTGTGCCTTATAATGTATAATTTAAACATGATTTCTATATATTTCACCCTTCCTTTCATGGTGTTACCAATTTTCTCATGCAGCCAGAAATCATGATTAAAATGCAGGTTGCCAGATATGAATGTCTGTTTGAATTAATATTTTCATAAAAATACTCCAACTCTGAATGTTTTAAAAACCTTGTCATAACATTCACCAAACTTACACATGACAGCAAGCATGTGTTACTGCATTTTCATCTTAAATATTTGATGATTGCCTCTTTAAATCCAAGATTCATAACCCAAAGGCTTTCATTTTCTTACACCATGTGTAATTCGAGAGACATTTATTAGTACAGTTGTCTTTTTATGAATCAACAAAACAAATCTGAAAAAATCAATATATGAACTTCCCAGAATTTTGGACATATTTTAAGGCATTACTTATGCATCACAATATTTTATGAGATGTATGCACTAAACTCTTTCCATCCCAGTGGAATAAAGATGATTCTGGTTAAACACTAAAAACTACAGTACAACTGGAATCTCTTTCAAGTTACATTAAAAAAGGGTAAATATTTCCTAACCCATTCACATTTTCAGGAAATGATCATGGTGCACAGCTGCTATTTATGAGGTTCTGGAAAACACCATTGCTCTTCTAATAATTTCTTAACTACAATGCTGGCTTTAAAACGACAAATTTAACATGATAAACAATGGTAACAGATCCAGTACAGTCACTTCTGCTATTTAAAAAGGAAACCAACTGACAGAGTCATTCCATGCTATGTTGCAGCTGAAGGTGGCCCATTGATGGTCACTCTCACTTGACCTTGGGTGTGCAGAAAGGTGGCTCACCATGGTAACCTTGGTCTTGATGCTTTCTATACAGTAAATCACTTCAGTCTTTTCACATAATTCTTTTATTGGCTGTGCAATTGAAATGTCATGCTTCATGAAAAAGGAAGCAGGTAGTTTCTTATGAGTGATTCAGCCACCTTTATAATGCATGAGCCAGGATAAAGTTGTATGCAAATATTTTAAGACATATTTAATTCATCATATTTTTTTCTGTTGTGTGTTTTAAATATTTTGGTTTATAAACATATTTACCTTAACATATTTTCATAATCTTTGAATACTTTAGTATAGAAGTATACTATCAAATATCTGATATAATGA
Source organism: Anoura caudifer (assembly GCA_004027475.1). Lineage (NCBI taxonomy): Eukaryota > Metazoa > Chordata > Mammalia > Chiroptera > Phyllostomidae > Anoura > Anoura caudifer. The sequence goes on along the minus strand of PVKU01003018.1, from coordinate 90,934 downwards.
TGCTTCTACCTACAGAAAGAATGTGAATGTCTGTGTATTTATGTTTATATATAAAATGAAATTCTCTACATAATACTGAAATTTCCAAAGCCAGGCAAGTTTTAAAAGGACATTTTAGGCCCTAAGCCAAAACTGACATTCCACCTTTAATTATGTGAAAATCAAAAGAATGTATTTTAATGACAAATTATGAGAAAAATCATGAAAACCATACTTTCTTTCAAAAGCAAGTTACAAAATTGCTTTTTCCTTTATGAACTGTTCATGTCGATATCTCCAGACAATCATTCCCTTATGCGTTTATAATAAAACTCTGCTTTTTTGAAGCTCATTCCATTCTACTATATTACTCGCACAATCACATCTGTCAAGATCCCAACTCTCACATTTGTTGAAATCTTTGCACTTAGCTCACAATTTCTCTATTCATAACAATTTTTGCCATCAGCATGGGAGATTTTAAAAGCCACATGCGCAACTCATTCCAAACCCTGGCCTCTCAATTTTGTTAAGTCCTCACCATCAATGACCTTCTCTTTAGTCATCCACCATCCCAGATGAACACTGGACCTTGTCATCTCTGAACTCTTCCAACCTTAATATTGGTATTTTAAGAATTCTCTCTGACCACTACTAGTTTTCCTTTTATTACCTTTATTATTTTCTAAATTTTATTTTAATTGTTGTTCTTGTACAGTTTTCTGTCTTCTACTCCCATCCCAGCCCACCACCCCAGCCCTCCCCAGCTCCCTCCCATTTCCACCCCCCAGCTTTTGTCCATGTGTCTTCTATACTTGTTGCTCTAAACCCTTCCCCTTTTCCCCTGAAATTCCCTCCCCTCTCCTCTCTGGTGTCTGTCAGCCTGTTCTCAATTCCAGTGTCTTTGGTTATATTATGCTTGTTTGTTTGTTCTGTTGATTAGGTTCCTTGTTAAAGGTGAGATCATATGGTATTTGTCTTTTACCTCCTGGCTTATTTCACTTAGCATAATGCTCTCCAGTTCCATACAATGCTAAAACTCATTGCAACTGAAAACTTGATTTGTTGATCCATCTAGTATCTCTCTATAATTAATTTCACCTTCCTCCCTACCAAGTTAAGATCTCATGGAACATGATTCTAAGCACTGGATTTGCAAGACCTAACTCCCCTTTTCCTCTGTGCATTTTAACCAATTGAAAGACCCCAAATTTAAAGGGTCCCAATAGTCTTTCTTCAGCCCTGACCTCAGGTATTTGAGCCCTAATAGAGAAAATCAATGGCAGGGAATATTGACACCTTTATGTATATTAATAAATCACAAACCTTAACAGAATACTCAAAACTTCTTGGTAATTGTACTGTATTCATTGGCCAAACCACTTTCCTATTCTTCATGTGAAGATTTCAGACCACTGCATAGTCCTCAAATCCCCAGCACTCTCGGGGAAACCTCCTTCTCAGCAGTGAGCTTCATTTTGTATGTCAAAGAGTAAATAGGTTTCAGGAAGGGAAAACTGCCTGCCATCAAGCCCATGAACTTATCTGCATCTGGCCCAGTCTCTTAGCATTGCCTTGTTTAAATGAGTGGATTCTTTCTACTGATATTAGATTAATTTTCCTCCCACTCTCTCAGACACTGCAGCATTAACCACCTCTTCTCTAACTTTGACACATTCTTCTAGAACACTCCTCCCACACCTAAACTGATGAACTCTTAAAATCCTTTGGATATCATTTTAGATGTTTCTTCTTTTTAAAAAAAAAAGATTTTATTTATTTTTAGACAGATGGGGAGGGAGGGAGAAAGAGAGAGGAAGAGAAATATCAATGTGTGGTTGCCTTTCATGTGCCACTTACTGGGGACCTGGTCTGCAACCCAAGCATGTGCCCTGATCTGGGAATCAAACTGGTGACCCTTTGGCTCGAAGGCCAGTGCTTGGTCCACTGAGCAACACCAGCCAGGTTTAAAGGTTTCTTCTTCACTGAAGACCTGCCAGTCCCTCCAAAATAAATCATATTTCCCTGTCTTTCAGGCTTACTTTATATCATCTGTATTTCGTACTTACCTGCACTTTAATTGACATGATTAACACAACTTGAAATTCTATTTATTTGATTAATTAATTAATATTGGCCTTTCAATACTGTTAGCATGGTCACCATTAGGACACCTCAGTAAATCTTTGATAATGATTCCTGGGTGGATGGCTTCATTGACTGGAGTGTTGTCCTGTACGTGAAAAGCTCGCATATTCAACCCCTGATCAGGGCACTTACCTAGGTTGCAGGTTCAATCCCCAGTCAAGGTGCATATGGGAAACAGCCTTTCAGTGTTTCTCTCTCATATCAATGTCTGTCTCTCTCACAAGTCAGTAAACGTATCCTCAGATTAGGATTAAAAAAATTTTGATAATGAATAAGAAACAATGGAAGAAAACACTTAGATGGTATGTACTACATGCCCATGTCAAGCACTATATTTATCAACTCATTTAATGCAGCAATACTATCTTCATTTTATAGATGAGAAATCTTGGGCACAGGGAGGACCTGACAGATAGACTCAGAAGAGTTTGGCTCCATAGTTAATGATCTATCAACTAGACACATTTGGGCATGAATGGGCATAAATTGATAAAGTATAATAATTACAGTATGCCCACCCAGGAAGGAAGAAATATTAGAGTATAACTGCAATGAGATATTTTTCATAGTTTTATGATACGCAGTATAACCCTGAAGTCGTAAAGTTGAAGTACATCAAAAGTTTGGGACTTCTTCACTCTTTGATATTTGAATTGAAATGTGGGTATACATGTTTCTATATTCATCTTGTATTCTTTAATTGCATTTTACTTTTTCTTAGTAGATGAACAACATTCTAAGCTCAGGCTAATATCAACAGTGAAAAAGAAGGAATAAAATGAAAACAGAAATCTAGAATATAGAATATAGGACCCTGGTCTGTTTGGGAATTACAGCAAATTACCTTTGGTCTATGTGAGTCTTATGGTTTAGAGCAAGTGGGTGTGCTCACGGGATACATAAGGATGCTGAGGGCTGACTCTGGCTATCAAAATACAAAGAAAATGCTGGAAAGGAAAAGCATTATAATGGCGGAGGCAGGGAGGTGGAGGGAGCAGTTACAGAGAAAGAGAAAAGTCAGTTAAATAATATCCCTTTTCCAATCCTTGCTGCGCCCCACTAAATTCTTTAGAGCTGAATCTACATAGCCTTCAAAATACAGAAAAGAATCACACTCATTATATTTCATTTTTCACCAACGTTCTATAAAGCATTGAAGAACTGAATATAGTATCTGATTCAATAATCAAGAGAGAGGAAGCAATTTTCAACAAAGCCATCCTCCATGGGAAAAGAAACACACTTGAGAGAATATAAGAAGGCTTTCAACTCAGTGGGAAGGGGCTATGAAAGCAGTACATTGAAGCTCATTGCGGCTTGTGCACAGTTTGCCTGCCAAGAAATGCTCATTCGGTGTAGGGAAATGCATTCCCATTCGCTAATAAACACAGCCGAATGCAGAGTTACTTTACAAAGTCAAAGTCTATAAATATCTCATAAGATGTTTATGCCTTAATGTGGTTCCCCCAAATTATATTTTATCACAAGTGCTTTTCAGTCATTCTTTTCTTTGACTTCAATTGTTCGTGGCACAATCACATGTTCCTTAAATTATTTACATTTCCATGGGAGATTATAATTCTCCATCTACCAAGATTGTGCAGCGTAAGGATTTAATTTTGTAGGTTTTGTACATATGGATAAGCAGGAAGCAAGGTACTAGTAATGTTAACCATTAGCTTCCAATCCCCATCAGCCAAAGCTCAAGTGTCATCTCTTGACCTGAACATTGACCCAGGAGTCAGGAAAATAGCTCAGGGCTTGTATTTTCCAATAATGTGCCAGAGATCTATGACAAGCTCACAGCCAAGTAAAGCACTTCTTAACTCACAAGACCATCAAACAGAATTAAGTGCTTTGAAATCCATGGATAACAGGTGCTCCAAAGACTGAAGAGCTCACCAGGTCGCCGCCTTTCCTCTGGTCACTCACCTCCTTGCTCCTCATGTTAGAAGAATATTGATGACAGTTGTGACAGAAAATGCCCATGGGGGCAAAAAAATAATGCAAGGGAAGCCTATCAATTTCTCATACAGAAAATTGATGATACGACACTAAAAATTCTATAATTACCTTTAAACATATTAATGCTAAAGTTGTCATTTGCTGAAGTTTTCAAAATCCTTAGAAAATTCTCATCAAATGATAAAACTTGGCTTTACAGACAGTTGCTTTCACTTTAAAATTGCTCCTAAAAACCTGTTATTACCTAATTTTAGGAAAAAATTTAAAAATAGTTTGATGAAATATAATCACCCAATGATATAACAGTACATCCAAATAAGGATTTAAAAATATTAATGATGATCTAAAAGTAGCATCTCAATGAGAAAAAAAATCAATTTGGAACTCAGCAAATGGTACAGCATTAGTTAATAGAAGCTCACTGATTTATAAAACTCAATTATGAAAATCCATAAAAAGTTATTATAAAATCATCTAAATGTAAATTTAAAAACACTATCAAATGTTTCCTTGAAGTAAAACATGGTAGTAAAGTATAACTGGATTTGAAAACATTACTTCAGTAAGTTTAAACATTTATACTTGCAAAGTATAAAACAAGTTTTGCCTGCAATGCAGTGCATTCATCTCTCCAGGTGTTCAGTCTACGAAACCACTGGCTTCCAAAAGGTACTTTTTAACCCTTAAAATTATTTTACAACAAATTTAGATTCCTCCTCTTTCTCCCTGACAATCTGAGCTGGTTTCTAAATCTCATTTGCAAGACCTCTGCAATATGGAATGACTCCACCGGGCTGCCCACCCTCTGAATTACTTGGGTTTTGGTGAAATAGTGCTTCATTGGATATTCATTGCCTTCATTGACTTTAAAAGAATAGAGGAAAAAAAGGTGATACAATGAAGGAGTTTTGTATTGTTAGCTTATTTAAAAAAAAATGTAAAAATAATATGGAACAATAAAATAGTTTGCACTTTGTGGAAATTTTTAAACATGTGGAAAAGACATAGCCAACTTTTACCCTCAAAAAAGACATTGACCTTTCCATCTCATTTTAAATTAATTTGTAATGATTGTAAGAAGGAAAATACAAGGGCAAAAGTCACCTGAGAAAAATATCTAAATGTGAGAATAAATGTCTCTGAATGTTAGCCAAACTCATTTACATATTTTCTCTAAATTTGGCTGAAAGGATAAGTAGGTCATTCCAATTTGACCTTGAAGCACAGCTACAGTGTGCAATGGGCAGGAAAAATGACTGAGAAATTCTTACCTAAATAGAACAGGAAGACTGCACGACACAGCCAGTGTGATGGAGAATGCGGTACTGAACTGCCCGGTAAAGGTGGCACAAATCTGCATTTTGTGTGCATTGCCTCTCTCGGGATACCTTGGGGATGCCCAGGCCCCAGGATGGCTCAGACACTGTCATTATCTTCTACTCCTGAGTTAGAGGAAGGAAGAGGAAGGAAAGGAGGGAGGGAGAGAGGGAAGGAAAAAAGGAGAAAGTTCGGGTTTATTTTACTTCTCTGCCAAATCCCTGTTTATGGTAATGACAACTGAAAAGTTCCAGAGACAGAGTTTATGGAAAAATAATATTTTTATTGCATCAAATAAGTGATAAAATATGAAGGGCTTTGGTGAGCTTCAGATGTGGAAATACACAGATGTAGAAATCAATATGTGTGCAATGGGCAGTAAGAAGACTGAGAATTTCATGCCAAGTAAACAAAAGGAAAAAAATATGTTTAACACTATAGAACTACCTCCCAAGATGGTTATTTTCTGGGAATATTATTAGGCAATATCCTGCTTCCTGCAATGTTACATTATGCATACAACAAAATAAGATGATATTCACTAAAAATTTAATATTTTGTATATTTTATTTAAAAAGTAACCCATCACAAGATTTGATCTGAATTTATCTTTAAAGAAATATAGTAATTATGTATCCCAAAATGGTGCAAATTAAATATTATAAATTTGGAATAGTTGTGACCCGATGTTATATTTGTAACAGTGTTATTACTGTCATTGGTGAAAGAATTAAAAAATATATGAACAAGTGACTCCAAATTTACAGAATGGAATACTATGCAGCAGAGAGAAAGAAGGAATTTGTACCCTTCCCAACAGCATGGACAGAACTGGAGAGCATTATACTAAATGAAATAAGCCAGGCGGTGAAAGACAAATACTATATGATCTCACATATAACTAGAATCCAATCAATGAAACAAATAAGCAAGCAAAATATAACCAGAGATATTGAAATAAACTGATAAAATGAACAAGCTGACAGTAGCCACAAGGGAGGAGGGAGCGGGATAATGGGGAAAAATAAGGGAAGGGCTGCCAAGGAGCATGTATAGAAGACACATGGACAAAGCCAAGGGGGTCAAATTCCAGGGTGGGAGGTAGGGAGGGGTAAGGCAGGGAGGCAAGGTAGGGGGCAGGGGATAGAGACAACTGTATTTGAACAACAATAAAATAAATGGAAGATATTTGTTTAAAAACCTGAAAAAATAAAATATATTTACAAATTTAAAAAAAGGTCAATTACTGCCATTTGTGACAACATGAATGGACCTTGAGGGCATCATGCTAAATGAAATAAGTCAGACAAAGACAAATACCATATGATCTCATGACACGTGGAATCTAGAGGAAAAAGCACATTACTCACATGTACAGAGAATAGATGGATGATTACCAGAGGCAAGGGGGCGAGGCATGGGCCAAATGGGTAGAGGGAGTCTAAAGGTACCAATTTCTAGTCATAGGATAAACAATTCTTGGGGGTATAATGAACAACATGATGATTCTAGTTAACAATACTGTATTGCATATTTGAAAGTTATTAGAGAAGATCTTAAAAATTCTCACCACCAGAAAAAAATTCTGTAACTATATATAATGACAGATGTTAACTAGACTTATTGTGGTGATCTCACAATATACACAAATATCAAAAGACTATATTCATTTTTTCCTTAAACAACAGGTATTTATGTTTTTATAGTTCTGGTGCCCAGAAGTCCATAAAGCTGTGAGCAGGTCTGGTTTATCCTGGGGCCTCTATATTTGGGTTGCAGAGTCTCACCTATTCCCTGTGACCTCACATGGTCTTTCTTCTGTGCTATCTCTAGTGCTGTTTGTCCAACACTCTAAGGTCCTCATGAAATGAGACATTTAAATTGCATTTTTATTTGGGGGGCGTGTTAGTGATAGATTTTACTCTATTTTTTCCATTACCTTTTAGTCCTTTTATACCCACTCCCCATAGCAAACACCACACTGTTGTCCATGTCCATGAATCTTTTTCTTTTTTGCTCAATCCCTCCACCCCTAACCTCCCCCTGACTGTCATCCTGCTCTCTATCTATGAGTCTGTCCCCATCGTCAAATTTCCCTGGTGGTCTAGTGGTTAGGATTCAGTGCTCCCAAATGACCATTGTACAACTGAAACTAATATAATGTTGTATGTATGTCAATTATATCTCAATATCTTAAAATTACCAAAAAAAGCATTTAAAATATGAACAGTAGACAGGTCAATACATTTAGCTTAAATAAAACCCAGGTCATTTAGTATATGATTTTTCTACTCTGCCTGTTCCAGGTTACAGGGGCAGTGACTCTGTTAGTATAATAATTTTGGCCCTCAGCTATAGGGACCACATGGTGAAAGGGAAGAAAACTTAAGATCCTGGAAGATAGGAAGTTGAAGTATATTAAGTCTATACTTTGAGCTTACCATATTTCCACCGAAGAAAAACATCTAGAAAAAATTTCCCAATAACACAGGAAGTAACTAAGAAACATGATCCTAGTAAATGTAGTAACAGCCTTGCACCTTAAATGATCTTGGGATCTAAATTCATATAAATGTCATATCAATGTTATGGAATGGTAATGGCCACCCAGGCTACTGATACTTCTGGAACAGGTCACAGGAGTAAAACAAGCTCATACAATAGAACATACCCCGAGGACAGCAACACACACACACATACACAAACACACACTACCTTTCTCAAGATAGGCAAGCTAAAATAATAAGACACAACAGGAGACACTCAATAATGAAAAATAATTATCAGATGCAGTGGACAGTAAAATTAGACTATAAAAACAGCAAAAATAAAACAGTATAATAGAGACTGTATAAAATAAAAAATCTTTAAAGTGATTAAAGCATAAAGAGAAAACATTACATGATTTCATGTAAAAGAACAAGCATTTGAGAAGGAATAAAATAGAAGTGTTCTGTTTTTGTAACACTGAAATACAAAGCCATTTTAATAAAAAATTGGGTTGATTGGTTAAACACACTATTAGAAGTAGCTAAAGTGAAAGTTAACTGAAAAATAAATCTGAGAAAATTACATGGTATATACAAAGATAGCAATAGAAGTATTTTTTAAAAAAATAAATTAGTGAAGTTGAGAGGCATGGAGACTACAATGATGAATTATGACATATCTTTAATAGAAGTTTCAGCATAAAAGAATAGAAAAAATAAAAAGAGGCATATTAAAGTAATAAAGATGGGAAAATTCCTAGAATAGTTGAAAGACAAACACAACATTTCCTTTGAGAAAATAAAAATGAGTCCACATCTGGATATATGGTAATAAATCTATAAAACAAAAACTAAGGGAAAAAAATCTCAAAAGAAACTATAGAATAATACATATTACCTATGGAAGAATTACAAGACTCCCAGCATGACCAATAAAAAATAACATGCATCAATAAGTTTATATACTCAATGTAAAAAATAAAATAAATGTCAACCCAAATTTCAATACCCAGTCAAACTATCACTCAAAGGTGATGATAAAACACACACTTTTTCAGAAAAACAAAGATAATAAATTATATTATTATAGATTTGTTATGTGTTTATATTAAAATCTAGTAAATAATCATAATAGCATGTTTAAACTTCAAGTCACTCAACAGATAATAAAGAAAAAAGATTTTATCAATTAAGGAGAAGGAAAGGTAGTAAAATTATAACCTCAGCAAAGTGGGAATAGAGGGAGCATTCCTCAACATAAAAAAGACAATACATGAGAGGCCTATAGCCAACATCATACTCAACGGACAAAAACTAAAATCTTTCCCACAAAGATCAGGAACAAGACAAGGATGTCCACTTTCACCATTTCTATTCAATATAGTATTAGATGTCTTAGCCACAGTGATTAGACAAGAAAAGCAAATAAAAAGCATGCAAATTGGAAAGGAGGAAACAAAACTATCATTGTTTGCAGATGACATGATAGTGTACATAGAAAATCCTATAGACTTGGCCAAAAAGCTGCTTGACCTAATAAATCAATTTGGCCAAACAGCTGGATACAAAGTCAATATCCAAAAATCAAAGGCATTTTTGTATACCAACAATGAAACAGAAGAAGCAGAAATCAAGAAAAAAATTCCATTCAATATAGCAAAAAGAAAAATAAAATACCTAGGAATAAACTTAGCCAAGGAGGTAAAAGACCTGTATACAGAAAACTACACAACACCAAAGAAAGAAACCAAGGAAGACACAAACAAATGGAAACATATACTGTGTTCATGGATTGGAAGAATCAACATCATCAAAATGTCCATATTACCCAAAGCAATTCCCACATTCAATACAATACCCATTAAAGTACCAATGACATATTTCACAGACATAGAACAAACACTTCAACAATTTATATGGAATCAAATGACCCGAATACCTGCTGCAATTTTGAGAAAGAAGAGCAAAGTAGGAGGGATCACAATACCTGATACCAAACTGTATTACAAGGCCACTGTAATCAAAACAGCCTGGTACTGCCATAAAAACAGGCACATGGACCAGTGGAATAGAACAGAGAGCCCAGAAACAAACCCAAGTCTCTATGGTCAATTAATATTTGACAAAGGGGGCAGCAACATAAAATAGAGTAAAAATAGCCTCTTCAACAAGTGGTGTTGGGAGAACTGGACAGCTACATGCAAAAAAAAATGAAACTCGAGCACTAACTTACACCATACACAAAAATAAATTCAAGGTGGATTAAGGATTTAAATATAAGTCATGACACCATTAAAGTCCTAGAGGAGAACATAGGCAGGAAAATCTCAGATATGTCACGCAGCAACATTTTTACTGGTATGTCCCCTAAAGCAAGGGACATAAAGGAAAGAATAAACAAATGGGATCTCATCAAAATAAAAAGCTTCTGCATGGCTAAAGAAAACTGCATTAAAATAAAAAGAGAACCAACTGTATGGGAAAACATATTTTCCAGGGATACCTCAGACAAGGGTTTAATCTCCAAAATATATAAAGAACTTATTTGACTCCACTCTAAGAAGACAAGCAACCCAATTAAAAAGGGGGCAAAGGATTTGAACAGACACTTCTCCAAGGAGGACATACAGAGGATCCAGAGACACATGAAAAGATGCTCAATATTGCTAGCTATTAGAGAGATGCAAATTAAAACCACAATGAGATACCACTTCACACCAGTCAGAATGGCCATCATAAACGAAGCAACAAACAACAAGTGTTGGAGAGGTTGTCGAGAACAGGGGACCCTAGTGCACCATTGGTGGGATTGCAGACTGGTACAACCACTATGGAAAGCAGTATGGAATTTTCTAAGAAAACTAAAAATGGATCTACCTTTTGACCCAGCAACCCCACTGCTGGGATTATATCCTAAGAACCCTGAAACACCAATCCAAAAGAACCTATGCACCCCAATGTTCATAGTAGCACAATTTACAATAGCCAAGTATTGGAAGCAACCTAGGCCCATCAGTAAATGAATGGATCAAGAAACTATGGTATATTTACGCAATGGAATTCTATGCAGCAGAAAGAAAGAAGGAGCTCCTACCCTTTGCAACAGCATGAATGGAACTGGAGAGCATCATGCTAAGTGAAATAAGCCAGGAAGAGAAAGACAAATACCATATGATCACACCTTTAACAGGAACCTAAACAACAAAACAAACAAGTAAAATATAATCAAAGACACTGGAATTGAGAACAGACTGACAGTCACCAGAGGGGAAAGGGGAGGGAAGATCAGGGGAAAGCGGAAGGGTTTACAGGAACAAGTATAAAGGACACATGGATAAAAACTAGGGGGGTGGAAATGGGAGGGAGGTGGGGAGGGCTGGGGTGGTGGTCTGGGATGGGAGTAAAAGAAAACTGTAAAAGAACTACAATTAAAATAAATTTAAAAAAGATATTTCTAAATATCACATATAAAGAAGAAAGCATAATAAATATTTATAAATATATAACATTGAATAGTGAAATATTACTTGTCAATCTTTTGGGGGGAAGTTCAAGTGTTATTTAGAAGAAAATGCAGACAATTGTACTTGAAGAACAATAAAATTTAATAAGGGAAGAAAATTTACAATCTTAATTTTAGAAAAGACATATGTAAAGGGAAAAAGACGAAACATTAATAACTTAAATGTTCATAGATTGAAATTTAGAAAAGGTAAGTCAAAGAAGATTAAAGAAATAAAAACATAAGACAAAAACAATCATTAATGAAAAAGGGGGGGGAGGGGGAGATAGAGAAGTTAAACAAAATCAGTGGCCAGTTCCTTAAGGGAAAAAATGTTCTATCTACCAGGAAAAGGTATTTGCAAATCATGAAAATAACAGTAGCATAGAATCTGAAATATATTCGAAACAACCTGCATCAATGAATAAACTCAGTTTGCAACACATTGGGCTGGCCACTAATGGGAAGGAAAGAATCAGAGGCACAGTAATGCCTTTCTTGAAAAACTTGGATGACCTAGGAAGAAGAGAGATGTTGTAACAACTGATGTTGGGTACCCGCTCAAAGTAGGTTGATTTATCAATTTTTTTCATGTGATTGTTTTATTGTGGTTGAACTGTGAGCTTGCTATTAAACTGAGAAGCATCCATAAAAGCGGGAAAAGTCCCTAAAGTAAGAGAGAAAATAAATGATAGAACAATGCTCTAGGGGCAGCAATCAATTGCACCAATATAAAGTTTAGCCCTGAGCAAGAGAGTAACAAGAATGCCTTAATTTTTAAGCTAATGTGTATAGGAGGACACTGGGCATGTGTGACTTTGAGAATATTCAGAAATATAAGAGAACAAAGAAAGAGTCAGGATGTCTAACATTTGTTGAAGGAGAAATTATTTGGATGTGACTTTGTGGAGATCTAAGCAAATGTCAGCGCACAGTCATACTTTATTCATATAAAAATATGTTATTCACAACTAAATTAAACATGGGCCATCAAGCCTGTAAGGAGCTAACAGTCTAGTAGGAAAAGTGGGACCTGTTCACACATAACCAAGATGACAAAAATACCAATCATTCCTTCTTTCTCCACATACACATACTATTTTGTTCTTTTTTGCTTCTATTTTATAAGATCGCATGGCATTCTTTGATCCTCTGTCTTCCCAGCTTTCGAAAAGGATACATGAAAGTGGGAATATTTAGCAACATGAAGCTCAGGCTCCCTTCCACATCTTAGCACCGTGGCCTCTGTAGCTGCTTGTCAAGGGCTGTGGGATGATGTGTGTTAAGTGTGCGAAAGAGATGACGGGGAGGAGAAATCATTAACATCATTTCATTTCTTCTGCTTCCATATCCAAACATACTCCACCTTTAGGGCAAACAGCATCCCCACTCCCTAATTGAAACTGACATTGTTACACAACCAAAATATATTAAAGATGGGAGAAATCAACCACGTTGTCCATTTTACAAATCCTGTCTTTGAATATATAACATTACAAGTTATGGTTCAAGAAAGTAAAATTTGTATTTTTCAATTCCATTTAAAATTAGTTGAAAGCTGATTAAAACTTTCACTTTTTAGATTTATTGGAAAATATTCTACCAAACAAGGGAAGACAATAAACATTTATTCTAAATGCAATTTATATCATTCTTTAATCTTCATCAATAATTCCAGAGACCAATAAAATTATTACCAAGTATGATAATAATGTGCATATTTGTAAGACAGCAGTGTTTTCCCTTCAGTTGCTAAAGGAAGCCATTTTTCACATGTTATGTGTCTTTTATTTTAGTTTCTCAGAATTAAAATCATTTGCCCACACTCCAAAGAAATTGTAATACATCTAAGGTTAATTAAAACTTTCTTTTCTGTAATTATGTTTTCTTCTACAGGATAAGCATCATTCATCAATTAACCTAATTTTATGGTTGACATGTTACATAGAATCACCAAAGGAAACATTTAAAGGTAGGAAACACAGAGCACACATTCTTTAGTCATGCCAAGTCATTTGCTCCATTTTACTCTTAAAAAATATTTTCAATATTTTATTAATATTCATCTTTTTTAAGCTCTGTAAGAAATACAGTACATGTCTGATGCACTATTTCTAGACAATGCCATAACAAACTGTATAAATTCATTTGGCTGCTTAGAGTGACAACTTGAATTTCCTTAATAGATAGTTATTTTCTCTGAAATTAAACAATTAATAAGCCAGCAGCTATGTGAATCATAAATTATTCATACATACTTTGCCAATGAACATTAATCAATTATAAAGAGATACAGAAATTAAGACCAAAAGAAAGAATCAACCATGGCTTTTAATATTGAGACTCTTCTAACCCAGCCTCTTTAAACATATTTGATTTGTATAATAACATCAACATGCACAGCCGTGCTTACTGCTCGAGTTTCAAACAAAATAACCAATTTATGAGTATACATATGCTGTCAACTGGTAACAAGAAATACTCATTACAATTCTGTAGTCTTTGACTAAAAGGGCTTATTAGAGTCCGTTCAAATGATTGTACCTCATCAAATATTTAATATTAACTCTCGTAGCTTCCTAAAGAATTAGAAGCATGCTGAAAAACATCTCTAGAATTCTTCATAGTCTGAATACCGATAACTTTATACCAAAACATATAAAATTATAATGATCACAAAAGTAAAATATCCACCTGGACAATAGCCCAAGGCAGTCAGCTGTGCCACACGCGTCACCAACAGACACGCTCAGCAGTAGATTCATGGCTTATCTGATAACGAGATGGTTATCTACTGAGACGTTTCAACGTGCTTATTCACACCATATGTGATTTCTGGATTCAGCCACTCCCCATTCTGATTAATTTATTTAAAATTAATTGAGGAAAGAACCACAGTTCCTAGTCTGCATTTTTTAAATAAATAAATAAATAAATAAATAAATAAATAAATAAGGCGATGGAAAATAGAGACTTAAAAGGTAGAAATAGAATTAATCTGAGTAAAAAAAAAATTAGGTAGCTATTTTGTTACAGCTGTCAATCAAATATTAGTGTCAAGCGTTACCAGGAAATAGGCTTGAAACTGTTCTTCCGTTGATGCTCTGCAGAGTTAACATGTCTGCATGTCCAGAACAGGAAGGACCATAAACAGGTATCCCTGGTTCCTTGGAAGCTAGAGGAAATGGAGAAACTAACTGGGCTGTAAGATGGGAAAATAAAAATATCTGAGTCTTTAGCTACAATTATTTTATTTTCTATGCCTTGAATATATATTATAAAGATATGGCATCTTCTCCTGGACCTGATGTGATGTATGCTCAGCTCAACCACAGCCAAAGAAATATTCCAAAACTCCTCAGTAAGGATGTGGAATATGTGGCTCTTTGGGGTCGGGGAAGGACAGTTTTGCTTTTTAAAAAATATTTTAATTCATTTATTTTTAGAGAAAGAGGAAAGGGAGGAGAGAGGGAGAGAAACATCAATGTGTGGTTGCCCCTTGTGCGCCCCCTACTGGGGACCTGGCCTGCAACCCAGCATGTGCCCTAACTTGGGATCGAACCAGAGACTCTTTGATTTGCAATCTGGCACTCAGTCCAATCAGCCACACCAGCCAGGGCAGGACAGCTTTATTATAAGCCACTCAGAAAAGGTCGCTGCCAGTAGCTCCGATTCAGCAAGCCTAACACTGCAAACTCCTAAAAACTCACATGCTCTGCTTGCAAAATCACAAACTACGTGTTGATCCTTTCTTACAAAGCAAATCGACAGATATATACAGAGTTCCCGATACACAGTAGCATTGTGTCAAGGGCTATGAGAAAACACACAAAAAAATCAGATATAATTACTATAATGTACAGAAGCCTGCATTTTAGTTAAGGAATTAATCTTTATTAATACAAATAATAACTCTACAAAAAGATAACTTACCTGCAATAAGAGATGCTATTGATCAAAGCTGCTCAAGCACACACAAGGTAAACTTCTTCAGTGACACCAGCATGGTCACTGGTTGGAAACACAGACCCTCAGACTCTACACCTGCTGAATCAGAATCTGCATTTCAGCGGATACCCAGATCTTGTGGCTTATACGCACATTCAAGCTTGAGAACCTTATCTTGGATGTTTCCATTAGAAAAACAGTACTCAAAACAGTTATTAAACTAACAAGTTGGCCATGAAAAGTGAAGAAAAATGGACCAAGAAATTTCAGGTGAGTAGTCAGAAGGGAAAAAAACATATCATCAGGGCCTGAGATGTGTTCCAGGAAGAGTTCGGCTTGCCAGTTTAGCTAGGGCAAAGGATTTTATTCAGAGATGGCGAAGATTAATCTTGAAACGTAGAATGGGTCTGTATATGAGATGGACTGAAAGTTAGGTGGAAAAAGGCCCTGAGTATGTTTAAACAGACAAGTACTTCTGTGACAAATGTGACTCACTACTCAGATTTCAGATATCACCCATCAAAGTAGAAGAACTCATTCCCTTAGCTGCTTGGAGTGTTGGCTGCTGGTACCTCAAGGCTGAAACCTTCCTTGAGAGGTGTCTGCAGCCAAGGGGAGCTGCTTCCCTCCAGGTCCCACCCTCGTCCTGTCCTGGAGGCAGCTCGCACCCAGTTTGGTTGATGCAGGTACAAAGACCTGGCCTTGTGGCCTCAGGTGGGGAGATTTTTGAAGGACTCTCTCTCTGAATATCAGGGACCCTGGGGGGTGAGATGGGCTACCTGGTACAAATGCATCTCATTTTGACCTCTCTCTCTGCTCAGTCCTGCATCCACCTTCCCTCACTGGTCTTGTTCCCAAAAGAGGTTCTAAATAAATTCCCTACACAAAATTCTCCATGTTAGAATCTGTTTGAAGAAAACCAGACCTCATACAACTTTTCTCAAAAATTTACATCATCTCTAAAAAAAGGTATATTTAGCTCATTTATCTCATTTTATTCTGGCATTATCTTTTGGCTACTTTATTAACACGCTTCAAGTACCCATCTATAATGCACATTTCTTAAAGGCAGGAAATGTGTTGTATTCTTTAAAAAATAATAATTCCACTAAGCTAAATACAGATTTGGGTATATAATAAACATTTAACTCTCATTTTATGCATTAAAATATTTTTGAAGTTCTTTTATGTTAAAAATATCTGTGCTATGTATAAAATAAGCAAGTGAATAATATTAGAAAAAATTTATGAACTGAGAAGTACCTATCTCCAAGACCGATTCATCTGTGTGGGTCATTTAACTCAGTTCTTTCATGTAACCCTGATTCCGCACTTGGAACACAAAGTACTCAGTAAATGATGATTAATTTAACTTGATTCATGAGTGAGTAACAACACTCACATAGTTCATTGCAGTCTACGTAAGTGTCTGTATTTAATCCCCTCAGTAACTGTCAGGTATTAGCCTCAGTTACAAAGGAAACTAAGCACACTTAGGAACATCTAAGTTTTAAGAAACAGATTCTCAGGCTCACATGAGACTTTCCAAATTATAATCTCCATGGGTGTTCATTGTGTCTCAAACTTAAATGTGTATTAATTCTAACCAGTTCCCAAGTGATGCTGATTGTCAGTGACCCCAGCTGACAATACCAATTCCTGGTATTGTGGGTATATCTGGTAACCCACAATACCAGGAATAAGGTTCAAGTCAGACCAATGACTTCTGAAGTGTGGATGCTCAGATTTTTCCAAGTTGTGCTCAGACGGTACTCTCAGAAATTCTCTTTCAATTGGTCCAGGATGGAATCTGGATACTGAATTTTCTCCTAATCCGCAGCTGAGATGGAGAACCATAGCTGTAGCTTTTGTTCAAGAATGCATGTCTATGAAAGGAAGAGAGCTACCCAGGGGTCTCCATCCAGTGCCCACGTCTTTCTAAACCCCCATAATACCTCCCTCAGGACCAAATACAGTTACTGAATTCCCCAATCCACTGTCAAAATTAGGCTTGACTCCAGCAAGTATCTGAAATATACCATAACCACTTTTACATAAGTTTCTGAAAACTGCGTAGTAAAGGACAGATAGATACAGGATAGGAAACTAAAAGTGGGTAAACGTCACTGATTGCTCTCAGAATTCTTTAGTAATTTCTTTACATCTTCAGGAAAGCCGTACACTACCGATTACGTAAAGTAATTCTACACATTCTCCCAGCAGCCATTTTCACCATCTCGGAAAACTGGACCTTTCCAATACAACTCCCCAATTCCCCTGCATGATCCTTCCTAATGGGAGGATTAGTAAAATAACCTTCTTTTACTTGCATTTTTACTCTTTTTTGAAGGCAGCCCACACATATTTCTCATAATGAGGGGGAACTGTGGGCATAGTTAGCTCCATGCGCAGGCCATCAGTTCTGAACCTAAGGCAGCAGGCGGTAAAGCGCAAAAATTTCAGCTGAGGTCTCAGCCACTAGATGCCGCTCACGTGTCTGGAGGCCTCGGAAGTGAAGTCTATGGAACTATAAAGGCCTACATCTTGGAAAATAGTAAAATGCTGTTACTATGGTGACCAGCTGAGATTATGGATAATGAGAGTACCATGTTTTCCACTCTCTAAGGAGCTATTGTTCTCCACATATTGCTCTATGCTGAACATTACTGACCTTCAAAATGTATCAAAATCACTGGTACTTTCCTTTCTAAAAAAAAAAAAAAAAAAAAGGATATTTCATTCAGTACTTTTGTGTGAGTGAGAACCCGTACACATCAATTATTCACACACACTCAAAATATAGAAAAGAACCGTTATGCAATGCATTTTTCTTATTTACATACAGAGGAGTGATCCATGGTCTGAACAGCACGAGATGTCATGGTTTTTACAACTTTATGCGTTTCCAAGTTCTTTAAAATTCTTCATGTACATACAAAGATAGAGGGACTGAAGAAACTAGCTCAGTACTTATCATTTTGTAAAGTAGCATAACATATCTGGCTAGAAATAATCATAGGCAAGAACTGTTATTTCCAGTTTAGTCAGAGAATATGTTGAAATAGATCCAGTCACTTTCCTTTTAAAGCTTGCAGTGGGCAGAAAAAGAGTCACAGAAAAATAGAAACCTTTTAAATAAAAACAAGTTGGAAGAGGTGTTATGTTAAAAAGAATAAATGATATTTATTGTTTATTAACTAATTGATTATTGGTTAAACTTTAATATTACTATCTCCAATAAATTGGTCTGCAAAATTAAGATTCATATTTATATATCTTTAGAAAATTAAATGTAAAGAAAATGTTCAGTGTATCTTGTGATGGTCTTTAAGAATATTTTACCCAAAAAGTTCCCCCAAATAATTACTTGAGCATTCAAAGCCCAAGGAAATAAAAATTAATTAATATATTTCAAAATTCAAGCAAGGGAAGAATTAATGACCAGATTGTTCATGCCAAAAGACATTACATAATAGCTAATGTGTATGAAAAGTAATAAATATGTCATTTTTCATAATATACGATGGGTTCTCATTGTCCCAGAAAACTCCACCCAGACATTCCTTTCAAAAACTGTCACCAAGTTGCTTAAACCTAAAGTGAATTTGATGTGCCATCTCCATGGGCCTAGTCTCCAAAGACATTAAATGGTTCATAGAAATTATAACTTGGTATGTAGTTCTGAACAGTATTTGCACCTTTTAAGAACAAATAGAAGGTGGAGCTGCCAAGAAATATCTGAAAACAAATGTCCAGGGACATTGTTAGAATACTAGCCTGGTGTTTACGGCATGGATTCCCAAAATACAGGAAATTCTGAAAGCACACATTTGTGGCCACCACGTGCAGCTGTCACTTCCATGAAAATGTAGTGGAAACATGCAAGGAACTGAAAACTGGTGTGATGTACCCCACCGCATATGTCACTCTCCATGTTAGTGTCCTAGGGCTGCCAAAACAAAGCACCACGAACCAGGTGGCTTAGAGCAAGAGAATCACAGGGTATCACAGTTCTGGAACCTGGAAGTGGGAGATAAGGGTGTCAGGGGGGTGTTCTGTCTGAAACCTGGAGGGAAAACTCTCCTCGCCTCTTTCTGATGGTTAGCCAGCAGTCTTTGACGTTACTTAGCTTGGCAGCTGCATAATTCCAATCACCACTTTCATCTTCACTTGGCATCCCCCTGCGTGTCTCTGTCTTCACAGGGCCTTCTCCTTGTAAGGACACAGGTCAGATTGGATTTTAAGCAATGACCTTATTTCCAAATAAGATGACATTCTGACTTACTGGGGGGAGGGGTGGTTAAGACTTGAACATATCCTATGGTAGAAGGTGGGGGACACAACTCAGCTCATAACCAGACCATCAGACTTTACCAAATACTTCTAGAATATACAGTGAGTCCGTTGTAGGAGAATTAAAGATGAACGCAAAAGGCATCGCAAAACCCATACCTTGTAAATTACATTTTGGTTAGACTTCCCGACGGTGATGCTAATGTGATTGTCTCTTGGACTTCAAGGGAAGCTTTGGATTGCTTTTGCAAGCATTCGTTTGAAGAAACAAACATGCAGCAGTCACATCCCCAGCAGGCTAGTGGCAATCGCGTGAAAGTCCTGCCAATACCACGCATTAAACGTTTTCAACGATGAAGCTATCCTCTTCATTCTCTAACCAGGCTTCTTTGCATGCTACTGATTACTCTCGTTGACACCACCACACAGATTCCAAATCAGTATTTTCTTACTTTTTGTTAACAATCCCTTTCTTATTTTAACCCCAAAA
The DNA here is from genome assembly GCA_004027475.1 of Anoura caudifer. Taxonomy (NCBI): domain Eukaryota; kingdom Metazoa; phylum Chordata; class Mammalia; order Chiroptera; family Phyllostomidae; genus Anoura; species Anoura caudifer. The sequence continues at coordinate 70,803 of PVKU01003018.1, read as the reverse complement.
TGGTGTTCTGTCTATTTCCTCCTTTTTATGTCCACAAGCACCACTCTTGTTAGTTCTCTTAGACACTGGCTTTCTAAATGTTCTCTCAACTTACTGTTCCAATAAATCTATCTCACGGAAGCACACATCAGATCATGATAGCCCCTTACATCAAAATCTTTTCCTCCTCCCATTGGCTCATGGAATAAAGGCCAAAGCTTTTTGTCTAGCATTCATGGTCTTCTATAATTGGTCTCCTATCTCCATTTCCCATCTTCCTATTGCTCGTCATATTCAAAACACTATTTTTTAACTAAAATTACTGCTGTTAAACTGAACATTCACAATTCATGCCACTACACTAGTTTCTTAGTGAGAATGTTTTTATATCATATCCAAATTCTATCATTCAATCATAATAAATGCTATTTTTATTGAAGCACATGAAATGAGAGACTGAACTAATTTATTGCAACTAAAGTACATATGTCCAAATCCCTCAAAATCTATAGCTTGTTTTAATATCTCTAAGATATATCAGAAATATATTTTCAAAACTCTACAAACTAAATGATTGCTTTCAAATTTTTCTGTATTATTAACAGAAAAAATGATGAATGTAGATTTTATTATTTAAAAAATGTCAATATGTTCCTCTTTGTATAACAAATTACCTAAATTTGTAATCACTCTATTCTGAAATATTCCATAACAATATTCTTCCAGAAAGTATAGCAAAGAGTAAAAGGCAATTTGTAACTTAGATTTCAAATTATTATTTTGCTCAGGTGGCTCTATGTTCATTAGTTCACATACAGTTTCATATCTAATATTTTTAATATGATCATAGGAGTAACACTTGATTGCTGTGAACAAGAGAAATTAAATTTCCACTACATGCTGGTAAGAAAATTTACAGTTTAGTTTTGCTACAACCAGAATTATTGCTATTTCAAAAAATGTTATTTTTCCAATGATAACTAAACCTACAAATGGATTGTATGTTTACTAAACATTTCAAACTAAAACATTTCAAACTACACATTTCAAATTAATTTTTCTCTTGATTTTACTGATGTTAGAACTTCTAAATAAGTCTTTGTTAATTAAAGGTGAGAATTTGCTAAGTAATTTTGTTTTATGAAATTATATTAATATATAAAACAGGTGTTTTATTCTTCAGCATTTTGATATTACAGAATGGGACGAAGATTTTTGCTGAAAAAAAAAATCTTTGAAAGTTCTACTCAAGATGGCAAATAAATGTACTTCGATATATACACTGTGCCCTGAATACATGGTAGTGATTCATAAAATAGATAAAGGGAAAATAAAAATTTGTCTGGCCTGAAAGCCAAGAGAGACATCTCTGCAAACCAGAATATCAACAGGAATCAGTACAGAAGCTCAGGGCAGCTGGACTCCTGGACAGAGCAGACACCTTGGCAGCCTCGGTTCAGGCTATCAGCTCAGTTGATAGTTCAAACAAGAATAGGAAACTCAGAAACAGCCGCTATCACAGAGGAACTGAATATACGATATGATGACCACACATGCCAGTCTGTTCAGGAATGAACGTCCCAGTTTATACCCCTTGTTTTGGTGTTTTGTCTGGTGTAAGGAGTACCTTGTTTGTTTGCCTGGTTAATTTTTTTTCAGTGATTTCCAATAGTTGCATTCAATGATGTAAAAATACAGTATTTCTTGTACTTCCAGAATCATCCATGGTCTGTCCGGTGTTGTGTGAGATATATGTGTAATGAATTGAGTTACTAGCTTTGCCGGATCCTTCCCAGATACAGCGTGCCTCCTCACACGTTCTAAGAAAATATGCCAGATATTTACTGATAAGTTTGCTCTAAGAGGAGTCACTAACCACTGTGTCCAGACTCCAGGGAAAGTGAGAGAAGTATTTAATGCTGAGTGCTTTAAATAAAGCACTGACCTACCAGCCAGCTTTGCCATAACTCAATTTTCTTTTGCCTGCCATATGCACCAGGCTTCCAGAATACCCGTGAGTGAACTGTGCCTTTGCCTGAACGGTGCGCAAAGCTGCCAGTCAATGTGATCTTTGGTGTTGTGGGAAATTGTGGGGTATGTTTGGAAGACAGAGAGTCAGGTAATGCAGTTGTACTATAAACTCTACAGATATGAGTGGGGATGAATTTATCTCAACATCCATTGAACATTTGCTTGTACAGTAGCCACCAAAAGAAAATTAAAAGAAAACAAGTGATAAAACCTTCTGGAAGTAGATAATGATAAAAGTGATCATGAAGTTATCCTTAGAGACCAATCAAGAGTGTGGCTCAAAAATCAAAGGTCTTGTGCTGCTTCTAAGTCATGGTAATTGTAAATAACACTGTAATAATATAGAGGAGCATATTCTTTCTAATTAGTGTTTTGTGTTTCTTCAGATATAGTCTTAGAAGTGGAATCATTGGGTCATAAGACAGGTCAATTTTTAAATTTTTGAAGATACTTCATACTGTTTTCCACAGTGGCTGCACCAATCTATATTCCCTCCAACAGTGCACGAGGAGTCCCTTTTCTCCACATCCTCACCAACACTTGTTTTTTGTTGATTTACTGATGACAGCCATTCTGAGGCCATATCTCATTGTGGTTTTCATTTGTATTTCTCTCATGATTAGTGATGCTGAACATCTTTTCATGGGTATAAGCCATCCATACGTGCCCTTTGGAGAAGTGTCTATTCAGGTCCTCACTCACTTTTTCAATCCTCACTTGAGGACACATTTTTATTGATCTTTTAGAAATAAAGGAGATAAAGAAACATCAATGCGAGGGAAACATCAATGGTTTGCCTCCTATACGCACCACAACTTGGGATCAGACCCACAATGTAGGTATGTGCAATGACAGGAAATAGAACCTGCAACCTTTTGGTTCATGGGAGGGTGCTCCAACCAACTGAGCAACCCAGCCAGGGCTGCCCTTTTTTAATTGGGTTGTTTGTTTGCTTTCTGCTGTTGAGTTGTACATTTACACAATGGAATATTACACAGCTGTGAAAAAGGAGGCAATCTTACCTTTTGCACCAGCATAAGTAGACTTTGGGAGCATTATGCTAAGTGAAATAAGCCAGTCAGAGAAAACTAGTATTTGTTTTCACTTATATGTGGAAACAAATGAACAAAATAAACTAACAAACAAAATAGAAAGAGACTCATAGATAGACAGCAGACTGCCAGCTGTCTGAGGGGAGGGGTTGGGGAGACTGGGTGAAAAAGGTGAAAGATTTGAGGAAAAAATCCTCATAGACACAGACAATAGCATGGTTATTACCAGAGGGAGCGGGGGTGGGAAGAAGTAGAAGAAGGTAAAGGGGGACTAAATGGTGATGGAAGGTGGAAGGAGACTTGACATGAGGTGATGAACACACAGTGCTATACACAGATGATGTGTTACAGAATTATACACCTAAAGCCTATATAATTTTATTAACTATCATCACCTCAATAAATTCATGAAAAATAAATAAGAAAAGGAAAATAAATGTAAAAGCCACACTTATTGGTTTTAGAGTAGCAATTTTCTTTCCTTACTTTAATGGTTCCATGTATTTTCATTTATAAAACAGATAAAAATACACAAAGGAAAGAATTTTGCTTCACAAATAATACCGAGAAAGAGTTATAGCTACATTATATTATTGATTTCTCTTAAACTTTTGACTGTATAGGTTATGTTTGAAGTTTATTAATTTATGGAACAAAAAATAACTCAGATACAAGTAACTTCCTTTCACTTTTAAAGGAAAACAATTAATATACCACTCTCTTGCAGTTAAGGATAGCCACACATGGAACGATCCAGTTTAAAAGGTAAATAAATAGTCCCCGGCCCCAATGTGAGAATGCTACAGAAAGAGCATAGTAAAACTATTATAAAGTATATTCTATTTCTCTAATCCGATTTTGCTGTAGCATAGAACGCTCTATAATACAGGTCAAAGTCAGTCCCCTGTTTGTTTGCTTTTGCTTTCGTTTGGTTTTCATGGGTAATTCCTCCTTTTTTGCCCCTTCAACAGTTAGAGTTAGAAAAAATACAGTCTGATGCAACATGATATATTTGGAAAGAACAGTTAGATTTATACTCTATGAAATCTTTTTATGCTTGCACTTCAACTAAGGTATTCTGTAACTGCTTAAATTTGGATGATACGTTAGAATAAGGTTGTAAAATGATGTATTAACCTTCATTCTTTAAAAAATGTATATAAAAAACTTTGACAAAAACACACAAAGGGTAACAAAGCATATTTTTGGTGGAGAGATGACTCATATACTTAACAAAAGTCTCTACTTACCCTCTAAGTCAAAATGTACAAATATAGAACATTACTTATGTGGGGGGCTAAAATTCTATGTCCGAAGCCATGAGCTTACCAACCAGTAGTCAATATTTTAGGATATTGTAAATTAACTGAGCCGTATCATATCTTGTTTGAATTATAGTCCTCTAATATTTTACTACATAGTTAAGCTGCAACTATGTAGTATTTACAAAATTCCATGGTTGGAAATTTAAATACAAGTTAGGAAAGATTTTATACTATATATTATGTAACTAACCACATTTATTTTGGAAAAGACTTGTGTTTTAAGCCAAAAAGAAAGCACAAAGCCAACCCAACAGAAGGCAAAGTTTTGACTTACATGGAGCACTGCATTATAATAAAAGCTCAGAATAAATTATGAACTAAATATGTTACACTTTAAAAAAACAGAAATTAAAAGAAGTAAATTTAATCCTGGACGGGTTGTACAGTCGGTTAGAGTGTCACCCAATATGCCAAGGTTGCGGGTTTGCAGGGCACATACAAAAATCAACTAATGAATGTGTAAATAAGTGGAACAACAAATTGATCTCTCTCCCTCTCTCTTTCTCTCTCCCCCTCCCCCTCTTCCTCTTCCTTCTTCTCTCTAAAATCAATAAATTAAGAAAAAATAAAGAAATAAATTTAAAATTTTCATTGTACTTTAATTTAACCAAAACAAACAAATTTAAAAAAAAAACCTACTGCATAGTTTTCCCCACTTCATTACCTATACCTTTTTTTGGACTCTTAGAGCAAGCAATACAATATGGATATTTAAATGCGAGATTGAGGCAACTTGAGGATATGACTATGGCCTTACAAATCTAAAAGAAATAAAATTAAAATGAAAAATAGACCTTTCCAGTTTTTAAATGTAGATTTCTAAAGCTACATTTTCAAATTCATTGTCTTCTCTGAGCTTCCATAAAAACATTTCAACAGGCATTGTGGGCTAACATAAAAAGTGTACTACTGTGTTTGAGATTTCTTAAGAATATCATCAGTTAGAAGATAGAATCAGATATTAAGTTAAGTGAATCAGTACATAGGCACTTTTCTAAAACCGCAGACTTTTAGCTCTCTACCACCTGACAATTTCTTTGTCCAAGCCACACTAAAAATAGCCCTTTATATAATGGAAATGTTGAGGCATTAACTAAGGCAATGTGAATGAGCACCATGATAATAAGGATTTCTCATCAACTCTTGGTGTATGTTATATTAACATATGAAAAAGCAATTTAAACATTAAAATTAATACATCATAAAACAATGGTAATGCTTCATACAAAATATAGTTTTATTTGAATCACAACTCTCCACAATGGCTATGAATATCCCCATTCAAATTGCTATCATGAATATTGTATAAAATGAGAAGAATAAACTAAAAGTAAAATTAGAATACTGCTTTATAAATTATAATATGTCAAAGTAACAAATGGTAGACTTGTCATATTGAGCAACTAAATGTCTAAATGATCATTCAGCACTCGCAGTGTGGGGAGAAAAAACACTGGCTTTGTTGCCTCTAAAGCAGTGTCCTGATTTTTCATACTGTCATTCTGCTCTATTAGCAAAGCCTAACACAATTAGGTATGAATATGCAGTAATAACATGCAAATTGTTCCCTCACAATTGCCCTAAGGCAGCAGTCTCAGCCTTTCTAAGCTCGATTCCTTCTACATCATTACAGTCCTGGCATAATTCATCAGAATAAAAAATCCCTCAGCCTTATTGCATGTGGCCAGCAAGTAAAATCATCAGTAGTTGTTAAGCACTCTCCCGCGATGGGTTTCTTAGCGGTGCTGTCCCCAGCTCCCCGCCACTCCGCCACTTGTACATGTTTCCCTTGGGTAATGTTAGACACTACATTGGAGCCTGCCAGAACAATTAACCCTACTGTTAATTAGAATGAAATGTCAGGCGCACAGATGGTACAAGCTGGCACCCTGCCACCCCGCCGACTGCTGCTGAAAGCAGCTACCCCACTGCTGACAGCTGCTCAGCCATGTCCCAGACCAGCAGATGTCAAAACTTTCCAGCTGAGGAAGGTTAAAAAAAGCAAAGAGGAGGGGAGTCTCATCCCAGCAGTGATGATGACTGTTTTACCGCCATTGTCTCCATTACCTGTTGTCATACTGTACCAATCAAGAGCAAGTCTGCAAGCAGTGAGGCTCAAATTTAAAATAATGATACTAATAATCCTAACATAAACAGATACAATATGGCCATAGTTCAATACAAGTAAAACAATGACACAGGCAACTAAACTTTTCAGTAAGTTCTCCATGAGTTGAGTGACGTATTCTAACATGTATTTTCAAAAAGAAAAAAAAAAAAAATGTCTAACATTCCCAAATCAAGTAGTTGAAAGGGCCATAAACCATTGTCCACCTAATTTTCAGAAAGATGTTCACTTTGTTTATAGAATTCACACCTAGACATAAAATTATTACCTTTTTCCTAGTGTCTTGTTATTCATATTTATAAATGTAATTTATGAGATGATAAGTTGTTTTTCTTGACTTTCATACATACATAACGACCAAAAAGAGATAACAAAAAATTATCCATTAAAAATATGAAACTAAAATAAAGTCTAATTAAATAATAGGATCATAACTGGATACTGTTTTGGTTAGAAAACAACCTCCGAATTTTTACCTGAATGTTGTGTTAATTTTGTGGCTAAAAAACATTAGTGATCTTATAAATTAGTTGGAAAGTTAACTTATTTCTATACACAGGAAGACTGGATCACAAATCCCTAATACTGACTTTTGGCTTTAGGAAACAACAATTTTCTGTCTGCTTATTATTAAACATGGAAAGGGTGAAGTAATTGCCTTTTAGTTACGCTATTTTGAGCCATTCCCTTTGACAGCATGAGCGCAGGTGGGTATTATAACCTAAACACCACAGGAAACATACTGTAAAATTTAAAGTTTATGTTGCTGCTATTTATACTTCAATTGGACATTGTTTATGATAAATTGTGCATTCAGTATTATATATGTATGTACCTATAAAGAATCAAAACCCATGTAAAGTCTCAAACGTTGAAAAGGAGCTAAAATCACACACACAGCAAACATTCCTTCTAATTAGGCACAATAATCATAATACTAAGAGATATATGAACCAAGTATCAGGGGTTTTTTGTCATGCATAACCAAAGTTAACTTATATCAAGAGGAGATTTATCAGAAAGCTATGGTATGGTTCATAACACATGAAAAATATTTTCTGTAAGTTGAAGCACTGACTTCAAAGATGCAGAGACAGCTTAGAGAACTAGATGGCAGAAACAAAGAAAAAAATCTAAAACACAAAGATTAATCAGCTTGAATGATGTCTTCTTCTAAGAATTTAAAATTCAATTGGCTTACCTGGCTGACATGGCCAAGCTAGGTATGCGCGGTGCAACCTAACGATTTGAACAACACTGAAATGTGTGTTATTATGAGAAGAAGGGCAAGTGGATTCTATGTGTCAGATACAAGAGTGACGAAGGTGACCAGTGTCCTGTGCAGTCTGTGAAGAATGGCATGAATGGACTTGATGCAAGCTTGTTTAATAGTACAGAGATAAGGCCAAGCGAGGGATGAGTAGGTGTTCCAGGTATGAAGTTAAGAGTAGTTAAGGCTTTGCACGTGGTGATGGGAAGCCTGGCTGATTTGAGCAATGACCATCTCACCAGAACATACCAGTGCCATTAATGATGATAGTGACAGCTATCAGCTCTATAACTTCTAACGTCTTCTGCAAAGTGCTACATTTCTATAGCCTTCTGTTATAAAAACCTTTCTCAGCTACAGTCTTCTTTGAGTCTTACAATAGTTCTTCAAAACTTCTATTATACATACTCAATGCCTTTTGTACATAAAGAATCAGATGGTGTGGTATAGGTATATTAGAGTCAACATATGAAAAGACTGTTGCTCACACACACGAAGAATTTGATATTTCTGAGAGGCAGAATTTAGAAAGCTGAAATTCTTTCTTAGCTGGTATTGTTTACCTAGCAGCAAACTAAACAAAATATTTTCAATGGTATTTCCTATTTCAATATTTTTTCCAAAAATATTATTTGAGAAACTAGCAAATGTCAGGCCCAAACCTACATAGCAGGAGTAGCGACAGAAATGAGATATAGCCATGCCCTCAATCTAATACAGAAAGAGAAGTATGCACACAAGTGTAAAATACGCTCATAATTGTTGAAATAGAGATGGGGTCTGGTATCATATGCACACAAGAAGGTAGTGGCCAGGACCTACATGGGGGCCATCAACAAAAGCTCTTGAGAGTGATATGACTATCTATATATTTGAAAATCAGTGTTTCAAACAATTCAAAAATACTACTTAGCACCCAAAAAAGGACAAGAAAGGTATATCCTTAAAGTAAATACAAAAACTTCTAAAAATTAAACCTGCTCCTAAAATGCACAGACAATACATTAACCATGGCAATAAAATGTTTGTGGTTTGAACTCCTTTTTTTGTAAAGTGTCACTTTGAAAATTACACATCAAAAGCAGGATGCTACTAAAATCAGTGTAAGTGTTCACCTGGAAAATGTCTTAATTTCAGCTACATGTTAAACATAAAATGACATATTAGGGATGCACTATTATAATATTAAAATGTCCCTTAATACCTGCAAAAGTTCCAATGCTAAAAAATAATATATATAATGCCTTTTAATATATATCCTTTTAAATATTTTGTTGAACACAATATGAAAATAACACTTGCACACTCAAAGTTAAAATATAACTTTTAACTAATATAATATAACTAAATATAAAATATAACTAATATATGTAGGTGTATATAAAATTATATTAATTTTACTATCTCTATTAGAATGTCAAATAAACTAAATCACAAACTATTTACGTGTTGAGAATGGCCCTGCCTGGTTTCAGGAGCTGTAACCCCTCTATGGCTAAGGCTGAGTGAGCGACCTTCGGACTGTGAGTCACTAAGGAGACAAAGCTTATCTCCCTGGCAGGAGCACTGCTTCTGCTTCATCCATCTCTGGCCCCTAATGCTTGGTCGGTTAGCCAATGATGGGTAAGATTCTCTCAAGGGAGGGGTCACCTAAGGCAGGCATGATCACGTGGGAGGCCCTCAAGGAAGGACTTGGGGGGGCTACAGCAAAAGGGGGTGATGGACCTTCGCCCCTCAGCTATCCTGACATAGCCTGAGTCCCCATTCCATCTGGGAGAAGTTTCCTAATCTCTTGGCTGCCTGCTGACTCTGCCTGACTTAAGCCTGAAACAATGCTGGTGGTGGGTGCAGCCCTGTGCTGGATAGGGTGGGTTCCCCGGGTGATCAGACCTGAGAAAGAATACATAAAATCCTGTGAAACCTGCTTTGTTTAGAATGCTGTCAATTAAATGATAAGGGTCCAAGCAGGATGTGAGTTTGTTCCCCAAAGTTTTGTGGCCCTTTAGCTATCTGACCCTGACTCAAAATAGACCCTCAGAGTTATTGGCATGTTATCTATTATTTGATCCTTACTGCCTGATAATGATTAATGAGCTTTACCTGTATTCCTGTGCAAAAGGAACCTAAAAAAAGCCCATCAAGGAAAAGACTCTTGGCCCTTCTCCTTTGAGAGATCAGCCACCTTTCCTCCCCAAGCAGATCATGTCTTAGTAGACTTATTCTCATCAGTGGTGGCTGGGTGGGGCCCTGTGGATGGAGCCCCCACACATTTATGTATGTATATATTTGATTTCCTATAAATATGCATAACTACGATGTGTAATTCCTTGTTTTATGCCATTGATTTGAAATAATTCACAAAGTTTACTTAGGACATAAATACATTAGACATTAGAGTCTTGAACATGTTTAAACTCATAAATATATAGCTAATTCAAGTCATATCATTCAACCTCAATCAGAAATAACATAATAGATTTTTCTGGACCTCCTGTTTTGATTGCTTGTCTATTTTTCAATTCCCTTTAAAGTCAAAGGCTTATTCTAATTATCTACAATCATTGGTACACAGATTGCAATTTTTAACTTTCATCTTCATATCACAGTGATATAAAATTTGTATTTGTCCAAGGATTAGATATATAACTGACATTCATTACTTGTAAGAATTAATACTAAACCTTAATTTGTATAGTGTTTTGGAGTTTATTAATTGCCTTTACATGTAGTATTTCACATAATCTCTACAATGTTAAAACACAAAAGATGCTATCATCCTCGCTTTTTAATGAATTGCTTTGAGTCACATGCTCATATGTAACAGAGAGAAGACCAGTCTAAAGTCACAACTGAAGGCCGATCCCCTTTCCAGTTTAACACTACAGGGAGCCTGACTCTGGCGATCCACATGACAGGGACAGGAGGCACAATTCCGTCATCATAGTGAAGTGGTATTACTGCTGTTTTGTCAGTGAAGCCTATTTTCATTTATAGGAATCAAATGATACAGACTGGCCTCAAAAAAGCAAAGCACATAGTCATCTATTCTTTTCAGCAACCACTATTAAAAGTCAAAGACCAGTAGACATCCTGGAACAACGAACCAGGGATATTTAGTGAACAGCGATAAAAATATCATGGTATGGGCATTAAATATTTAGACAGATATAATGTAGCTTTTGTTCATTGAAGAGGTGGTAGGGCAAATAAATGATAGAATGTCAAAATAAATACATTTAGATGGAAATATATGCCTATTTAGAAAAAAATAAAATAAATATTTCAGATAAATTATACCATCTTGTTTACACACATCTTTCCTCTTCGGGCTAGGAATTCATCAGTTGAGAGACAAGAAGAGGCAATAGAGAAAGAGATACAGAAAAAGAAACAGGTATAGACACATGGACACAGGAAGGGAAGCAATTTAGGTAACGGGTGGGGATTATTAAGATCATAAAAAACAAGACTGAAGTAAGAACATTAGTTCTAACTCTAAAACTCAAGAGTCTCAGTAGATCTTGCCTATGCGACAGCCTCCCGGCTCAAACCATTATTCCTCCCAAGTACCTAAATTCCATTTATACTTTGTTTCTTGAAAACATGATCTGATTTTATTTTGCCACATTATTTAATTCCACTAGAGGATTATTCTATTAAAAGACTTTTAATTTGAATAGTTCCATGAGGATTAAAATACTATTGCTAGTGGAATCATAGAACCATATAATTGGGAGGAAAATTAGCTATTGCTTAACTCAAAACTTGAATTTGAAGCTATTTGCCTAAAATCATAAAGCCAAACACTGGCACAACTGAGTACTCAGTCTTCTTTTGAAGCTCCGTGTGAGGATAAAAATAATAACCATAAAGCATGTGAATGCTCACCTGGAATTGTCAGTGCTCCGAGCTAATTGCATGTCTCATAACATTAATATTATGACCCACACAAGGGTTTTCATTCCATGTTGAGCAGGAGTGAGAAGCCTTTCGAGTCTGTTTCAAGAAACGAGGATAAGGTCAAGAGAATAGACTAATCCTAGCTCTAATGAGAGGAGGCCCATGCTTATCTGTGTTAGCTATTACTAGGGTTTGCCTAAGATTTATCCCTTCCCTCCACCACCAAGGAAATCCAGTGCATGCTTTTTTTTTTATGTGATAAAATATTATTAGAATCAATGGCTTGAAATCAGTGTCCCATAAGATTCTTTTTTTTTAATAGTAGTTCAAATACAGTTGTCTCCATTTTCACCCCACCATAGCCCCTCACCCTACCCATCCCCACCTCCCACGCACAAACCTAGCCCCTTTGGCTTTGTCTGTGTGTCCTTTATACATGTTCCTTGATGACCCTTCCCCTATTTTCCCCCATTATCCCCTCCATCCTCCCTTCTGGTTACTGTCAGTTTGTTCTTTATTTCAATGTTTCTAATTATATTTTGCCTGCTTGTTTGTTTTGTTGATTAGGTTCCACTTATAGGTGAGATCATATGGTATTTGTCTTTTACTCCCTGGATTATTCACTTAGCACAATACTGTCCAGTTTCATCCACACATCTTATTACAGGTTAGAAGTTCTCAACAACCTGTAATATTACTTACACATATACTTCACTTAAAAATTACTTATAATCTTTATTAGTTATCACTTTATAAAACTGACAGTTATTCTAAGTATTTGAAAGCAATAGGAAGGAATAATCCATATTTAGACTGCCGCCCCACCCATCCAGTTGGTTTGGATTACAGTAGTTCACCTTATGGTAACATGAGCAGGTTTATTATGCTCTCATTCACTCACGCGTGGTCACTTCCCATCCACGCCTGGCAGAGATCTCTTTAGAGCCACCAAGTTCAGTTTGAATGAACTCCATTGCCAAGCCTTCCCCAATTACCCTTCTAGAAAGTCATTGGCCCCTCTTTACATTTTAGGTGTTATTTGAGACTCTCTAAGATTTATCTCATATCATTTTAGATTATATCTATCCATGTATGTCTTATCTTTTTTCCTAATGAGACTAGCTTTGGACCAGTCTTTATCAAAGAACCATAAATGATGTCCCACATAAATTCTCAATAAGTATGTGTTTACTTTTGAATAAATGAATGTATGATGAGTGAAAACCATGGAGAGCATAAAGAAAAAAAATGGGAAATGGGTTCTGAGTGGGCTGCAATAAATGCCTTCAGAGTCAGTCTCCTCTATGTTGCTTCACAATCAAATCACTAAAGATTATTCCCAAGACAAACTTTAACATATTATAGTATTTAACTACTGTAATAATATAAAAAATTGCATTATTTTGTAAATAACCTAAAATTTACTTAAACTTTAGAAATAGCAAATAAACTTACATACATTTTAAAAGAAAATTAAATAAACAGATTTTGTTTTCTGTGGGCCGTGCACTGTGTTAGAGGGAGGAATCAAGATGTGGTCCCTGCCCTTATGGAATTTATAGTCCAGAAGTTCAATCACCTTTAATCAATCAAACATACCATTAAGTTTTCGATAAATAGTGAAAAAAAAGAAAGAAGAAGCATTTCAGTGAGCATGGAATGATATGTTTTAACTTTGAGAGTTAGGGAAGGCTTCCTCAAAAAAGCATCATGGGAGCTTAGTTTTGAGGAATTTATCTACAGATTCTCTAAAATTATCATTTATAATTCCCATAGATTTTTAAATGCATAATGGATGATTCAAAGTTAAAGAATTATGCATTAATTTTTATTTAACCTCTACTTTAGAGTGTGTTTCCTTCACTCTAACAGAAAATAAATCAATTATTGAAAAACATCCATTAAATTAAATACGTATATTTTCATTAGATGGTACACTGACTCCTAAATGGAATGCTTGTATTTTTGCAGTGTTATTTATGAACAAGTGCAGAGGCCTCGCACTGGCAAACAATTTTGCTGGGATGTTCTGATATATGAAGAGGAGGTTTAAGGTGCCACATAACTACATGTGTGAGGACACCCTTCCTGCTGACCTTACAAATGCACTTAGTATCTTACCCTTTGCTAATGCTGTCCTCACTACCACAAGCAATTTATTATGCCTCATGGTCCTCAAGTGCTCATAAATCAGCATTAGATCCTTTTTACTGAGTTACTGATTTGAAGCCAGCACAGTAAGAAGGAGCATTCGGATTCAAAGTATAATATTGGCACACATATTGATTTTAATTAGTCTAATTAGTTCATTACACTAAAAATCATACAGATCACTTATTACATCTAACCTAATGGCATATGATCAAGGATTTAATAGGATAATTAAGTAGATCAATCATCATTCATAAGGGAAGTCATTGAAGTCATTAACAAGTGTAAACATTGTCAAGCTGAATACCATTACAAATTGTCATGGCTAAGACAATTTGCATATACACTATATTATTTTATAGATTATCTTTTTAAAATGAATATACTTTTATTTTTTAATTTATTTTTAATGTTTCTGTTATGACTATTTTAAGCTACATACAAGCTGGTTAACACAGGTTTGGGGATTTAAATACTTGTGACTCTACCTGAGAACTCCAGTGGTATGAATATTGCAAAAAATTAATGTTATTGGCTAAAACTAACTCTGTAGATTTCTCTTTCTCTTTACCTTGAAAACTAAGAATTTGTTGCCTTGGCAAATGAGGGCTCCTGGCTGTATAATGCAAATAAACAGCAAATGACAGTTCTTGAAATATTTGTGATACTTGAGATACTGTGCAGGCTAATTGATATGATTTTTTAAATCTTTAATTAAATAATAATAGCAACATGGAATTATATGGAGCAAGGACCAAGATATCTGTAAAAAGATTTCAGATTACAGCACTACATATTCATTTATTAATGCTTTTTGCAGCTTTAACATTACCAAGACATCTTAAATAAAAGCAGCCAATTGTGCTCCTTGTTCCCAACCCAGTGCATTGTGACTTACGATTATTCTTGCTCTCATTACCCTTTGCTTAGGGTCCCTTCACTCTGTTCTAAATCCATTTGACAGTAGTACACATGTAAGCCATTCAGAATTTATTTTTCTGGTGAGAACTTGCAAGGCAGTGTATAAAATATTCTCCTGGTATCAGTGTATCATACGAACTAATTGCCATTCTTCAAATGTTAAACTCTTCCAGAAAATACAGTCTCCAGAATTCTACACCTATTTGGAGAGTTCTCAGACAAAATGACAACTTGTTATTGACAATGATGGATATAAAATCTAAATTTGCATTATAAGTATCACTGGGTGGAAAACTACAGCCACTCACAGAAAATAAAATAATTAAAATAAACTAAAATATAAAAAATCTACCTAACATACCACCTTATTCCATCGGTTCATCACCAAATTCCTACACTTCACTGTGTGTAACTCATAGCGTCAATATGAGGATAAAATGAGTTAATACTTGTAAAGAATTTAAAGCAGCGTCTGGAAGGCCCTCAGATGTTGGCTATTAACAGTATGAAGGGGCAAGTACTCATAGGCGGACTGGTGAGACAATGTCCTGGTCGGGCAGCTTCCCAGAGCAGGCTGCAGGTCCGTGAATGTGCACTGTTCATCCCTGCGCTTGCTGTCTGCATGGGGTAAGGCATGGGCCTCGGTGGGACCACTCTTACTACTACTGGTCCCTTGTCAGACACTCCCCTCAATGCATCCTCCGTGTGGCCATCACCTTCTAAAAACTGAATTGATAGCAGTTCCTCTTTGTGAGAAAAAGACAGTCCCGCTCAAACTCCTTCTCAAGCCATTTCTCAGTCCTCCCTCGTCCCACAGAGTAATCCCTACTTTCTCATTACAGGCCTTTTGTCATCGTCTCTGGGTCGCTCCCATTTTAGATTTGCTTCCTTCTGGCTTCTCCCACTCCCCTTCGTCAATCCCTCATGATTCTTCGCTACCCTCCTTCTCCAAATTCATTCCTTTCTCGCTTATGAGTTACGCCATGCTTGGGAAGTTACTTTCTCTATAGTTTAACTTCTCTGAAATGGATTAATAATGAGATTATGAAAATAACACACTTAGAGTCCAGCACAGAATGGGTGCTCAATTAATTGTAGGTATTATTTTTGTTAACCCTGCTGCTATTCCTTCTAAAAAAAAAAAAATGGGAGCCCACGCTTTTGTATCCAAGGTACAATGGCATATAGTCTGGGATCAAAGCATCTGAGATGTTGAGTAATAGGTCCCCAAGTCTTGGCCAATAAGTTAACAGGTAGGACATGACTAGTGGGCAAATGGAGGCTGTACCTTAACATTCTGTAACCTTACAATGTATATAACTTCTGTAACTTATAGTATAAGCGTGTTGCCTTTGAGAAGAGCTTAACTGAAGATAAAGAGGTAACCAATGTGGAGGGAGAAACAACTCCAATCACCAACAAGGTTATCAAGGTCATCTTGCAAACATACAAAGAAGAGGAAGAGGAAGAGGAAGAGGAAGAAAGAAGAAGAAGAAGAAGAAGAAGAAGAAGAAG
This sequence comes from Anoura caudifer, assembly GCA_004027475.1. Taxonomy (NCBI): domain Eukaryota; kingdom Metazoa; phylum Chordata; class Mammalia; order Chiroptera; family Phyllostomidae; genus Anoura; species Anoura caudifer. Next base: position 54,531 of record PVKU01003018.1, on the reverse strand, counting down.
AAGAAGAAGAAGAAGAAGAAGAAGAAAAGAAAGTTTACAGGAAACATTTTAATACAGCAAAATCCTATTATCTTAAGAGCTATGGATACCCTCACATGTCACTGGTTCATGATGCACAAGTAATATACCCACAGATCAGCCTAATCAGCAAAAGTTAGGAGAGAAAGAATACCTCCACCTCCTTTCACGATGTGTCAAGTAAGCAGCTCTGCATTTTCTGTCAAGATCAGGAGCTTTGGTGAGCTAGTCAGGGATTTCTTTGTTTTTAATTCAGATAAGCTGGTTGTTTGCTTTTGAAGGGGAGTGTAGAGACCTGTTGGCAAGGAGAGAGGAAGCCCCCGAGGAACACACTCAAGACCGCCTGCAACCCCAGCCTGAAGCAAAGCACACGCAAATTTCATTGCACATACACACACAGCACCTTAATTAATCCATCATTAACATCAGAGCCAAGCTGTGCCTACCACACCTGGCTTGACAGCTGGATTGAAAGCACCATTGACAGCTGGTGCTTATGCACTCTCTTGAAGTGTGGGAGCTGATGATGGGCTTGTCTATGGAGTTAGAGCCCCGCTGGGAGGTTGGATGTTTAATGAAGGTAATGGCAGCTAATGAAAATGTTTTTTTGCTAGTGTTTGTTGACTGGCATCACAGCATTGTGGTAAAATGCATGCATTTGGCAACTGAATACCTAATGCTGCTAAACATCATAAAATTGTGTAAACATTTGGAAAGTGTCTCGTGTTAAGAAATAAACTCCCATAATGCAATATTTTTTTAATTAAATGGTGAAATAGAATCACTGCAGGTCCTCATGGCCTAGGGGTGGGTGAGTGGGTAAAATATTTCGTAATTATCAAGGCATTCCTCCTCCGTTCCTTGGTCACACCATACATTCTCACTACTGAGCTACTGCAGCACAGACTATGAGTTTAACCCCAAATCATTTGTCCCTAACTCAATGGTCAATATTTATATTTTAGAGCTTTATTCGGGTATTTGTAGCCCTCACAACAACTAGAATGATGAAAGGACCTGGTGTGGTGGCCTGATTCCTCCTATTGCTTATTAGGTTCTGAGCACTTCCCTTTATTTCAATGTAATAGGATACAAAAAGGTCCAGTCAGTTTGTCTACAGGATCCATAAGCTGAGAAACTGACTGTCCTCTGAGAGTCCCCCTTGCACCAGCTTTGCTCAGCAGCACCAGCAGCAAGGTCATTACTAGCTTCACGTAGCCTGTGGAATCAGGGTTCACGACTTAAATGTGGGTTCTTCATTGCTCGGCTTCTGCTGATCAACCCAACGTGTCCCTCAGACTTTAAGGGGGTTCACCCAAATGTTTTACTGCTCTCTCAAACCACACTGCCCTTGGGATGTTGTCTCTGCATCTTTGTTCACGTTCTCCCAACCCATCTTCCATAGCTCAATCCAACATGACCTCCCGATCCCCTTTGCTTCCTCTGAGCTACGTAAAAGAATATAATTGGCTTGAGCCACCATTATCAGTGTCTTCATGGCAGAAAAAGGACTCTGCCATAATTATCTTTTGCAGGCATTGGTCAATCAATCTATTTTGTAAATTCATTGTCAAGAATAGAATCAGGTCTCAGCCTCTGGTATAGTGTGACTTCCCCTCATCTCCAACCCTGTTACAATAGTCTCTGAGCTGTGATTCAGGGAAAGAGATTTAAAAGGCAGAAAGAAGAGCCAAATCCACCCCTTGAATTATAGGTAGTTTATGACCCTTTATTTATAATAGCAGCTACCATTTTTGACTTTATTAAACACATTCATTAGGTTTTTTAATTCATGACTCAGAGTCAGCCAATGAGATATTATCACTTCAATTTTACAAGTTAAGAAAATGGGACTCACAAAGGAAGCTAAGTAACTTTTTTTAGAGTAAAAATAATAAAGGGTTATAGGTCAATTTTATAAAGTTCACATTTTTTAAACAGATAACACGTTTTAGAAACTATTCTACGCTATTTCCCATAGTGAGTCATTTAATCCCAAGTACCCTGTGAGGTTGGTATGAATATAAATTTCACCAGTGAGGAAGGACCTGACAAATTAGGAGAGTGAACATGGCGTGCGGATGGTAACTGGTGGGACCTGGATTTAAACTTGAGCAGTTCAGCCTCTAATCTTACCTACGGTGCTGTAGCCGAATCCAGCACTTCTGACATCAAGTTCACACTTTTCAGGTTCTGTGAGAATTGCCTCAGGAGGCCTCTATACCATGTGGATAAGCGTGTGCATGCGCTTTAACTTCTTGAGGACACAGCCCGTGGTGTGTTCATCCCTGCGTCTTATCTCATAACCTTTAGTACAATCCTAGATCCTAAAAAGTTGGGGATGTGAAAGTGTATGCATATTTTTCAAACAAAATCCCTTACAATGAGAAAACCAGATGGCAGTTCAGAAACAATTGTTACAATTGTCTAAGTGCCTCAAAGAACATCTCTGCTGCAAATTACCAGAAAGGCATCTATTGCTTTTTAGCATTTACATTTCTATAATTATTATTTTCTAATTACTTAACTGTAGTGAAAAGCAGATTTTAGATATATTACAAGTATTGGTCATTTGACTAAACTTGAATACTCAATCAAGCACATGTCAGATAGATGCTAGATGAGAAAATGTTACCATCGAATTAATGATTCAAATAATCAATGGATGAGGGGTTGTTTGTGGAATTGTACATTTCCAGAAGGTAAGAACTTACCTGCGTCAGAAAATACTATATTGTGCACATCACTCAGTATAGAATATATTGCACATAAAGATAAGTATGCAATAAATGTTTATTGACTATACATTGAAGTAAGTAAAATATTATATAAGATCATTTTCTCCATGTTTTTTCCAATGAGTACATTTTTAATGGAACATACTATAAGTTATGGACTACACGTCTTCAAGTCTATATGTTCCATATTTCTTTTTTTAAGTATATGAGAGGGACCTAAAAAAACATAATTATCTTTTAAAGGGTAGGCCCCCTATAGAACAGACTTCTCCTGCTAGCTGAGTGTTCTAGGAACCTGTCTGTATCAGTGTGCCAGCTGGCGTTGTTGTGAGAGGCTGTGTCTGACTTCAGTGAATTTTTTTTGCAGACTCAATGTGTTTGCCCATCTCATGGTGAGTGATTTAAGAGTGCATCTGCCCACACTCTGATGAGTGTTCAGCAGTTTTTTGACCAAACATGGAAATACTCCTTTGTCCCACCCTCCCTATTCACCAAATCTCTCCCTGAGTGACTTTATTTTGTTTGTTTCCCCTGATAAAAAATGTCCTCCCAGGGAAATGTTTTGCCCATGTGGAAGAGGTAAAATGAAAAGCAGCAGAAGCACCAAAAAGCATCAAAATTGATGAGTTTGAAAACTATTTTGAGCAGTAGAAAAGTCTCAATAGGCATTTTCCATCAAATGGATATTATTTAGAAGGTGACTGAAGTTTAAACATGTAAGAATAAACACATGTGACTTTGTTAAGAATGACAACCTACAACTTGGTAATAATACTATAATGGTAACAATAAAAATAAAAGATTAAAGTACGCAGTGCTTCAGTATGAAAATATTATTGTTTTTAAATAAACTCCGAAATGTCTGTTTGACACAGGAAGATCCTGAGGTTCAGAGAGATGAAATGAATATTAGCCTGTGGCAGGTTGATTTTTCAGCCTGGTTCATCTCATGTCAGATTTTCATTATTCAACAGCGTGACTGCCTAGAAATAGATTTGTAATTAAGTAACTTCTATAAGTGCAAATAATTGTCTATCAGCTGCCTGTCAGATCTTAGATTTTGCATTTGTTGAACTTCTATGCTCGAGTGGGAGAGCAAGGGTGACTGAAGGTGACACGTGTGTGCCGTGCAAATTAAAAGGCCCAGAAGAATCACGCTGACAAAAAGTCAATACGAATGAAATGGGACTAATTCAGAAAAATAAAAGAATTCTTTTCAACAAAGCTTGAGAACATAATAAACCACCCTTAAGGATATTGTTTGATCTTTAAAACTAACATTCTCAATTGTGAAAACTATTTTTAGAATGCAACGAGCACGTCATCAGAACATTTAGCTTATGCGCAAGAATTCATTGTATACTATACACAGAACATACAAGAGAAATTTGGGTATTTTTTTCTTTCAACAAAAAATATAGATCATCTGTTTGATTAAAAGTTTTAAGCAAAAAAAAAATCTATAGCAAATAAATAGAATCCATCCTGGTTCGTTTCCATCAGTACAATAACTTAGTATTTAAGTATATGCTGAATTAAGAATATGTATTGCAACCTATAACCAGAATACACATTAATTTGAATGTATTGATACATTTATTCTAATTTTTTTAACACTGATATTTTAATAAAAATTTCCACATACAGAAAAAAATTAAGGTAGTTCTATCAAACAAAGAGAGAAAAGAAAGAAATGGGACAAAATGCATTAATAGTTTCCTGTCAGGGAGGAGTTATATCACATATTACAAATGTATTCACCCATGACTGGGTAGTCTTTTTGTCATTTACAATACATTGCTTTCTTCTTTCCTTCATTTTTCTTTTTTAAGCATATTTTGTTGATTATGCTATTAGTTTTCCCAATTTTTCCCCCGTTATTCCCCCTCTGCCCTGCATCCCCCAACCCTCCAGCATTGGCCCACTTAGTTCATGTCCCCGGGTTATACATATAAGTTCTTTGATTTCTCTGTTTCTTTTACCATTCTTTACCCCTCCCTGTCTGTTTTATGTCTACCGATTATGCTTCTCATTCCCTGTATCTTCCCTCCAATTCTTCCCCTCCCCCTCCCCACTGAAAATCCTCCATGTGATCTCCATTTCTGTGATTCTGTTCCTGTTCTAGCTGTTTGCTTAGTTTTTGTTTTTGCTTTTTTAGGCTCAGTTGTTGATAGTAGTGAATTTGTTGTCATTTTACTGTTCACAGTTTTTTATCTTTTTCTATTTCTTACATAAGTCCCTTTGACATTTCATATAATAACAGCTTGTTAATGATGAGCTCCTTTAACTTTGCCTTATCTCAGAAGCACTTTATCTGCCCTTCTATTCTAAATCACAGCATTTTTCATATTAAACCAGCATTTATTGAACATCTATTAGTGAACAGTAATGAGTGAAATGAAAGATGGGCAAAGTAGGAAAAGAAGAGAGGGTTTTGAGACCCTCAAAAATCTAATGTGCTGGAAGAGCAGAAAAAAGACACATGAATAAATAATAGATAATTAGAAGGAAAACAGTCCACAAATATTATTTTTAAAGTGTAGTAGTAGCTTAACAAGAACGAGCCTGGCTGTGCAGGGTAATCACCCAGAAAATGAAATTTAAATTAAGTCTTGATCAGTAAATATAAGTTACCAAGGGGAAATAAGGATAGTGAAATCACAGGAGGGGAGACCATATGTAAAGGCAGCAGGCAGATTAAGAGAAGGAAATTAGTGCTGTTATACACACATACATATCGTGAGAGGCTGGAGTTAGGGAGAATGGAAGGAGGCAAAGGGGGAAAGAAACGTCCAGATGACAAGCCTCAGATAGAATCACACCCTCTCTCCAGCTCAATATCAATGGGAGTTTTTGAAATGGAACTAGCAGATCAGCACTGTGTTTTAGGAAGATCGCTCTAATGACAGTGTGGATGGAGACTGAGGCAAAGACAAAATCCCAAATCTCTTTCCTGTTCCTACAAGGACCGGAACCCAAACTCACAGTCACCTAGAACTGGTCATGACTTTGGAATTTATTCTAAAGGACAATAGAGTTGGGGTGCCCCTATGGCATATGAGGGGTAGAGGAGGACCTGAGGTAATGGCTTTTGAATTTAGCTGATTCTGTAGTACCGTTATAAACAACAGGAAATACGGGATGCCACAGAAACATGCTAACCTGGTAATGAGTTCCATCAAGGCATGTTGAGTTTAAGATACCCTTGGAGTATGCAGAGGAATACATGAAGAAGACAGACAGGACTATGGGAGTGTAGAGCTATGGATTCCAGGGCATTCTATGTGAATGGAATTGATGGCAGTCTATGGATCAACCAGGGAGAGCACCCAGAAAAATGACTATGAAATCAAGGGGCACCTGGATTTTTAAGGCATCTGTAAAGAAAAGCCAGTGAGAAAAACAAAAAGGACCTCAGCAGGAAAAGAGAAGTTCAATCAGAAATCAATCAAGATTGTCCCATGTTACAAAACAATGAAGAAGATAAGGACTGAAGCACATCCAATTAATTTACATTGAAAAAATGCAATAGATGGAAATTAAGGGGTAGGAGATGTTGCTTACAATTAATATACACCACTGGAACAGATACTGAAACAGATTAGGTAATTAGCATACACTTTTACTCTATTGCCCTTAAGAATAGTAATTTATTCTTAAGCCAAGCAAGGTTTCATGAGTCATAAAAGAGTCTAATCTAAGTGAAATCTTTTGTTATCAGTTATGTACATGGATCCCAGAGTAACCCTGAAAACATGGACTGATGCAGACCCCGGCTCGTGGGGTCCGCCACATTGTGGATGAGATACGAGAAATTCACACGGACTACCGAGTCCTGTGGAGGAAAAGGGACGGCATGGTTTTTTTCTCAAGGGGAGAAAAACTCCGCAGCCCTCACTGTGACAGTCCTTCATTTCTTTTCTGGTCACATTACATGATGGTCCTCATTTACTATGCACAGGTTCACTTTAGGGGGTTACCTTTTACAGACAACAAAGGAACCAATGCTGCTAATCACATCACAAAAGAAGGATATTTGCAAATGCAAAGGGAAAAGTGGCTGAACCGATTATACTCCATACCAGGGAGGTTTAGCTTGGATTTTAGGAAGTTGCAGTAAGCACTTGCTGTGTCAATTCAGGGTAAGGGAGTTTTAGCAGAAGCAAGTCTCATAACAGTCTAGGTCCAATGTAGGCCTGATTCCCCAGAGGAGAACCTATCTGTGGGCGTGGGTCCTGTACATTTCTGAGTGGGAGCTGGGCCCACGCCACGCAGAAGGGTCTCCTACAGTGGGCAGGACTTAGAACCTCTCTGATAGACAAAAAGAAATTTTTCCAACATTGTTTCTTTTACATTCATTGACTTTTCAGCATGGTTTCTGATGAGCTGAGTAAATAAGAACCATATTTTTGTCTTCAATTTTTGTGTTGACCCCCTGAGCTCTTTTCTCCCTAGTCCTCACATGATATTTTTGAATAATTTTCCAATAGAAGTGATATTGCTTATCTTAAAATCAATTTAAAAAACTTTTGCCCAAATCAATAGAATATGTCATTCCTGCCCTAATGATACAAAATACATTAATACTAATTCTAACTTAAATTTTACAAGATATCATAAATTACAAAACCTCTTCATGAAATATTTCATCTGATTTCTTCAACAAGTTAAGAAAACAAGTAAGGCAGATATATTTATCTTGCAGGTAATAAATTTGACTTAAGTGTTTAAGTTACTTGTCAAAAATCACATGGTTAAGAGGAATTTGGACATTTATTTGCTCAATCACTCTGTCCCATATGTATTTTTAGCCCAGAAAATTAAACTCCTCAGCAAATGATAGCTTTTGATTTAATTATAAAATATTAGTTTTATATTCTCAAAGAGAAAATATATTAACTGTTTTTCTCTTTAATAGTCAATATACTAAAACTATGTTTAATAGGCTGGTAGGTATGTAAAAGTACAAAACTTCTTTACATAAGAACATGTATTTTATTGCATGAAACTCCATGGCACAGTAAGTAAGAGTGTTTACCCTGGTAATACACTGATGTGGTTCAAATCCTAGCTGTGCCATTTATTAAATGTGTAACTTTAGACATGTCCCTTAAGCCCTCTGTTCCTGAGTTTCCTCACTTGTAAGATATGATAATGACAATAAGATTACCCACATAAGTTCCATGTATGAGTTTCTGCATCTGAGGCAGTATGTGGGCATTAGCTACTGGTGTTGCCATTCTATCATGTAGTCATACCTTTCCTGATGAAACAAACAAATTAACAAGGAGAACACTTTTTGGCCTCCTGGCAATTGATGACTCTAGTAGGGCTGTAAATATCTACCAAGGAAATGAAAAAATCAGGAAAACAGATTTCTACCATCATAACCAACTTATTTGGGAGGATTTGAAAGTATATGGCTGCGGATGACTTGGAGATCTAAACGTAAATCTTTAATTTTTGTTTCTGTTCTTACAAATTAAATACATTTTTAAAGGCAAACATAATTTTACATGAGCAAAGGGCATGAATAAACATTATACAGAGTAAAAAGAGAAGAATACAAACAGCTAATGAAATGATGTTGAACCGCAACTAAGTTTTTGGGACTGTGGAACCCAGGCTGGCCTTGGTTGAAGGATCACATGGGCCCTTCCTCAGAGAGTGTTGCTTTTAATGTGATTCTGCTTCCAACAGTGCCATTCACCATGTCTCTCATTTTAATATTGCAAATCCTCGGGAAATCTCTGATCTGCTCTCTATTAGATACCTACCTTGAGCAACCAAGCTATGTCTGAGAGGCAAGGTGATGCCCAAATTTTTAGGAGGCTGGAAACCCCCTATAAGCATGGTGAGCAGTTACATATGAATGTAGAGTGCTAAACAGATACCTCTCCACCCAAAAATCCACTATAATTTGCTACACAAATACTTGAGCCCATCTGCTTACTTTCATAGAATAGACTAGTAGCATAAAATTAGTTGGTCACAGAATAGTCTGCCCTGGCTGGTGTAGCTCAGTGGATTGAGCATGGGCCTGCTAACCAAAGAGTCACTGGTTCAATTCCCAGTTGGGGCACATACCTGGATTGTGGGCCTGGTCCCCAGTAGGGGGTGTGCAAGAGGCAACCACACATTGATGTTTCTCTCCCTCTGTTTCTCCTTCCCTTCCCCTCTCTAAAATAAATAAATACAATTTAAACAAAAAAAAAAAGAATACTTTTATTCTACTTCAAAGTATTTCCAATCTGCTTTGCAGAAATCTGATTCCGTCAGCACTTCCCCACCCCCAAGTCACAACACTGACTGAGGTTGTCTCTTTCATCATACTCTGGCCAATAATAAATATTATAATTCAGGAAAAGAAGCAATTTCAATTTGACAGGTTAAAAAATGATAACAATTATTTTAACTTTAACTTTATGAGTGTTAGATACCCCATGATATTCCAATAAATTTTTATACTGCTCTCCCTCCCACTCTGACCTTAGGCAAGCTCAAGTTGGTTTCTTATATGCACACAAAATTTGAAAAGTAAAGTTAAAAATGGAAAGAGGTCAATCTCGGTGTTATTTCAACTAATAAAGATTTGGAAACAAAGATATGCATGCATACAAAGAAACAACATATTTAAAAAAAAAACCTTTGCAGTAATATTTAAAGGTGTGAAATAGGCTCATGGTGTCATCCTACCTCAAAAAAGACAGAGCTTCACATGTTGTCTTTCTCTCCCTCTCTCTGCCTTCCTGAAAAACTTCCTGTATGACATGTGAATGTGGTGTATATCCTCCAGAATCTGTGAGTAATAATCTTTCTTCTTCTGAGCCCCACAACATTTGTTGCTGAGGTGTGTCTTGCAATCATAGTACTAACTGCTCCAGTCGCAACATTGACCCTGGGCTCCCACAAGTCCTAGAGCCTCAGGTGAGTGCCCCAGGCCATCCTAAACAAGAGCATCACTCTCTATAAGAGGAGACCTACAAAAAACATGCCAATACATCAGAACAACAGAAATTTGGAGGGAGAAAAAGAAGAGACAACAGAACTTCAATAGCCTATAATAACCTTTGAAGAAAATTTCTCTGAGATAAAGAATGTACTGGTCTTCAGACTGACTGGCTCACTAACTTCTAGGCTGTACTAAGGAGAACAAGTAACCTCCTAGGCATATAGTAGCAATGGTCCCAAACTCTAGGGAGAAAGAGAAAAATCTTACTAGCTGCCAAGAAGAAACACAAGATGCATATGATTAAATAATATATTTATATTACATATAATATAATATACTATATATTATATTAATTATATTATATTACATTAATATTATATTATATTATATTATATTATATATATGAATGATTACAGCCTTTTTATCTTGTACTTTGGAGGATATCAGACAAAAGAATAGGAACTACAGAAACTGCCAATAGAAAAGACTACAGGTAACACTAACATAAATTTTTGGAGGTAAAAGTAAAATGTTCGAGGATATATAGGAATTCAGAGTACACAACTACAAACTCCATATAAAGAAAATGCAAACAGGACTTCCAGCCAAGATGGAGGCATAGGTAGACACACAACCAAAATAAGGACAACAAAAATTTAGAAACAAAACAACAACAAAAAAAGCAACAGAACTGACAGAAAATTGAACTGTATGGAAGTCCAACAACCAAGGAGTTAAAGAAGAAACACTAATCTAGACCAGTAGGAGGGGCAAAGTTGGGCAGCTAGGTGGAGAGGACTCACAGCAAAGTGGAGGCTGGCTGACCCTGGGCATGCAAGGAGGAAGTGGGTGGACGCAGAGAGGTGGCGGATTGTGGAGGGGCTTCAAGCACAAGTTGGCTGGAGGACCGAGCGGTCCCACATTCATGCTCAGATAAACCAGTTGAAACTGGGGAGTAAGACTGACGGAGCAACTCACGATCTCAGCTCAGGGAAATAAAGCCTCAAAACACCAATTGAAAACACCTATGGGGTTTGAGGTTCTGGGAGAAGCTCCCAGCCTCACAGGTGAATTCGTTGGAGAGAACCACAGGGTCCTAGAAAGTACACAAACCCACATACCCAGTAATCAGCACCGGAAGGGCCAGTGTGCTTTGGGGAAGTGGTGGAAGTGACTGAAATCCTGCAGAGAGTGGAGCAAAGCGCCAGTGTTCCCTCTCAGACCCCTACCCCACATACAGCATCACAACCCAGCAACTGGGTTGACCCATCCCAGTAAATACCTAAGGCTCTGCCTCTCACGTAACAGGTGCATCAAGACAAAAAAAAAATGGCCCAAATAAAAGAACAGATCAAAGCTCCAGAAATAGTACAACTAAGTGGTGAAGAGATAGCCAGCCTATCAGATGCACAGTTCAAAGGACTGTTGATCAGGATGCTCACAGAACTGGTTGAATTGGTCTCAAATTAGATGAATAAATGAAGGCTACACTAAGTGAAATAAAGAAAATGTACAGGGAACCAACAGTGATGGGAAGGAAACTGGGACTCAAAACAATGATTTGGAGCAGAATGAAGAAACAAACATGCAACCAGACAGAATGAAGAAACAAAAATTCAAAAAAAAAAAATGAGGAGAGGCTTAGGAACCTCTAGGACATCTTTAAACATTCCAACATCCAAATTATAGGGGTACCAGAAGGGGAAGAGGAAGAACAACCAGTGGAAAAGTTATTTGAACAAATAATAAAGGAGGAATTCCCCAATCTAGCAAAGGAAATAGACTTACAGGAAGTCCAAGAAGCTCAGAGAGTCCCAAAGAAGTTGGACCCAAGGAGGAACACACCAGGACACATCATAATTACATTAGCCAAGACTAAAATGAAGGAGAGAATTCTAGAAGCAGCAAGAGGTAAGGAGACAATTACTTACAAAGGAGTTCCCATCAGACTGTCAGCTGATTTCTCAAGAGACCTGACAGGCAAAAAGGTGCTGGAAAGAAATATTCCAAGTCATGAAAGGTGAGGACCTACATCCAAGATTGGTCTATCCAGCAAAGCTGTCATTTAGAATGGAAGGGCAGATAAAGCACTTCTCAGATAAGGTCAAGTTAAAGGAGTTCACCATCACCAAGCATTTATTATATGAAATGTTAAAGGGACTTATCTAAGAAAAAGAATATAAAAAACACGTACAGTAAAATGCCAGCAAACACAATTAACAACCACTCCTAAAACAAAAACAAAAACAAACAAGCAAACAATTAGAACAGGAACAGAACCACAGAAATGGAGATCACATGGAGGGTTAGCAACAGGGCAATAAGAGGAGAAGAGAGGGGGGAAGGTACAGAGAATAAGTAGCATAGGTAGTAGGTAGAAAATAGACAGGGGGAGGGCAAGGATAGTGTGGGAAAAGTAGAAGCTAAAGAACTTATGAGTATGACACATGGACATGAACTAAAGGGTGGGGAATATAGATGGGAGAGGATATGCAGGGTTTAGGGGAGTGACAGGGGAAAATGGGACAACTGTAATACCATAATCAACAAACTATGTTTTTAAATAAATAAATAAATAGATGATAGCTAGATAGATAGATAGATTATAGATAGCTAGGAAAAAAAGAAAATGCAGACAAAAAAAAATCTAACCAATTTAGAAATATCCTAGTTAGAGACACCAATGTTAGAGACAGTGAGATAAAGAAATCAGTGAGCAAAGAACTTTGACATTGATAATTATACATATATTAGATATAAGATTATGTCTATACATGTTTTACATCAAATAGTAAGTCTAAATGTATAAAGTTAGACTGAAAAGTTATACAAATGCTGATTAAGCACTTTGAATGATAAAGAATATACAATAAATAAAGAGCACTTATCTCTCTCAGGCTCATTACAGCAATTATAGATGGTGAGGAAAAGAGAACGTAAGTTTGTTATAGCGCTTAGTGTATTTGTGTGGTTTGGGAATGATGGGAAAATACAACACGTGGAAACCAAAACCAAGTGGTGTGATTTGAATCGTGTTTTCTCAAACTTCATGTGTTGAAGTCCTATCTCCCACTTGGAACTTTTTTCAGAAATAGTGTTTTTGCAGATGTAACTAGCCACGACGAAGTAATCCTTACAGGGTGCACCCCTAATCCAAAATAGCTCATGTCCTGATAAAAAGGAAAAGTGGACAGGGACAGGTAAACAGGGGAGGACCAGGTGAAGAGCGGGTCAGAGAGTGAAGCAAGGAATGCCCAAGATTCCAGCCACCGCCAGAAGCTAAGCCGGAGAAATGGAGGAGATTCTCCCTCACAACATCGGAAGGAACCAACTCTGCCCGCACTTTGGCTTCATATTACTGGCCTCCAGAGCGATAAGATAATAAATCTCTGTTTTTTGAGCCACCTACTTTGTGATACTTTGTGAGAGCAGCTCTAGCAAACTAATTACACCCAGTGAAAGTCCGTGGAGGAACAAGCTGGTATCATGTTTTCAGCTAGCAGAAATACATGTTTCTGAATTATACATGTAATCACAGAGAGGGAAAGGAAAGAGCAAGGATTAGTGGAATGGAAAGGGGAAAAGAAACAGAATTAAAAGGAAAGAAAAGTGGTAGCTTGATCAACAAGAAATAAGAAGGAAAAGGAAACAAAAATGCTTCATAACTTGGAGCCTATCATTCACCTTATTAAGTGCGAACAGAATGAATTTCTTTCATAAAAGATAGGAAATCTCTTTCACTTCTTCAAAAATAGATATGCTTTACTTGCAAAAACGCATTTCCATAGGCATTAAAAGTGCACAGCATTACAAGATTCTCGCCATTTTCTCGAGCTCATGGAAGGCTACACTCCCGGTGAGTCACAGACGCGGTTTTAGCCCAAGGGCGGTGAACCACACGGGACAGCAGGGGAACGCGGCCCCAGCATCGCCTCTCCTGCCCCAGGGATGCTGGCATCTCAGGCTCAGAGGGCAGAACCGCAACGTGGAAGCAGCCTGGATGACTGAAGTGACAGCAGGGCAGCTGTGTTGGAAAGTCCCAAACACTGAAAACCGAATTGAGCTTCATGAGAGACAAAAATACACTTCGTTTATTTTCTAAGCCCTCAAAATGGCAGGGCTAATTTGGTACTGAAATATAGTTTTCCTTATCTTGACTGGTGCAAATAAAATGCACCAATTTAAAAATCATTGAAAAAAAGAATAAACAAAGAGATACTGGGCAAATGCAAAATAAAAGAAGGCAAGAATAGATATATGACGAGGTGGATTATAAGGATAAAATTACCCAAAAGGAAAAAGAGTGGTATTGTGTAATAATAAATACCACAATTCATGATGAAAATACAAGCAGCCTTAAATACACATTCACACATACACACACACCAATAATACATTGATATTACATATCAACAATGTGGTAGTTTAAAGGTATAGAGCAAAAATTATTCAGAGTGTAATGAAAGTGTTGAATAAAGTAAGGTCTGAAACTTTAGAATATCTCAGAACATCTAAGAGACAAAATGTAAGTCACAGAAGAATTAAATCATAATTGATTTAATAGATATATCCTTTGACAGAGAATATACATTTCCTTTGGTCACGATATAAAGCTTAACATATTTTAAAAGATTACTCTCTCTTTTAATAATTCATTAAAATTTGAAACAAATAAACTTGTATTTAAAATTAGAGTAAGAATTTGTTAAAATAAATCTGCAAAACAACAGATATACCATAGTTCTTGAAAAGCTTTTATCATGAATATCAAGAGAATGTTAGCCCATGGAGTGAAGATAACTATCATTGCTTAAATACAGCCTATCTTCGAATTATTCTCAATGTTTAAACAACATCTAAAATAGATGACTGCTTCTATTTCTTTCAAAATGGGAGAAAAATGAACTTGTTTCTCTACAGAGCTCTGTAATAGCCTACCTCTGAAAGAGAGGTAAGAGAATTAATATATAGACAACTCAAGATTCTTTAGCTCCAAAAAAAAAAAAATCTCAAACCAAGTTACATTCTAGGCATAAAAGATCCCATCCATACACCCCTGTACTGTCTCCATGGGAGAGGATGACCGTACATCCTGGTTTGTCCTAGGATAATTATTAGTAGCGCTCCTTTTCACTTTCAAAACTGTCTCCATCTGGACAATAATTTTATAGTAACCCCACCAGGTAGTGATACAGGCCATTGCTTGAGAGTTCAGGGGTCTCTGGGTCTTTTCTATACAAAGATTTGTGAGGATAGTCAGGCCATCTATGGGCCCCTTTTAACTGTCCAGAATGAGAACACTTGTGTTTTATATGACCCTGACCCAAATAAAACTGTGTCTATTAAAAACACAGTACGGAAGTGCTATAATCCCCTACAAAGAATTAGAGAATGGCAATTATGTACTAGAAAAAATATAGTATGTCCTTATTACGGGTATAAGCCATACTTTTCTAAACAAAAATGCATCCATTCAAAGTCAACGATGTATAAACTGGAACATAGTTCATTGTGATTAAAAAGGGTCAATATTAACTTGGCCATCTTATGAATAATATATTTAAAGAATTATAGATCAGTTGTGAATGCTGTTGATAATATCTCAGGTAATACGAGAACTTTTTTATTCTCTTTTACCCCACACTATCATTTATTGGTACATATTATTGACTTCCACAATTTACTTCTATGCGTAAACTCCAACTGATAGATTTATATTATAATCGTCCCTATGCTATCAAACTTCATATGCTAACATAAAATAAATTCATTCATCATTCTGTTCACAGCACACAGTCAGTACAACACACACTTTGAATGAAACCCATACCTTTCCGTCTACTTCTCTTTGATATAAGAAACTATGACTTTATCCATGGACAAAACCAAATGGAGTAGGATCAAGGGTGGGAAGCAGGGATGGCTGGGGTAGGAGGAGTGATGGGAGGAAAAACTGTACTTAAACAACAATTAAAAAGTGTGAACAAATAAAATAAAAGAAAAGAAGCTGACTTTAGCTGGGCCCTGGGCTGCACTTGGACATCTGATGTTCCTGTGGCTTCACACCCACTGCTCTCCGCTTCCCATGTAGCTTTCGCATTTCTGCTACTAACGATGTCTCAACTCATCTATTCATTTTCAGCATTGAGTGCAAATATCTCTATTTATGACGAAATGGATGCAACTCTTTTTTTTTGGCTGGTCATTAGACGGCCAGTACTATTGGTCTTGTAGATAGCCGTCTGGCATTCCATCGTTCTTCTATACCAGCATCGAGTTGATTAGATTGCTTCAGATACTTGTCAATTTGTATAGATAGATGAGTTTGGCTTGAATCTCTGTCAAATCAATGCTTTGTCACAGAATCTCACTTTATTTATTTGTCACAGAAATCCATATAACATTATCCCTCAGAGATTCCGTTAATTAGTCTATCATTGCTCCTTGTGACCTCCTGGTGGTCCAATTGACCATCATTGTAATTCTAATAGCACTGGATATTATAAACATAGATTCTTATCAGAAGAGTTGTGGAGCTTCCAAGGAAAGGAAATTGTATACATTTTTAAAATGTGCGGTTTCTAGAATTCCAAAGTAGAACTTAGAATTTTTCATGAAAAAATGAGAAAATTTAATTAAGAAAAATCAAGTAATCTTTGCAATGATTAAGAAGTTACATACACAATTAAATGTAATTTTAAGAATTATTGAACTCCAGATTACAAAAGGTCAGTATGCTAGCAAATAAAAAAATGACCATATTCAAAACATCCAGTACCAACATGTGAAGTACACTGAAATGAATGCATGAATAAATGAGCAAATACATACATACATACATACATACATACATACATACATCCTTTCTGTGTTCTGTAACTGGCCAAAAGCCTTTCATTCTAAATAGGAGATTAATTAATTCTCTAACTTATATGTTTTCAGAAACATTTTTAATGTAAATATTTTATTGTTTATGCTATCACAGTTCTCCCAGTTTTTCCCTTTTGTGGAAAGAGTTTATATTAATTAACAGGGGTAGAAAAGGATAATATTTCCTTTTTAAAGTTATGTTATTATAGGCATAGTTTTATCTAACAAAAGATTTTCAGTCCCCTCTTTAAAATCAAAGTGAATAAATTTGCTACATTAAAATACTGAAATACATGGTAAGAAGATACATATGAGGAAAAAATTGTCATAAAAATTACAACCACGATGGGGCTGATGAAATATTCTACTAGGCACAATTTAAACCCCTAGTTTCTATAATGAAAGGGGAAACATTGAAGCTTATCTTCAGCATATTATCCAGGCAAAAATCGTCTTCATGCTTTCATCTTAAGCCACATGGACATCTCAGGATCAGTTCTGGTAACTTACAAATTGTGCATGACCAATGACAATGTGACTACAGTGGGTTACCATTTTATACATTCAGCAATTAAACCACAAGGAATACAAAGAATGATTTTTAGATTTTTGTTAGTATCTGAATAGTTTCACAGACAGTCTGGAACAAAAGGAGGTTTACAGTTGTGATTATGAGGAACACAGTTTAGAAATTCCAGCCGAGATGGAGGTATAGATAAATACACTTTGCCTCCTCCCACAAACAAAAGAAGGACAACAATAAATTTCAAAACAAAAAACATCCAGAAATGAGAGATAATTGAACTGTAAGGAAGTCTGACAACCAAGGAGTTAAAGAAGAAACGTTCACTCAGACCAGTAGGAGGGGTAGAGCTGTCAACAAGGCAGAGAGGACTCATGGCAAGGTGGCTGCTGGAGGACCTGGGCAGGTATGGCGGCACCTGGTGGAGCAGGTGGTCCCACATTTGCATGTGGATAAACCAGGAGGAACAACTGGGAAGTGAGACAGACAGCACAATCCAGGGTTCCAGTGCAGGGAAATAAAGCTTCCAAACCTCTGACTGAAAAACCTGTGGGGGTTGAGGTGGCAAGAGAAACTCCCAACCATACAGAAGAGTTCCTTTGAGAGACCATGGAATCCTAGAACGTACACAAAACTACCCACCCAGGATTCAGCACCAGATGGGCCCAAGTGCTGTGGGTGGCAGCAGAAGTGACTGAAAGCCAGCAGAGAGCCAAACAAACAGCATTGTTCCCTCCCAGACTACTCCCCCACATACAGCACCACAATGCAAAGACTGAGTAGCCCTGCCCTGGTGAATACCTAAGGCTCCACCCCTTACTATGTAACAGGGATTCTGAGACCAAAAAAAAAAAAAAAAAAAAAAAAAAAAAAAAAAAAAAAAAAAAAAAAAAAAAAAAAAAAAAAAAAAAAAAAAAAAAAAAAAAAAAAAAAAAAAAAAAAAAAAAAAAAAAAAAAAAAAAAAAAAAAAAAAAAAAAAAAAAAAAAAAAAAAAAAAAAAAAAAAAAAAAAAAAAAAGGCCCAAATGAAAACAACAGATCAAAACCCCACAAAAAGAGCTAAGCAACAAGGAGATACACAACCTACCTAATGCAATGTTCAAAACACTGGCAATCAGGATGCTCACAGAACTGATAGAGCTTGGTCACAAAATGAAGGAAGAAATGAAGGCTACACAAAGTGAAAGCGAAACATACAAGGAACCAACAGTGAAGGGAGGGTAACTGAGATTCAAATCAACAATTTGGAACAAAAGGGAGAAATAAACATCCAACCAAAACAGAATGAAGAATCAAGAATTCAGAAAATTGAGGAGAGACTTGGGAACCTCTGCCACAACCTTAAACCTTCCAACATCCAGATCATAGGGGTGCCAGAAAGAGAAGAGGAAGAGCAAGACATTGAAAACTTAAGTGAAAAAAAATAAGGAAAGAAAACTTTGCGAATCTGGTGAAGAAAATAGACTTCTGGGAAGTCCAGGAAGCCCAAAGAGTACCAAAATAGTTGGACCCAAAGAGGAACACACCAAGACACATCATAATTGAATTAACCAAGATTAAAGATAAAGAGAGAATCTTGGAAGCAGCAAGTGGAAAGGAGAAAATTACCTACAAAGGAGTTCTCATAAGAGAATCACCTGATTTCTCAAAAGAAACCTTGCAGGCAAGAAGAGGCTGGAAAGAAGTATTCCAAGTCATGAAGGCAAGGATCTACATCCAAGATTGCTCTGTCCAGTGAAGCTGACGTTTAGAATGGAAGGGAAGATAAAGCGCTTCTCAGATAAGGTCAAGTTAAAGGAGTTCATCATCACCAAGCCCTTATTATAGGAAATTTTAAAGGGACTTATCTAAGAAAAAGATGAAGATCAAAAATATGAACAGTAAAATGACAACAAACACAACTCTCAACAACCAAACCTAAAATAAAAAAACTAAACAAACAATTGGAACAGTAACAGAATCACAGAAATGGAGATCACATGGAGGATTATCAGTGGGGAAGCTGAGAGGGGAGTGGGAGGAAAGATACAGGGAATAAGTAGCATAAATTGTAGAAAGAAAATAGGGGGAAGTTAAGAATGCTATAAGAAATGTAGAAGCCAAAGAACTTACATGTATGACCCATGGACATGAACTCTGTGGGGGGTGGGGAGTGCAGGTGGGAGAGGGTGTGCAGGGCGGAGGGGAATAAAGAAAAGAAATGGGGAACTGTAATAGCATTATCAATAAAATATATTTTAAAAAGAAACACAGTTTATTCTTATATTATTACTTTTACTTCTTTATTATTTTCCATATGAACAACTGTAAACCTACTTTTTCCCTACCCTGTATAGGCATAATCTTCAAGATATCCTTTGTGCTGAATAAGATCTGTCTGGAAAAAGTCCAGCCATTCTTAATATGATGAGAATGGTTTATGAGACATCAATGTAACCTGGTAGCCAAGGAGAGTAGACTAAAATGTGCATGTGTGAGCAATGATGATATCATTGTACTAGTCAGTGGGGGCAGTAGGCACTGCTGAGTGCGTATGTGTACTGTGTGGCCGTCACATTCAAAATGACTGAGCGAGTACAGCAATGAAACTGTATCAGATCTTGTGGTAAGCTAGAATATTCCTCCATGGAAACTATTTGGGTAGTTCAGAAGGCTGCAGCTATGTGTAACTGGTGCTTGGCAACTTTATCACAACAATGTGCCTGCTCATGCATCATGTCTCCTGCAGAGTTTTCTGGCAAAACATCAAATCACCAAGGTGACTCAGCCCTCCTACACCCCATATTTGGTGCCCTGTGACTTCTGGCTTTTTCCAAAACTGAAATCACTTTTGAGAGGGAAGAGATTTCAGACCATCAGTGAGATTCAGGAAAATACAACAGGGCAGATGATGGCAACTGGGAGAACTGTGTGAGGTCCCAAGGTGCCTACTTTGAAGGGGACTGAGGTGTTATTGTTCTATGTACAATGTTTCTTGTATCTTGGATTTTCTTCAATAAATGTCTCTATATTTCATATTATATTGCAGGATACCTTCTGGACAAACCTCATATATAATTTATACATGTTGATATTTTATCAATCAGCTGGAAATAATTGTGCAAGTTTTGTTGCCAGAATAAAGTAGCATGATAATTGATGAGCACTTTGAAAGTTCTTCATTTTAAGTGAAACCATGTTTTTTATTTTAAAAAGTTAAAAGGGTAGTTAAGAATATAGTAAAGATATTAAGAGAATGAGTTCAATAACCCTAGGAAGAACATTATGTACCCTTGAGTCAACAGCATTTATGAAAATTTAAGTAATTAAAGCGGAATAACAAAGCCCAGCTTAGATGAGTCTAATCTTTGTAGAACTATTTCTGTATTAGCATTTGTGGCATTAAAGCAAATAAACTTAGGAAACTTTATTACTATTTTTAGATATTTAATTTGTTTAATTCATCAGTTTTTCAAGATTCTGATTGCATATCTCCCCTGGCATCAGTAGAAAGGAAGCATCTATTTATTCTATTAACATGTAGCAGAGGGCCTACAGGAACAAGCTAGAAGCCACCATATTGTAAAACTATTCATTCTAAATCATAATGTCAAATTATAAAAATCTGAACATTAAAATATAAAAATTAATATTTTTTAATTTTGGTAAAATTTCAAGCTATTTTTGTATCCCAGACATTCTGCAATGATGACATTTGACCTCAACCTTGGTTTTCTTAAAGCATATTTTATTGATTATGCAGTGTGTGTCATGAGATGAAAAAAGATTGAAAATTGCTGCCTTAGCTCATTAATTTATAACATGATCTGTACCTGTAACCAAACCACTAGTAATTAAATTCTGGAAAATTAAAAGATTTCTTTTTAAAAATATTTCCTTGATTACGCTGTTACAATTATCCCATTTTTCCCCCTTTATTGCTCTCCGCCCTGCACCCCCATCCCAGCAGCATTCCCCCACCTTAGTTCTTGTCCACGGGTCATACATATAAGTTCTTTGGCTTCTGCATTATCTATACCAGGGGTGTCAAACTCATCTTCATCGGGGGCCACATCAGCCTCGCAGTTGCCTTCAAAGGGCTGAATGTAATTTTAGGACTGCATCAATGTAATTACTCCTTAACAGTTAAGTGAGAGTTTGGCACTGCCACCAGGTAGCAACAAGGTGCCGGGCCAGGTAAAACAAGGAGGAGGGCCAGATTCGGCCCACCAGCCTTGTGTTTGCCACCTGTGACCTCTACTATTCTTAGCCTCCCCCTGTCTATTTTGTTCCTACCAGTTACGCTTCTTATTTGCTGTACTTTCCCCCCATTCTCTCCCTTCCCACTCCCTGCTGATAACAGTCCATATGATTTCCATTTCTGTGATTCTGTTCCTGTTTTAGTTGTTTGCTTAGTTTGTTTTTGTTTCTGGTTTTTTGTTTTTTGGGTTTTTTTTAGGTTCAGTTGTTGATAGTTGTAAGTGCCTTATTTTGTTTATTTTAGATTTAATTGCTGATAGATATGTACTTATTGTCATTTTACTATTTACATGTTTTATCTTTTTCCTCTTCTTAAAGAAGACCCTTTAATATTTCATATAACACTGGTTTGGAGGTGATGAATTCCTTTAGCTTTTTCTTATCTCATAAACTCTTTATTTGTCCTTCAATTATAAACCAGACATTTGCTGGGTAAAATATTATTGGTTGTAGGTTTTTGCTTTTCAACTGTTTGAATATTTCTTGCCAATCTCTCCCAGCCTGCAAACTTTCTGTTGAGAAATCAGCTGACAATCCTTTATAGTTGCTCCCTTCTAGGTAATTACATGACTGTCTCCTGCTTCTTTTAAGATTCTCTCTTTGTCATTACTGTTTTGCATTTTAATAATGATGTGTCTTGGTGTGGGCCTCTTTAGGTTTATCTTGTTTGGGACTCACTGCACTTTCTGGACTTGTATGTCTATCTATTTCTTTCACTAGGTTAGGGAAGCTTTATGTCAATATTTTTTCACATAGGTTTTCCATTCCTTGCTCCCTCTTTTCTCCTTTGGAACTCCAACAATGCAAATGTTGGCACACTTGAAGTAGTTCCAGACGTTTTTTGTACTACCCTCACTTTTTTGGATTCTTTTTTTATTTCTTGCTGTTCTGATTGGTTGTTGTCTGCTTCAGTTTCTTCCAAATCTCTGATTTGATTCTCTACTTCATCTACCCCACTGTTGATTCCCTGTAATGTATTTTTTTTTAATTTCAGTTAATGTATTCATTATTTCTGACTGGCTCTTTTTATGTTCTCTTGCTTCATTTTTTAAAAGACTTTATTTATTTATTTATTTATTTATTTATTTATTTATTTTTAGAGAGGGGGGAAGGGAGAGAGAAAGAGAGGGAGAGAAACATCAATGTGTGGTTGCCTCTCATAACCCCCAGCAGAGATGTGACCTGCAACCCAGGCATGTGCCCTGACTGGGAATCAAATTGGCAACCCTTTGGTTTGCAGGCCATGCTCAGTCCACTGAGCCACACCAACCAGGATTCTAGCTTCATTTTTATGTTCCTTATCTCTTTGTCAAAGTTCTCACTAAGTTAATCTACTCTTCCTCTAAGTTCATTGAGAATCCTTATAACCAGTGTTTTGAACTCCCATCTAGTAGACTGCTTGTCTCCATTTGTTTAGTCCCTTTTCTGGAGTTTTGTTCTGTTCTTTTATCTGGGACATGTTTCTTTGTCTCCTCATTTTAGCAGCCTCTCTGTGTTTGCTTCTGTGTATTAGATAGAACTGCTACATCTCTAGAGCTCAGTAGAATGGTCTTTTGCCGTAGGTGTCTTTCAGGGTCCAGTTGCATAGCTTCCCCATTTTCCCAAGCTGGGCACTTCAGGTGCACCTGCTCACCATGTGGGCCTGTTGTAGTTAAGCTTTCATCACTATTGGCACATCAGTGGGCGGTATTTACCACCAGGCTGATCAGCTGGCTGCAAGGACTGGCTGCAACCATCATGGAGGAAAAACTATGTGGGGGCCCACCCCCCTGGACCATGACTTACTTCAGCAGGGCTCTGGTGCCTGCTAGGTCTGCCCTTTGAGTGTGTCACTTGCAGAGGTAATTGGATGGTTCTTTGATGTGGTCTGAAGCTGTCCACCAATTGTGCTGGCTCTGGCCCCTTCAGGGGGTGCAGGCCAAGGTCAGCCACCTCCTATGTTCTGCCTGGTACCATCCTGCATGAACTATAAATTGATCTGCAGATGGTTGCTACTTATGCTGGGCTTGGAGTAGCCCAGGAGAGGTAAAGCTGTGAATCCAGGCAGGCTGCCACTAGTGCTGGGTCTGGGACCAATTAATGAGAGGTACAGGGCCCAGTGAGGCCAGATCCTATTTGTTTGAGAGATTTTAGGAAAGTCTAAAGCATGAGCCATGGCATGCCTTCATATGGGAAAGCCACTGGAAACAGCTTGGGTGGCCCCACAAGTTGGGTAGGGCAGGGTCTCAGAGAATCATCGGGGCAGGGCTAGCAATGGTAGCCAGGTTGATGGAGTCTCAGATATGGTGCCCACCTGCCAGTTCTCTGTGTGGAGGGTTCACCAAAGGAATAACGGCCTCTGCAACTCTCCAGTCTGGGAGAAAGCTTCCCCTTGAGCTCTAGCCCTGATGCTGGATAATTCAGTTCCTCCTTATATGTCCTTGGTGCCTTTTGAGCTGCTGACAAAGTCCATGTGCAGGCCCTTTAGAGGAACTTGCTGGGACTCCAGGAGTGCTCCATCTCGCTCAGCCACAATCCCCCACTGGTTTTTACCGTCAGATGTTATGGGGACTCCTCTTTCTGGCACTGGGCTGGTGGGCCTGGTGTGGGGCTGGGATACCTTGCCCCTCGAGGGGGACCTCTGCAGCTGAGCTATCTCTCCCAATTTTTAACTGCCTCACGTGAGTATAAAACCCATTCCACATCTCTGCCCCTCCTACTGGTTTCGATGCGGCTCCTTTGTACCCTTAGTTTGTAAGACTTCTGGTCAGCGAGATTTCAGGTATTTCTGAATGATGGTAGCTCTTTAGTTTAGCTATAATATAACGTGGTTGTGGAGGATGCAAATACCACGTTTACCTATGCAGCCACCTTGACCAAAAGCAAGAATCTTCATTTCTAACCAGTTTCCAGGAGATGCCAAGGCTTCCATTCAGGACCCACATAGAGGAGCAAGTCCGTCCTTAGAGGATGCCTCAGAATCGCAGCAGACACATACCTATGCGTGGGATGAACACCTGCATGTTCTGAGCCAGGAACCCTGGAAACGAATTATGTCCACTCCACTAAAGTTTGTATTGGAATCTTAAACTAGAAAAGGGGAAATAGAGGGACTCGGGTATTAAAAGATAAAGTGAGGCATATTAAAAATTTTAAGAGTTCACTTGAGCAAAAATTGATTCTAATTCAGCAGATTCCAATCTAGCAGATAGAAAGGAGTTCTGAGGAGCTATGGGAAATGAAAGACTTTCACAGGCAAAGTTAATGCTATGCCAAAGAGTGGGTTGGTTATTGCAAATTACTTCCGTTTAGGGAATGGCAGGGTCTCTGTCAGGCAGATGGCTTTACTAGTGCTGGAGATTTCTGATTGGCTCGTTGGAGATTCCATTTCTGGAGGAGCCAAAGCTAGAATTAAGTCTCAGTGTGGTGACATCAGGTTTAACTTAAGTGACTCTATTTTGGGCCTGTTGTCTTGTTTTTAATACAGGTTACTGCTTGCACAGCTTACAAATGTTCTACTCTGCAACTGTAAAGGAGAAGTATCAGAGAGGTGGGCAATACACAGACAGGTTATATTAAAGAAAAAACCTTGTGTAATACTAAAGTATCTTAAATTATATCGTAAGTGAAAAACTCTGAAAAACGCAACATAGCCCTGGCTGGTGCGGCTCAGTGGATTGAGTGCTGACCTCAGCTAACCAAAGGTCACCAGTTCAATTCCCAGTCAGGGCACATGCCTGTGTTGCAGGCCAGGTCCCCAGTTGGGGCTGTGCAAGAGGCAACCACACATCAATGTCTCTTCCTCTCTCTAAAAATAAATAAATAAAATCTTTAAAAAACACTACATAAATTTCTATTACAAAGCAAAAAGAAACAGCTGATAGAAAATCAAGAAATTTAAACAAAAACTGTGAATGTATGTTCTAGAAACAATATAAGCAAAGAGAAAAGCAAGAATACACAGCATTAATTTAAATTTAAGGAGAAAAAGATAAAGCAGCATAAAGTACTGGCAACAAGATGGGATTTTACAAACACTTTGTATTAAGGAAAAAGATAATTGAGAAAACCAAAAGGGACATGAAATTTATTATAACCGGAAAATAGGTAGATATTAAAAAGCATTTTATATCAGTATTTAGGTTGAAAAATTGAAGAAACTAAATCTGTGGAGTTAGAAAGTACTGAGAAATTAACACAAAAAATACTTTAAAATTCTGAGAACACATCCATCACCCAGCTATTGCATATTATCAGGAGGATGACATGTAATCTAAGAGAGAGGAAAATTTAATAATGTTTCCATGGAACTAAATTTTTATTGTTATAATCATTATTTAATATGCCTTGGCATCAATAATATATTAGGGCTGTACTTAAGGTAGAAATAACTGCTTCTGCATGAATTTATGATTTATGCTGAAAGAAAAACACAAGGGAAGGATAAAATACATTCAGGGAAAGATCCAGAAATCATTTTCCCTACAAAATGTTAGACTATACTACATAAGGGTGATATTCTATGTTTGTTGAAAAATTGAATAGAAAATATGCTAACAAAGTATAATAATTTATGTCCCATTTAGTCTAGACCTGAAATACCTTCCTTCTACCAAGTAACCCAGGATACTGTGACCTGGGGAAAAGCTATCCTCTATTTACCCGGAGGAGTAAATGAAGCACTTTGGGAGTGAACTACCTTTCAGATCACCAAGGCTCTATTGGCCTAATTACACCCCATTGTACTAAGTGGTAGCTTAACTGGAGGGTGGCCAGAAGGCAACCACAGGGCACTTGACGCAACAGGAAGCATTTTGCTCTTCCGAGAGCGTACTTACAGACGCTGCATTGGTATCAATTGTCTAGTAACACTTCACAGAAGCACCTCTCCACATTTCTATGTATAGATTCACTTTTAAGTTTGTCACTGGAAGAAAGCATAATTTTTGCCACACTTCAAAACTGGATTGTGCAGAAAGCAAATGGTATTTTAAAATTAAATTAAACTTGAATCTAAAAGAGTTATTCAAACTGCTTGAAGGCAACGACACACCTTCTATGGGCACTGCCGTGTCCAATATGAACTATTGCTTATGTGCATTTTCAGACGGGGTGGGAGAAGCCATCTGTGTCTAGGAGAGTTTATATAGATTTTGAATAGTGGATGTGGCAGACACTTCTGGGTGGTGTGGGCCCAGCTCCCATTCGGAGATGAACAGAACCCACGCCCACAAACAGGTTCTTTCGTGGGTAATCAGATTTGCAATATAACTAAGCTGTTTTGAGATTTGCTCTTTGCTAAAAAAAACTCCCTCACCCTGCAAACGCTTACTGTAACTTCCTAAAATCCATGCTGAGCCTTGCAGGGCCCAGTGTAAGGCTGCCTATTCATTTGCTAATGTCCTTCTTCTGTGATGTAATGAGTGGCATTTGCCCCTTTGTTGTAACCAGGATAGTGAGGAAGTTCCATCTTGTAATGTGAGGGGATATTATTAGAATAAAGGCTTTTCATGGCAGAGGCTGCTGCTTTGGCTCCTCTTGAGAGAAAAGCCATGCTGTCATCCTTATTCCTCCACCAGACTTGATAGTCTGTGTGTATGTTTTAATTCATCCATAATAACGCGGGCACTGCTGGCCGGTGTCCTCATCAAGTAGACATGCATGAAAAAAAATGCCTTGTCCCTGTCCCTAGGTCATCAAAAAACAGGGTTCACTTGAAGTTCTAACCTGATTTTGACCACAATAAATAATTCTTGGCTCAGATTCACTCTGCCAGGGCCCATTGCAGCCCCTTCCTGCAAGAGGACATGGCACCATATGCCCCATTAAACACAAGCCAAGCTATCTCTAGCTGGCTGCCTGAAAAGTCTTTACCGGCACTAGTCAGAGCAGTGACAAATATCCTTTCAAGCAGCTATATCACTTTCAAGACATCTTTTTTAAGTTTTCATGTTACTGATTTTAGAGAGAAAGAGAATATAAGGGGGAGAGAGAGAGAGAGACATCAATTTGTTGAATTTGTTGTTCCACTTATTGATGCATTGGTTGATTCTTGTATGTACCCTGACTGGAGATCTAACTTTCAACCTTGGCATATTGGGACAATGCTCTAACTAATTGAGCTACCTATCTGGTCAGGGCTTTAGGAATTTAATTTTAAAAATCATTGCGGATATGTTGTTTGTAGTAGTAAAATTTTTGAATCAAATATACAACAGAGGAGCCACAAACTGTGCCATATGCTTACAATTAAGTACTAAATAGTCAGTATAAATAATGATGTAGAAAAATATGTAGTGGTGTTGAAAAATACATGCTCAATTTAAGTGAATAAAACACTTTAATTTGCTAAGCATTATTCCATTTTGTTATATCTGCATATATAAATATGTAAAATAAATCATAGAAAAAAATGAAACATGGTGGCAGGTTAAAATGTTATAATCTATCTGGTTATCATAAGGTCAGAGATGATCTTTGTGTTTTTCCCTATTTTTCTTTTTTTATTTCTATTATTATTATTAATTTTGATAGTTTATCTTTTATAGTATTTCCTCCATCACCAAATATTTCCCTTAAACCCCCTTCCACCTGTTTTTCATTTTTTAATAAAAGAAACACATGCGCTCCATCAAAATATTATATATATATATATATATATATATATATATATATCTTAACACTTAGCATCATCATTCTTCCCAGAAAGAAAATTAAAAAAAAAAAATCTGATGAGCCCTGGCTGGTGTGGCTCAGTGGATTGAGCTCTGGCCTTCAAACCAAAGGGCCCCAGTCAGGGCACATGCCTGAGTTGCAGGCCAGGTCCCCAGTGGGGGACATGTGAGAGGCAACCACACGTTGATGTTTCACTCCCTCTCTTTCTCCCACCCTTCCCCTTTGTCTAAAAATAAATAAATAAATTTTAAAAAATGATGAGTCATTTGGGCAGAGGGTAAAAGATGTCACAATGGAACAAAGTCACCAATATCCAAGATATGGAAGGTAGATGTGGGTTACGAGGAAAGAACTTTGGTGTATTCTTGAGAGGGAGGGAGAACAGCAAAGATGGAGGGCAAACAAGAGGGCTGATACATGGAGGCAGGCACAGTGGTGGAAATCAGCCTGTGGAAAACTCCCTGAGGTGGAGTGGCTAAAGGACATTTTAAAAATAAAATGACTTCTAGTTTTAGGCCCTTGTGGTCTGAGAAGATGCTTGATATGATTTCAACTTTCTTGAATTTGCTGAGGCTTGCTTTGTGTCCTATCATGTGGTCTATCTTTGAAAATGTTCCATGTGCATTTGAAAAGAATGTGTATTTTGCTTCTTTGGGATGAAAGGTTCTATATATGTATATCCATTAAGTCCATTTGATCTAGGGCATTGTTCAACGCTGAGATATCCTTTTGTTGATACAATGGAGTACTACACAGCAGGAAGAAAGAAGGAACTCCTACCCTTTGCTACACCTTGGATGGAACTGGAAAGCATTATGCTAAGTGAAATCAACCAGGTGGTGAGGGACAAATACCATATGCCCTTACCCTTAACTGGAACCTAATCAACAAAACAAACAAGCAAGTAAAATACAACCAGAGACATTGAAATTAAGAACAAACTGACAGTAACCAGAGGGGAGGTGGGAGGGGATATTGGGGGGATTAGGGGAAAGCATCATCAAGGAACATATATAAAGGATGCCTGGACAAAGCCAAAGGAGGGTAAGCTTGAGGGTGGGAGGTGGGGATGGTTTGGGTCAGAAAATGGAGAACCTATCCTTGAACAATAAAAAAATTTTTAATTAAAAAATAAGAAAATAAAATGACTAGTGGTTAATGCTTTTACACTTGTTGCCTATGTTTTTAAACCCGTTCCCAAAATCTTCAGTAAAGTTCAACATGCTCATGAACATTATGTGCAAGAGTCAGTTTCTCAGGGTGATTCAGTAAGAGCTGACTTCCTCTCTGAATGTGTCTGAGTGCACATCAAAGCTGACAGCCCCAAGGGAAGATATCAGAGGTGGAGGAAGCTATGAGATCTTAAGGTTGAGAAATTCATAAACATCTTAGTGTAGGTTCTGCATTTCAAGACAAGGAAATGGAGGGTGTGATGAGTGAATTAATCCTTTGGTTGCTATGGACCAGCACCCCAGTTGGTCCAGAAAGCAGAGCATGAAATCAAAGAGGATGAACTTGAGCCCAATATATTCAGTGGAATTTGCCTGGCCAAGTCGTGGATTTGTTTGGGACCTATCATCCTTTCCTTCTTTCTTATTTCTCCCTTTTGGAATAGGAAGTATGCCAGACCCACCAATGTATTTTGGAAATGCATAACTGTCTGACTTCAGATTCACAGCTGGCAAGGATTTTGCCTCAAGTTTCACTCATATCTCATTTAGATGATATGTGGATATGACTTCAGACTTTATATTCAAGAGTTAACGCTGGAATAAGTTAGGATTTGGGGGGATGCTGCAATGGGACAAATATATTTTGCATGGTAGAGGGCATGGATTTTGGAGGGTCAGGAGTAGATTGCTGTGGATTGAATTGTATGTCCCAAAAATTCATATACTGAATTCCAAACTACCACTCTAATGGTATTTGGAAATGGGGCTTTTTAAGGAAATAATTGTGTTTCTAGGAGATCATGAGTGTGGAGCCCTCATGATGCAATTAATAAGCCCTGTAAAAAAAAAAAAAAAAAAAAACACCAGAAACAAGAGGTCTTCCCCCCCAACCCCCCCACCCCTGCCATGTGAGGACAGGAAGTAGAAGTAGCCATCTGCATGCCAGGAAGAGCACCCTTAAGGAGGAACTGAATTGCTAACACCTTGATCTTGGGCTATAGGCCTCCCAGAACTATGGGAAAATAAATTTTCTGTTGTTTAAACACCCAATCTGTGCTGTTTTGTTATGGCAGCCCAAGCTGATTAATACACTGGTATTAAGAAGCTGGAATATAATTGAAGCAAATACCTGGGTCACAGTTTTAAACCAAATAAAACATTAAAAACTCATACTCAATAGTTAGCCTGATTTATGCCACTTGCCTTTCAGAGAGAAATTCCAGTTGTTGCTGTTGACCTCGGCCTAACATTTTACCATCTCGCTTTACCTTCTATAGTTTCTCCAACATTCCATCAGCCTAACCCCTATTTTTGCCAGAATACCTGCCTCACGGTTTGTTGCCAGCCCAATATTCAAAAGTGATGTAACCCTGGCTCAGATTTCTCTATTTCCATCCTCAATTTGTTTTAAAAACTATGAAAAGTCTCACGCTCTAGTTTTTAGACCTTATACTACTTTGCTCTTGAAGATTAGTCCTCAACACCTGCAGACACACAGAGAACCTGGCTTCTTGCTTTGATTTTCTCACCTACATTTTCTCATCTACAAAACTGGATTGTGCCTGCCTATGAATATGAATGTCAAAGTGTGAGGCTTTTATACTGTTCAACAGGAAATTGTGTCCTTGCACCACCTGGACCACCCAACTGACTCTGTGCTCTATGAGCTTTCATGTAATTAGTTGACCAATAAGTAGAGTCAATTCCAGTAAGACAATTAACCTGGTCAGGATTGATAAGGGGACATAAAACATTTTTGGAAATATATAATAAAAGATAAAAGTTATTTATTAAGTATGTCAGCAAAAGAAATGCCATATGTAGTTGCAAAATAATACGTTGCTCAGTTCCCGTGAGTGGAAATTGTGTGTAACAGCCCCCAACTCAAAAAGGAGCCGGCTCAAGTAACAAATGTACCTGCAAATCTCCTCCCAGATTTGACTTGTTTTAGTGGAGGACACAGTTCAGCCAGAGCTGATTTTCTGGAGAAAAGAAGTACTGAATACTGCTACAGATGATCTCTCTAGATTTCTCTCTGCATGATGCATTTCTTCAGCATGACTTGTTATGAACAAATGTTGAATAATTGTTTAAATAAAATTGGTTTGGTTGAGTCCAATAGGTGCTCACTTGTCTCAGTCCACATATACATATGTAATTTTTATAATTTTGTATTATAATATTTTAATTGGGCTAAGCCCAAAATGAAGATATATGTGGTATATTATGGGCATACCCCTTATAGTCAAAGAATACTTCCTGGAGAGCAATTCAGAAAGCTTCCGAATACAAAGACACACCACAAGTGATGAGTGATGCAAGGAGAGACAGAGAAGCAGAGATAAGGTGACACTCTGACCCTGTGGCTAGGGTGTTTGGACTTCACCTTGTAGGAAATGAGGAACTTTCGAAAAGTTCTTACACATTAAAAACTTTGCCAGAGATCTATGACTTTGTAATTTCCTTATTGGAATGTTCGAGCTAGTTCATCCCAGTTGCTTTCTCCACAGTGATTCTCATTAAAATCCTCCAATAGAAAAGTATCACTGTGTTTGTTTTCTAGATTCCCTAGGAAGAGGGAAGTGAGGGACTTTGATTTACATTCTGCAATTAAACTTCAATTAATTTTTTTAAAGCCAAGGCATGGAATGGATGAGCACATAGGAGCCAAAAGCGGGAGAAAGCAGGCTGAATCTTGGGATCTCCATGCAAGGAAAAAATAAAATTCAGGAACTGCATCTGAGTAGGGCTGGGACAGAGTGACCAACAGACCCTCGGGACCCCTATTCCTCCCAAGTGAGAAATTAGAAGCGTCAACAAGGCTTGGTTACTCAGTTGGAATAACGTAAGAAACCTGATGACCTATAATACTTGATATTGGTAATACTCAAGTAAAAATGTCTGGACTGTATTATTTTTTGGAGGAGTTTTATAGAACATTTTGAATTTTTCATGTCATTACTGGTATGTAATTAAGTGACACGCCAATGTGAAATTAGTCTTTACACAATTTCCCATGAGTAATTATATGTAATTTAAAAGAAATATGAACTGCTCCTACTTTAAGGTGGTGATATATCATGCCACCATTTATGATTCAGACAATAATCACACCCAAAGAATAATAAGATCAAAATGTGTGTTTCCAAGCAAGGATGTTGACTAAGTGGTATAGTATACTGAGCAATTATAACGGAAAAATTCCCCAGCAAATTGTCCAATATTTGCAAAGAAAGATAAACTTTTAGAGACTGTTGGAAGAGAATTCTCCATAGGTTTTCACATTTCTACAAGTCTTGTGAAGTGAAGCAATGACTGCCCTGTGTTTCGAATTACTAACCGCCCTTTGTTCCAGACTATCTTTTCAAGGAGGTTTGTTATAACAAACAGCCTTGGAAGATACAGTGTATCCCTTCAGAATAAAAGACAGGTTTGCTTATCACCTTAAGAGATAGAGATGTGTCTCTCTCCAGAGAAAAGGGCTCATTAAAATGCCCATTATAAAGATTTGGGTTCCCTAAACTCAGAGTTCCTCCTGAATCCCCTGTAACACATACCACAGGTATGGGCATCCATCTGGGCCCATTCAACACTGCACCCGTGGAACTAGGAGGCAAGGAAAATTGATGCAAATGGGCCAAAGCTTACACTTTATTGCCATGAGCAATAAAGTTCTTTGTCTCTGACATAAGGGTCACATGTCTTCTGCCAGCCTGCAGGAAACTGATACAGGCTAAATTGCTAGCTTCCCTGTAGGATAAAATCTCAGACCCTTCACATAGTCCAATAGTCAAATAGTCCAAAGCATCAATGACTGCTTTGGGGTAACATTTTCATTGGGGGTAGTCTCAACATGACAATTTGACAATAATCATAGCAAAATGTATCATTATGTCCTAAGGAAAGTACATCTGTAGAATCCAAGGAGAACAGCAAGCTGACTTGGGCTCTCCCAATTCTATGGGACTGCACTATGGAATCTATATGAGAATATTTCTCCAGAATGACAATGATTTTCTCTTACCCATGCACCAATCGGAGAAGGCATCTTGTTCCTTTCACATGTGTCATGGGAATAATAGAAGTAGAATCTGCAAGGAAGGTCTGGAGTTGGATCCATTACTACTCTGCCAATTCCAAGCTCTATGACTTTAAAGGAGCTACTTATCCTCCTGCAATCTCAGTTTTCTATCCTCTAAAAAATGAACATAGTGCCTGCCTTATATGGTTATTATCAAGAACATAGAGAGAGAGATGATGATATATACGCAGAGGGTACATATAGAGATTTATGTGTACTATATACACATAGGTGTCACTTAACACAGGGCTGTCATTTGAAATGATAGTTCTTATCATTATCACTTTCGGTAATTAATACAAAGCCTACCTATAAAAGTGTGAATTCAGATTTGGGGGATTAGTCAGTCTATAATCTTATTTATATATCCATACGGGTCATACTCAAGAGTAAGCATTGAGTTTCAACTGATGATGGTTAGTCAGTCCGTTTTGCTGCGTTTCCTAGAAATCGCTTACACACATGACAAATCTCATTGTGCTTACTGCATTGCAATATTAAAAAGAAAGCTCATTTTTTTAGTACACATTCAGCAACTGAGAAAAGTACGACATAGATCTCTGCTGTTAACTATGTACCAGATAGAAGCAAAGAATTACAACAAAATGCAGCAATTTTAATCCACTGTGTCTTTATTTGCATAAGGTCAGGAAATAAATAAATATAGTAATAATTAAATAAAGATCAAACACAATGATAATGCTATAATAGAGACAGATAGAGACTCCCCTTGAAGCACAGAGAAAGGACTGACTCTCTCCACCTATATAGTAAATTTAGGATCTTGTTGAACTGCTCAGAATGTCAATGTATATGTGGTAAGCACCATCTCTTCACTGTCCCCAAAGCACTTACTGTCATAAGAAATATTTACGGTAACCCCTCCTCCATTCCAAGACAGCATGTCTCACCCTTGTTCTTGATCCCAGTCCCTCCCTCTGCCTCAAGAACCTTGGTTCGGCATTCATTGTCTCTGTTTTGGCGCAAAAGCTCTTAACCAAGAAACTGTTAGCTTTTTAGGACACCACTAATTCCCTCAAATGGCATGCACACTTTAGTAAGTACGTGCAATATCTATTTTATCTGAAACTGAACAAATTTCATCAGGTAATCAGAGAATCTGTGACATACACACAAAAAAATGTTAAGAAGGAGTATTCTGAATTCTGTCTAATTTCTCCCTCTCCTTTGGTCCTTTCTCCTCAGCAGTTTTATGAAAGCACTTCACAACCATCCTCTATCTGTCACTCTTTTTCTTCCCACCTTACTGCAAAGCTTCTTGGGAAAGAACTAAGTTCGTACTGCATTTAAGTATTATTTGCAGCTCATACTCAGCCTGCTATTTTTTGGCATCTAGCACCACAGCTGTTCACTCAAATTGCCCTTGTTAAACCTACATGTGATTTAAGAGACCCAAAGAGGAAAATATTTATGCAGCCTTATCTCACTTGATAACTATATATGGTGTTCACTACCCCCTTCTCTTTAAGACACTCTGCTGCTGTGACTCCTAGCCACGCCAATCTTGTTACCCTCCTACATTTGCAATGATCTGCCCTCAAGGTATTTTTGTTACTCATGGATTCATCGTTGGCTCCATGCAATACTCGTTCTCACAGTCACCCTTTGTTTCAATTACTTTTAATACTGATATCATCTTATTGAGGTTCAACCCATATTACAAAGGAAGCCCAATGCCTTATGCAAGATTTCTGAAGAATTCTTAGAGGATTAGGTTTTCATGGGCACTCCTGGCTCTGAGCTGCTAGTCCTGCTAGGAGCTCAATCTCATCTGTATTTCATACTTTTCAGTTGTTCCAAACTTACTGCCTTAGATGTAAAACTTAGCTTTTTTTCCCCCTTGATTTCTCCCAGAGCAATTCACAAGGGCATGTGTAAGCAGAATTCTTAACTGAATGTATCAGCTAAGCAGTGTGTGTGTGCCAGTGAGGGAGGGGTGGTAGGATCACATCACAGCGTTTCTCACTCGTCACCGTTCTGCATGGGCTCCATCCAGTGCTTCACCATATTCCTCGGAGCACGTGTGTACCCTCAAGATTCTCTCCTTATCTCTGCTTCTCTGTTTCCAGGCCATTTCTCTATATTAGATGATGTAACCTAACTTTTTACCCAGAGTGAGTTTTTTTTAAATAGTTTATTTTTGTTGCCTTTTTCTCCATTGCCATTTATCTCCCTTACAGCCTCCTTCACCTCCACGCCCCACTGTAATCACCACACTCGTATCACTGTCCACGAGTTCTTTTTCTTTGTCTGATTCCTCCACTTCCCAAACCTCTCCCCAGAGCCGTCGCCTGCTCTCCGTCTATGAATCTGTCTCTATGTTGTCTGTTAGTTCAGTTTGCTCATTAGACTCCACATGTGAGGGAAATCATACACTCACTGATGAGTCTAATATTGTATATTCAAAGACTCATTGCAAAATCCATTTAAAAAGAACTAGAATCTATAGAAAAGAATCTAATGGAAATTCTACCAAAGAAAAATAGAAAAACTGAGTAGGCTAGATACAGCATAAAAGAAGATTAATAAACTGGAATATAGGTCAACAGAAAATACCCAGACTGAAGCGTGAAGAGCAAATCAGGAAGAAAAATACAGGCAGAAGCATATTGTTATAAATAACATATTGAAATGATCCACATATCAAATGGCAAAATCCTAGATAATTATAACATGTTCAAGGAGCTCAAGATAATTTCTCATCAAACAGGAAAAGATTGAGAAATAGCAACCAGAATCATTCAACAAAGTGCTTTTGAGCTCTTATATAGAATAATACTAAATATAAAGCATGTAACTAGCAAACATAATAACTATGGGAAATAATATTATAAGAATTATTTGTAATAAAAGACATACATAGTTTTAATATATATTAAATGTCTTATAACTTGATAGAGTTACTTCTTCTTATTCCCAGTAGTTAGGTTCTATAATGTCACCATAAAATTTGAATTAATAAATAGTGAATTATTTCCCCTAAGGGAAACACAGGATTGAATTCCTGCAAGCTTCCGATCACAGCATTTTTATTAACCTTCTTTGCATTTTACATTTAGAGACATCTTACTTACTATACATATTGTTGACTCACTAACATTCAGCTCACAGCCAGCAGCACTGTAATTCAAGCCCGGATGAAGCTAGTCTAACACAGCTATTTTCTCCACAAGGCATATCTGTAACCTCTCCCATTTTGGAACACTACATAAAATTTCATCCCTATACTTGGGAACCATTTTAAACAGCAAAATCACTGTCAAAAAGGATAAAGTTGTGAAAAACGTGATACCAAATATACTACCTTGAAAAAGACACTTGTTTCCAGTATGAGAGTCGAAATAAGAAAGCAGTGTCTCCTTGTTCAACCTCAACTGGGAACTTTGGGTGACTCAGGGTTTTTGCCACTCTGCATGTGTATTTCTAAAATTAGCCAATGAGTATTTTTAAAAGTTTTTTATTATTGTTAAATTACAGTTCCCCCCATTTTTCCCCCAATACTCTCCCCCGCCCTGTCCAACCCTCACCTCCCACATTCAATCTTCCCTTGTCCCCACCATTGTCTTTATCCATAGGTCCTTTATACATGGCCTTTAACTTGACCCTTCCCCTTGTTTCCCCCATTACCCCCCTCCCCCCACCTCTGGCCACTCTAGTTTGGTCTTTTTATCAATGTCTCTGGTTCTATTTTGCTCACTTGTTTGTTTTGTTGATTACGCCCCACTTACAGGTGAGATCATATGGTATTTGTCATTCACCACCTGGCTTCTTTCACTTAGCATAAGACTCTCCAGTTCCATCCATGCTGTCATGAAGGGTAGGAGCTCCTTCTTTCTATCTGCTGCATAGAATTCCATTGTGTAAATGTACCAGTTTTTTGATCCACTCATTTAATGATGGGCACCTAGGTTGTTTCCAGCCTTTGGCTATTGTAAATAACACTGCTATGAACATTGGGGTGCATGGGTCCTTTTGGATTGGTGATTCAGGAGTCCTATGGCATAATTCCAGCAGTGGAATTGCCAGGTCAAAAGCCAGTTCCATTTTTAGTTTTTTGAGGAAATTCTATATTGTTTTCCACAGTGGCTGCACCAGTCCAGGTTACAAATATATTTTAGCAAGTATTTGAATTCAAAAATACAGAATCTGTGAATAATGTGAATCAAACATGTGTGTGAGGATGCACACACATATATCATTTATATTTATATAATTTCTCTTTAAATTGTTGTCATTTATATTTATTATATATATTATAATGACACATGTAAAGATTGACATATTCTCCTAAACAAAAGAAAAAACTTTAACAAGAGCAATCTCTCTCACATCTTCACTCTAGCACCTCCCATCCCCTAGGCCCTGATTTTCTTTGTTTCTATAAACTTATTATACTTTAGCAGACTCTAACCATTCATTTATAACTCACTCGTCCATTCATTCCTTTACTTGTTGTCTTTATTATTCACTTTCTGTCCTCCTCTGCTATGCTACCAATTTCACAAAGACTGGGGCCTTTGTTTTGTTCCCCATGTCTCCTAAGCAAAGCGTTAGAAAGAAGGAAGTAGGTGGAGCTGTAAAGTAGTCGCAAGAGCACTGGAAAAGTAGCTAAAGACTCAGGTTCGAGGCCTCACTTTTCCATTGCAATAAGTCATCTTGGCCATCTCATCACTCTAACCCTTGGTTAAGTCTAGTAACGAATATAATAATATCCATTCCTGTGCACATTTCCCAATTATCAGATACTTACAAACATGGACACGCAGTCTTAGAACACTCAAAGTAAGCATTCCAAGTAAAGTCTTATTATTTTAGCTGGTCCTCAAAAATAACTGTATGACAAATGATACTAAATTAGAAATTCTGGATATTTCTGTTTCAGCTCAATAAAAATACCTGTTTCATATGTCCTTCCCTACTTTATCTTACTTTCATTTTTAAGAAATATATGCTTTAGTTGTCTATCGTGATTCCACACAATTTTACACAAAATTGGAATAATTTTAAATATTATGCTTAAAATGTAGTCAAAATAAAAAAATAAGCTAACAAAAATGTTAACTGAAAAACTCAGGTAAAAAAAAAAACAAGATATACAGAATGTATTGATTAACTTTAACTAGTACATTAGATAAATTAGTTTCTTGCAATTAATGAACCAGAAGAATTTAAAACATAGATATATAATCTTCTATAGCACAAATGTGGATGAAACAGGAAGGAAAACTGAAATCCCTTTATGGAATCAGGGACACTGCCCTTAATTTCTCTCTTTTTATGATGGGATTGTTTTTCTCATGAGGTTTTGGCAGGCCCTTAAAATTCATGTCACTTTTGATTAATTCTTTTTGTACTCTGGTGACAGCTAATGGAATGATTTGAAAGCTATTTACTTTACAGTAAAGATCCAATATAGCTGCCTTTTGTGCCCATTCTTAAAGCCTTTACTTCTTTTTTTGAAATAATAAGTAAAAGAGAAAAAAGATTGATGTAATTACTAAGAATTATAAACTATATCTGGGAGTCTGACATTAACAGTCGCTGTCATTAAAATTAGATCACTTGTCTCAGGTTAAGGAAATGTTACTTTTTACTATTTTGATGATATAATATGAAAAATATCTTGACAGGATAACACTTCTGAAACATAATACAGGTTTTTCAATATATACTTATTTTTTCCTTATTCAGAAATATATAAGGTGATAATAGTTGTGTCTTCAAGTATATCAGGTTCTTATGATAGGCATTATAAAAATGGACCAAAGCCATCAATTATTTCATAAGAACCAGCAGAGTTCAAAGATTAAAAGTCAGTTTTAAAAGATATTAATAGGTAAAATTAATAATATACTTTCAATTTTAAGTAATCAACATATTTGCTTTAAGGGCAAGACTGAGTAAAAGGGTTTAATTTCACAATGATCTGAAGTGTATCTTTTCCACTGTTAAAGTTAACCCATGTAGTGCAACATGTTTTTCAATGTCTCTCTTGTTTATTGGTGTTACAGTAAATACTATCATATATAGAATATTTTTTCTGATCACATAGCATTGCCTTATATTATCAATAAATGTATTACTCTTCTTTAACAAAAACAATCAGGATATTGTAATTTGCAAATAACAAAAATACTTAAGAGACAAAGAAAAAATAAATAGCATGAATAATAAAGATCTAAGCCAAAACATTATCAATGGAAATGCAGACTATTTCTCCAGACATAAAAATATCTAACTACCTAAGCTACATCCTGAAAGGACCGAAGATTTTAAATTAATTAAATATTCTTAGAGTAGAAAGATATTTCATAAGCTATATAAACAGAAATAGTTTTAATCTGTTGAATAATTACATGGTTTTTAACAGCAAAACTTTTTGTTATTCATATTGTATTTCTATGCTACATGGGGTACATAATTATGGTAACTATGAATACCAACAATGAAAACATTTGAAATTAATGATACCTGCATTTATCCTTGGAAATTAATGCTTTTCCCAACCCTGAAACAACAAAGTTGATTCTATTAAATGTGATAAATGAAATATAAATTAAAATTTTAATAAGGTACTTGTTAATCCATTTGTTCACAGCTAAGTTGAACTCAGTTAAATTAGCTCCTTATTATAAGCACTAAAGATATGATTTCTTCTAAATCTCAAGGGAAAATAAGTGTTAGAGGACTGCTTGTCCTACTATAGCTCCATAAATTGTTATTAAAATTATTCACCAGACATTTTTCTCTGATGTATTTCATTTAGAAAATCAATTTTGTGTTGCTGAAAATAGTAAAAATCCGATAACAGTGATCACAACACCAAATACAAAGGCAAAACATATCCACATATGAGATATTCTGGGATATTTATATCATTGCCTTGGACATTTCAGCTCCATGAATTGCAGAAAATACCTAGTTTTCAAGTAATTGTAAAATATCTTATGGTTTCTGAGACACAGGATTTCTCCTGGAAAGTTTGAGAAATTTTGTTTTTGTTTTTAAACTTCACTGGAGGACAGATGTATTGATTTTAGAGAGGTGGAGGGGAGGGAGAGAAAGAGAGAAACATCGATTGGTGGCCTCTGGCAAGCACCCTAGCTTGGACGAAACCCTCAAGACACACATTTGCCCAGACCGAGAATCGAGCCCAAGACCCTTCGGTTTACAGGACAATGCTCCAACCAACTAAGCCACACTGTCCAGGGTGCATAAATTTTAATATTTATTAAATGTTCTCTTTAATCTCCAGGTTAGTGTTTCTCAACTTTGGATACCTGCAGAGAGATTATCTAGTCGTACATCTGATGTGCCTAGTACCAGCACAAACATCAATTTCAGGTAAAAAGTTTAAAATAATTTGTCATATCTTAAAAACAAAAATTTAAAAAATAATTAAAATTCATAGTAAGAATTCATTCTCCATGCCAGCGAGAGAATTGTTTTTATAGTGTTTCATATAAGTTTGAGACTAAACCATTATATTTCAGTAAAACCTTATTAAAAATCTGATAAATACACAATGGAATTGTACATAAATGATAATAAATCTAGCATAAGGCTCCATACTATTTTTATTCTAAAAGTAAATATTTTTATTCCAGGATCCACGTTTTTTAATATTCTTGTTTTATACATGAAAAAAAGAGGGGTGGATGATATAACTTGGCTTTTAGTCCATATTTTGTTAGGATTGTAAAATAAATGAAAAATATTTTAAGTAACAAAATGCTTTAAGGTGATACTAAATGTGGGCAGAAGAATTTAAACAAAATACAGTGGCAAAATGAAAGAAATCTCCTGTTTCTGACTAAAAACAATGGAGTACAACTAGAAGGCAGTTGGCAGATTTATTTTTTTATTGTTGTTCAAGTGCAGTTGTCTCTAATTTCCTGCCACCACTTTCCCCCAGCCCACCCACCCTCACCTCCCACCCTCAGTCCTACCAACTTTTGGCTTTGACCATAGGTCCTTTATACATGTTGCTTGATAATAACCCTTCCCCTTTCTACCCAATAATCTCCTTCCTGCTCCCCTCTGGTCACTGTCCATTTGTTCTTTATTTCAATGTGTCTGGTTATATTTTGTCTGCTTGCTTGTTTTGTTGATTAGTTTCCACTAATAGGTGAGATCATATGGTATCTGTCTTTCACCGCCTGGATTATTTCACTTAGCGTGATGCTCTCCAGTTCCATCCATGCTGTCACAAAGGGTAGGAGCTCCTTCTTTCTGCTGTGTAGTATTCCATTGTTTAAATGTACCACAGTTTTTTGATCCACTCATTTACTGATGAGCTCTTAGGTTGTTTCTAGCACTTGGCCATTGTAAATTGTGCTGCTAACATTGAGATGCTTAGGTCCTTTTGAATTGGTGTTTCAGGATTCTTGGGGTATAACCCCAGCAGTGGAATTGCTGCATCAAAAGGCAGTTCCATCTTTAGTTTTTTGAGGAAATTCCATTCTGTTTTCCACAGTGGCTGCACCATCTGCATCCCCACCAACAATGTTCCCTTTCCTCCACAACCTCACCAGTGCTTACTGTTTATCGATTTGTTTATGATGGCCATTCTGACTGGTGTGAAGTGTGGTTCACACTCTCACTCTCTGTGGATTAAAACCACAATCTCATTGTGGTTTTAATTTGCATCTTCTGATGGCTAGTGATGCTAAGCATCCTTTCATATGTCTCTGGGCCCTCTGTATGGCCTTCCTGGAGAAGAGTCTATTCAAGTCCTTTGCCCATTTTTTAATTGGGTTGTTTGTCTTCTTGGAGTGGAGTCATGTGAGTTAAATATTTTGGAGGTCAAACCCTTGTCCGAGGTATCATTGGCAAATATATTTTCCCATACACTTGGGTTCCCTTGTCATTTCAATGTTTTCTTTAGCCATGCAGAAGTTTTTTTATTTCTATGAAGTCCCATTTGTTCATTCTTTTATTTTGTGTCAGTGAATATACTGCTGCATGGAATATCTGAGACTTTTTGGCCTATGTTCTCCTCCAGGACTTTTATGGTGTCGTGACTTATATTTAGTCTTTTATCCACCTTGAATTTATTTTTGTGTATGGTGTAAGTTGGTGATTGAGTTTCATTTTTTTGCATGTAGCTGTCCAGTTCTCCCAACACCATTCATTGAAGAGGCTATTTATACTCCATTTCATGCTTCTCCCCATTTTGTCAAATATTAATTGACCATAGAGACTTGGGTTTATTTCTGGGCTCTCTATTCTCTTTCGTATGTGTCTGTTCTCATGCCAGTACCAGACTGTTTTGAATACAATGGCCTTGTAATATAGTTTAATATCAGATATTGTGTTCCCTCCTACTTTGTTCTTCTTTCTCAAAATTGCTGTGGCTATTTGGGGTCACTTATGGTTTCATATAAATTTTTGAATTATTTGTTCTATATCTGTGAAACATGTCATTATTATTTTAATAGATATTGCATTCAATCTATAAATTGCTTTGAGTATTATGGACATTTTCATGATGTTAATTCTTCTAGTCCATGAACACAGTATATGCTTCCATTTATTTGTGTCTTCCTTAATTTCTTTCTTTAATGTTGTGTAGTTTTCTGAGTATAGGTCTATTACCTCCTTTGTTAAGTTTATTCCTAGGTACTTTATTTTTCTTGTTCCTATAGCAAATGGGATTTTTTTCCTGGTTTCTGTTTCTGATATTTCATTGTTGGTGTGCAAAAACAGCTTTGATTTCTGAATATTGACTTTGTATTCCACTGCTTTGCCAAATTCACTTATTAGGTGGAGTCGTTTTTGGTGGAATCTATAGGGCTTCCTACGTGCATTATCATGTCATCTGCAAACAATGATGGTTTTACTTCCTCCTTTTCAATTTGGATGCCTCAAATCTAGATGAACTTCAATAAAAAAGTCAAATGGCTTTGTCAAGATTCTGGAATCCTACAGTTTTAAATGCCAAGTACATATAAAAACAGTGACACAAAAATATGGGGTCTTGCTCAGGCTAGAGTCATATCAAAAACACATTTCTTCAGAAGTTATCTGATATGAAGAAAATAGCTTCCAAATACATATATAAAGAGAGGCTATGATGGAAGATTCACAAAAGTGGAAAAGGAACGAGCGCACTAGAAAGTATTCAGTGATTCATGCACAGGAAAAGGATAAGGGTTTCAAAAGTAATACTTATAATTTCCAATCATAACTAAAAACACTGAGAGTTTATGTTATCTGGTATTATAATATTATTAAGAAAAGCTAATTGATAGTTCTCATAGATTTTCCTAATATGTAGAGATATAAAATTTAAAATTCAAAGTTACTAATGAAATGGTATGTCCTAAAAAAATAAAACTAAGCAAAAGAACCAAGATAAAACAAAATTGCATGTGAAATGTGGAGAGTACTATAATATTTTGAAGGTGGTATTATTTTGAATTTTTATTAACAATCATGGTAGTGGGAACAGATTAGTGAGATTATAATAAGGGAGAATAGAAAGGGAGATACTACTGCAACCTCATTTTCTGTGGCCAAATAGATGCTATGGAATGGTGGATCCCTGATTACTTGACAAAATTTCTAGACAAGATGAAAAATGCAGCTAAAATGTAGTGATATGGAAATTTCAACTTCTTAGTCATCAGTAAAGCAACTGAAAACTTTCTTTGCTTGCTAAGGATTTTACACCCAAAGATAAAGAAAATGGGTACAACAGGAGGGATGACAAGTACTCTTTGGGAAATATTTCTTAGCAAGGAAGGTGATGGGTAGGATTGGGCATTCAAGTAAAGGGACAGAAACCTGGGGAGAAGGTTACCATGTCCTCTTAGAAAAAGAGTTTGAGCAGAGTGAGATGTGAAGCTATTTCTAATGTCATTAAAGGCAAAA
This sequence comes from Anoura caudifer, assembly GCA_004027475.1. Taxonomy (NCBI): domain Eukaryota; kingdom Metazoa; phylum Chordata; class Mammalia; order Chiroptera; family Phyllostomidae; genus Anoura; species Anoura caudifer. The sequence continues at coordinate 10,389 of PVKU01003018.1, read as the reverse complement.
CTTCCTTCTCTTTTTCAATTTAAATGTCATGTCTTTTATTATTTTGTTATCTTTCAAGAATGGCAGTTGAAAAAGAATGCTTTTAATGGAGGTACTATACATGAGTAGGTGGGAAGAAGGTGAAAAAAGGAAGCTACAATAATTGTTTTCATCCAAAATAAATACAAAACCAACAAGAAAAGTTTTAATGAGGAAAAAAACAAAGATGTTAAACTAACAGGTATAAAATACTCAAATAATAGCTGATTTTTTTCAATAAACTGACATAAAACTTTTTAGCAGTTAAAATATTTCTTAGTTTCTGTTAGACTTAGTAAGAAATTGATTAACAAAAGTAAACTATGACTCTTTAAAGTAAATGTAACTAAGCACCACATGAATGTTTAAAACACTGAATGTTTAAAACACTGAATGTTTAAAACATTCATGTGATTCTGAAATAGCATGACCTACCTGATTCCTCTGTGCTCAGACTATCAGAGCAATTAGTTATTTTTGGTCCAATATACTTTAATAATAAAATATAAGCTCCACATTCTCAAATTCTCATTCTTATCCTCTTCACTTTTATTGCAAGCACATTGCTTTCCTTGTCATTTTTATGCCCTGAGATGAAAGGGCCAATAATTAAGAATTGTGCCAAAATACCTCATGATATTTAAAAAGTATTCAGATGATTACCATGCGAACCATGGTCTGATAGGCTTAATGAATAACAAAACATTGACATTATATGCCTGTTACTAAATAGAAAATTTTTCATAAATAACACACACTTAAACACTTATAAGAAAGACAGCATTTTCCAGTTTTGTCAGGGTCTGAGATAGAGAACTAATGAAATAAGAACTATTTATGAATATTTATTTTTCATAAGTAGGGTGTCCATTTGAGAAATAGGTACATAAGCCCAGGCCCTGGGTCTAGATTAGAGCTTGAATTCATTTTGTTCAAACAACTGGGATGTGCTATTTTAATGTATTCAGTTCCAAGAGATACATTACTGAGCAAATAATAGAATCTATCATATACAGAAAAACTGACTTCCCATCAACTACATAATATGAAAAGAAAAATGGAAATGAGAAGAAGTGTCAAAATGTGAAATAATACGAAATATATTCATCATTCACATACGAAAAAGAAAGCGTATCACCTGCCCAGTGCAAGTACTTACAGGTAAATGAACAATAAGAAGAAGGCAGTTAGTCAGTGGCTCCAGTGTGGATGACATTAACATTTACTTTGTGGTTCACTTATTGGCTATTTTTAACTTTAATATTCCCCCCCAAAAAAAGGTTTTAATGAGGCCACAAGGTATAGAGAAGTCTTGGCCAAAAAACAATAATTATAATACAGCATAGGTCAAAAAGCCACAGGCTATTATATCTCAAATTACTATTCATTCAAGCCTGTTTAAATCTAGTATTACAGCTAAAAAGAAGAATCTAAGCATTTATAAATATTTATGTATTTTGTACTGACAGCCCCAACCTTTTTGGAAGACCCAAAATAAAAAATCTTAAGAACACTTTTACAGAAATGGAAACATATATTTACTCTTTATTCAGCTAGTCACAGTGGAATATAAAGTTAATGTTATTAATTATTACCCACCTACATACCAAAGCCAATGAAATCGTGATGAGCAAAACCAGTGAATGCTTCAAGTGAACTCATTCACGTCCTTAAGGTTATGTGAAATGTTTTCAAGAGAAAAAAATAGAAATTTGGAGAATTACTTTTTAATCTGATCTCGGCACATGCATTTAAAAACATAAACATGACAAATTTAGAATTTGAATATACAATTGGTATGGCACCCAAGTTTGAAGGACTTCTATAGGACAGAGGCCACCTTCACTTTGTGCTTTTGCTTCTCACAGTCCTAGGCAGATGGAGAACATAGCTTTCTGTCCTAAATTGCAGATCGCCACATTATCACAAAAATCTGCATTGTTAACTTTTAATGTTTTCCCACTTAAAAATCATACCTTATTTTATTCAAATGCATCCAGATTACATGTAAAAACTGCCCAACTTCTAAAACTTACAAGAAACACATAGTAAAAGGAAGGATAGAGAAATTTGGGATTGTTTACCTAACTTCAGTCCACAGAAACTGAATCTAATAATTTTATTTTATTTTTTTAAACATTTTATTTATTTATCTTTAGAGGGGGAGGGAAAGAGAGAGAGGGAGAGAGGGAGAGAAATATCAATGTATGGTTGCCCCTTGTGCGTCCCCTGCCAGGAACTGGCCTGCAACCCAGGCATGTGCCCTGACTGGGAATCGAACCGCGATCTGTTGGTTCACGGGCCCACGCTCAATCCACTGAGCTACACCAGCCAGGGCTGAATCTAATAATTTTAAAATTATACTGGCCAATTTCTGGAGAGGAATAACTGACAGGAAACATAACACATGTTCTCTTCTATACAAAGAGCTTCCCTACGAAAGCAGCAGAAGGGAAAAGCTGCATTGGTTCTGAAATATGTCTGATCCATTGGCAGAAATTTCAAAAAGGTAGATTTTTTTCCCCAAGACAAGAAAAATGTTTTAATGATTTTAAATATCTCGTTATTTATTTCCTTGAGATCAGTCATGTTCTTTTAATTGAGGTATCACTAAAAGACATGATAGCAACCTGTCAGGGTTGCTTTAGAAACCAGTTCTTTGTTAACAGTGAGGTGGAGAGGACCACTCTGTTTTCCCTTCAAATTCTGAACCCTCTGGATTAAAAATAGCACCCACACAAAAACTGCTGTCTTACTGTATTTTCCTTCTCTTCCTCCTTTGGATTTAGGAAAATGAAAAAAAAGTGGGAGTCTTTGAAACCTCAGAAGAGATTGTAAATGACTAAGATATATTTGAAATACTTCAAACTCGAAGAAAAAAATCAGTACTGGTCAGGGTGTGAGGAAATTGAAATGTTCATGTAATGTTGATGAGATAGTAAATTATTTTAAACACCCCGCAGGATTCTGGGACTGTGTGTGAACATTTCTTAGGTCCAGCAATCACATTTCCAGGAATTCCCATCTGAACAGACCCCACACACGGTTATCTCAAAGTTATGCACTAGTTCATGTTAGTCTAACTAGTGAAGGCTATGAATTTTAAACAACTTAATGTTACCTGACAATTAAATAAATTGTGCTATATTAAATAAATTATATAGCACAGCAGGTAGCCATTAAAATTAATGATGTAAAACACAAAAAGTGAGAATGTCCATGTAAAACAAAAGCTTCCTATGGTCAAATACACACCCATATGCATACACCCAAAGACACACATCTGGACTCACAGTTAAATATAGGTGCTGATTTTTATGGTTCTCCTTATACTTCTCTGTATAGGTAACTGTGTTAAAAGGGCATGTATTATTTTGAATAAATAATTTTTGAATTAAGTTCATGAATTATTTTAAAATTCCACGACAGCTTATTTTATGGGGGAAAGATTTAGGGAAAAAAAGAGTAAGGAAAAAAGCTTTTATTGATATGGTGAAAAGTTGGCACACAGGTAGACCAACATGCAAAAATAAATTCCAGTCATAATAGCATAGACACACAAGGCAAATTGGATAAAGCCCCTGCCGGCATGAAGCATCCATGCAGGTGATTGACACTTTAAAAATAGTCCAGACAATGTGGCAATGTATTCCTTTTACAAGCAATTCTGTGTACGTGAACAAGTGTTCCGTTCGGTGGTTTTCTAGCATTGATGACTTATGCAGCATGCAGGTTTTAAAACTGTAATCAATGCAGCTACCTGCCCTATGAACATATTTTAGCAGCAACACCCCTGCTCGCAGTCTCAGAGTACTGATGATTTCAACTATAGAAAACTGAGCATACAATTCCATTTAAATATGTGGTTTGTATTTGTTTATTTTTTATTGTTCAGTTATAGTTGTCCCACCCTTTCCCCCATTGCTCTCCCCTGTCCCATCACCCCAGCTTCCAGTCAGTCCTCCCCCCCTCCACTGCCCATGCCCATGAGCCTCCATTTGTGATCCCTGGTGTGACCTTTCCCCTTGTTTCCCCAACTATCCCCCTCCCCTTCCCTCTGGTCGCTTCCAGTTTGTTCTCTATTTCCATGTCTCCGGCTCTATTTTGCTCATTTGTTTGTTTTGTTGATTAGGTTTTACTTGTAAGTGAGATCATATGGTATGTATCTTTCACCATCTGGCTTATTTCACTTAGCATGATGCTCTCCAGTTCCATCCATGCTGTCATGAAGGGTAATAGTTCATTCTTTCTGCTGCATAGAATTCCATTGTGTAAATGTACCACAGTTTTTTGATCCATTCATTTACTGATGGGCTCCTAGGTTGCTTCCAGCACTTGGCTATTGTGAATTGTGCTGCTATAAACATTGGGGTGCACAGGTTGTTTTGAATCGGTGATTTGGGGTTCTCAGGGTATAATCCAAGCAGTGGGATCACTGGATCAAAAGGCAGTCCCATCTAATGATTTTTATTTTTAATTATAGTTCATTGATTATGCTATTACAGTTGTTTTAAACCTAAGATTTGTAAATACTTCAAATTTTTTAGTAAAATTAATATAAAAGGGGATGATATACATTCTTGGTTATAAGAGAGAAATTTTAAAAAACTGAACTACAACTAGTGTTCAAATAAGAAAGTCTAAGAAGTAAAGATCTTTTTTGTTGAAAGCTAGAAATAATTCTATTTGCTTCTGAATTTTCCAGTAATCATTCCTCATGTATAAAAGGAGAAAGGTTGAGTCATATTTCTTTTCAAAACTGAATCAAGTTAAAAAACTAAATCAGATCTTTAAAAGAAAACTGCCCACCAAAAAGGAAATTGCTTTCCCTCGCTTGAAAATATAGCAGTATGTTACCTCATTAAAATGCCAATATGTAAGGTATATGTGCTTGGTAAAGAAGAAATAAAAGCTCTTGTCAACCCTGAGGTTAGTGGGCTTTGTAAAGTGACGTAGTCTAGAAATAGAGGATTATTTAGTGCCCTGAAAGGTAAAAGGAAGGCCATCAAAAATAAAACCTCCCTGTTAAGCATGAATCAAATTCCCAATTTAACATGCACATTCATAATCAAGCAAGTTTCAGAACGTGCAAGGAAAAAAATCAAAGTCTACTACAGAAAAATCTGTAAACACTTACTGAAACATCAAGTATATGACATATAATATTACTTAAGTCCCCAAAGATTTGTTTTAATACATTTTCTTATATTAGTGCTTGTAAATATAGGGGCAGGTAATGTGTTTTTATATTGCCTTTGGAATTATTCCCAATTACTACACAGCAATTTTTGTGTTCTACAAAATATCTTCTAAAAAACTTACTTTGCAATTATTATTCCAAAAACTATTCTTGCAAGAGTTTTTGAAATATGAAAAAAGTTGAAATAATTTGTATAGGTTGTCCACAGGATTAACTGCATTATAATCATCCAAGAAGCAGACCTCCTTCCCCACCCATTCCAACTGGTGTCTACATAAGTACAAGAGGGTGTGAACGCAGAGCACAAAAAATAGACCAATGATCCTGCCATTTTCTTACCCAAAGAAACTGATGTGAATAGTTCAAGAAGTTCCATGCCGCCACTATCTGTTAAGGTGTCAGTCATGCTACAACTTCCCTAGTATGTTACTGCATCTTCTGAGTACTGCTTTCTTTTAAAATCAAGAATTATTTCTCTCTTGCAGAAAAAGCAGTGTCATTTCTGAATACTCTGTTTTCTTTTAAAATCAAGAATTATTTCTTTCCTCCAGGAAAAAAAAAAAACAGTGGAATTAATGTTAAGGCTTAAATTTTATGTCCTTCCCCTTCTATGAACTTATGTACAAGGTATAAATATTTGTTGTGTGCTGGTTTCCTCATCACACAGCATGGTCCCTACGTGAACTAGCTATCTCTCTGAACAGATTGTGATACATCTTACATAAATGGATGCTCTTTGAAACAAAAATATAACTATATATATAAAACCATATATGTATGTACGGATATATAAATATATATATCCGTACATACCTCTATCTATCTATCTACTATCTCTCTATATATAACTATATATATAAAACCATATGTATGTACGGATATATATGTGTGTGTATACACACACACATAAAGCACTACATATGGTTTATTTGATTAGTACACATCTATAGTACAGCACTCCAGCTGGACTATGGGATATTTTTTCCAGTTTGTAAAATGAATTAGCCCTTGAGTGAAGTCAAGTGGCCTGTTTCCTTACATGAGTTCATTACTTACACAGCAGAGAAACAGTACACACTGCACACTGTTCCTTTCACCAATGTCTTTTACAGGCAAACACACATATATGCACACCTGTATTTACCTACCCAAATGCTCCTAGAAAATTGATAAAAATTCATGGAGACACTGATTTCCACCTATCACTCAAAATACAGCAAAGAAAAGGCCTAAGGGGCATTTACTCCCAGGTATGATGGAATAATTGATACTGGACTAGGCATCCCAACCATATCTAAAAGGAGAGAGAGAGAGAGAAAGGGAGAGAGAGAGAGAGATTGATTGATTGATTGATTATATATCTAAAGGTAAAGGCTAAATCTATAAAATTTCTTTTTAAAAAATGTAAGGAAAATTGTTTGCCACCTTGGAGCAGGCAAACACACTCAAGATACTAGCCATATAAGAACCCCAAAACACCAATTCAAAAGAACCTATGCACCCCAATGTTTATGCCAGCACAATTTACAATAGCTAAATATTGGAAGCAACCTAAGTGCCCATCAGTAAATGAGTGGATGAAAAAACTGTGGTACATTTACACAATGGAATACTACACAGCAGAAAGAAGGAGCTCCTACCCTTCACAACACCATGAATGGAACTGGAGAGCATTATGCTAAGTGAAATAAGCCAGACAGTGAAAGACAAATGCCATATGATCTCACCTATAAGTGGAACCTAATAAACAACAACAACAAAAACAAAACAGGAAAGCAAAATACAACCAGAGACATTGAAATTAAGAACAACCAGACAGTAACCAGAGGGGAGATAAGAGGGGACAAGGGGGAGAAAAGGGTGAAGGGTTTTCAGGACTAATTATAAAGGACACAGGGACAAAACCAAGGAGGATGTAGAATCAGGGGAGGGAGGTGGGGTTGGCTGGGTTGGGGGGAGAACTGGGAAAAAAGGCAGAAAACTGTACTTGACCAACAATAAAATTTTTTAAAAAATGAAAAAAGATATTAACCATAAAGCAAAAAAAAAATTGATATATTAGAATTTTTAAAAAATTAAAAGCTTTGCTCTTTGAAAATCTTCATTAATAACATTTAAAAGCATGACATAGATTGGCATAAAATATTCAAAATACATATATCTGACAAAAGACTTATATCCCAAACATATGTCATTCCTACAACTCCAAAACAGGAAGAAAAAGCACCTAGCTTAAAAGAAAAAATGGGGCAAGGATTTTAACAGTCACTTCATCAGAGATGATATATGAATGGCCAATAAGCACATGAAAAGATACTAAATATTTTAACTATGAATAAAAGTTTATTAAGTCCCAAATGAGGTATGAATACACATACACTAAAATGACCCAAGTTCAAATACTGCCTATGCAAAGCCCTGGTAAGACTCAGGAGCAGCCAGAACTCTCATTGTTAGCTGCTGGAAACACAAAATGACACAATCATTTGGAGAAACATATGTTTCCCATATGACCCAGAATCTCCACTCCTATGCATTACAGAAAATAAATTAATAGAAATATCAACAAATATTTGTACACAAATATTGTTGGTACTCATCCAAAACAGCCAAAAATTAATACAAACAAAATGTCCATAGGAAGGTAAATGGCTAAACAAATTGCGGTATATTCATACAATAGAACACTACTCAGTCATTAAAAGACTACTGATACAAGTACCTACATTGGTGAATTTCAAAAACACCATGTGAAGCAAAAAGCCAGATACAAAAGAGTATGTACCTTATGATTCCATTTATACAAAATTCTAAGGCAGGAAAAACTCAACTATAGTGATAGGGATCAATAGTTGCTTAGCATGGACATGGGGCTGGGAATTAACTGCTAAGGGTTACAAGAGGAAGTTTCAGGGAGATACATGTTCAGCACCAAGACTGTGATGTTTTACACTGCTGCGTACATGCTATGCATATGTTTGTTAAAAAACACAGCAAGCTGTCCACTTAAATTGGGCATATTTAGGTATGCAAATTATGCCTTAATAAAGTTGGTTTTAAAAGTCAGCCAAGGAAATGAATAGGGAAAAGAATGGGAATAGTTCTTTTTAAAGTCATAGATTCCAGGTTTATTCTTAGTAAACAACTCTGTGACCTAATTCTTTTCTTGCTCCTGATAACACCTGAAGCAGGTCCTATAGCTTTTGATCTTCGATAATTAAGTCTTCTCATTTTAGTCATATGAAGAGTCTCATTTTGATATTTAAAATGCGCAGTCCAATGTAATAATCAGAATTCTGAACTGTTGACAATTGATTCTCTCATCTAGGTTAGTGCTGCCACAGATTGGAAAGTTTGCAGAGGCACAGGTCTTCAATCCCAAACCACAGTATCCAGTCCATCCAAGGTGAGGCCCAATGAGATAAGGACAAGGGGAAGTGAACCCCTAGCCTGAGGCTTATGTGGCTGGTTGAAACTGTCATCATTTATCATCAATTTACTCTGAGATACATATGCTAAACATTGATTTTTTTTGGGGGGAATGTTTCATGGGTTTCTCAAAGATTACTCCATTAGATAGCTCCAGTTGCAATGCCTATGAAACAGACAATTACTGTCCTCTTTCCAGCAACTTACGCTTCAAATCTCAGTCCCTGGGGCTTCTCATAGTCTGTTCTCCACCTCCTGACTTCACTCCCACTGGTGGCCTTTGTGGATGAAATCCTTTCCATGGACTCCCCTGAATGTCTCTCTCATGGGTCCACGTGTGTGTGTGTTACATGCTGTTGAGTCATCTTTGTCTCCTAGTAACGCCATGAAGGTATGGCATCCACAATGTCCTGTCCTCCAGAGCTCTGCTCAGCTCCTGTAGACTCAGCTTGTGGCTTCTTCATGGAGTCAATCCATCTCATATTCAGTCATCTTTTCCTCTTTTTCCCAGCATCATTGTCTTTTACAAAGAACCTAGCTTTGTCATGACGCCCAAAGTAGGACAGCTTCAGTTTTATCATTTTTCCCTACAGGATTGTTTCAGGCTTAATTTGCTCTAGGACCCACTTTTATCTTTCTAAGGTTCAGGGTATCTGTAGAGTTTTCCTTCAATGCCATATTAAAATAAATCAATTGTTTTCCTATCAGGCATCTCCACTGTCCAACTTCCATATCAATGCACAGTAATTGGGAAGATGAGGGTATGGATATCTTAGCCTTGGTCTCTAATGACACATCTTTGCTCTTGGTGATTTTTTCCTAATTCTTCCATTGCTACTTTTTGAGTCCCAATCTTGTCTTGATTTCTTGGCTACAGTCTGCATTTGAATTGATGACAGAACTAAGCTAAACAAAATCTTTAGCAATTTCAATATCTTCATTGTCTATGTTAAAGTTGTGTATTTTTTCCAGAATCAGATTTTGTCTTCTTGATGTTCAAATGCATTCCAGCTTGGTCACTTTCTTCTTTCACTGTCAGCAGAAGTCATTTCACATTGTTGTACTTTCTGACAGTAAGAAGGTATCATCTGCATGTCTTAAGTTATTGATATTTATTCCACCAATTTCCACTCTTTCTTCCTCTGAGTACAGTAATCTGTGTGCATAATATAACATATGGAAACTTGGGTCCACTTGACTCACAGGAAAAAACTTATACACACTTTCTTCAGCTATGGAGCTGCAGTTTTCTTGCAAGGCTTTCTTTTGTTCTCTTTGTCTTTGCTACAGAATAGGTGTTCTACCTACAGTTTCTTGCCTTTAGGATTTTTTTTTTTTTTTTTTTTTTTTTTATCTTTAGAGGGGATGGGAAGGAGAGAAGAAGAGAAATATCAATGTGTGGTTGCCTCTTGTGCATCCCCTGCTGGGAACTGGCCTGCAACCCAGGCATGTGCCCTGGCTGGGAATCCAACTGCGATCCTTTGGCCCGCACTCAGTCCACTGAGCTACACCAGCCAGGGCTAGGATTCTCTTGTTGAGAACCAGACACCAGTTCCCTAAACTTCAGGGATAAAAGTAAACATTGAAGTTTTATTTGCTGGCTACAGGTAAGAGTAAATTCAACCTACTCCCCTTCCCCTCTTCCCTATCTTCAGTCAATCCTTGAACCCATCCAATAGATAAGAATTGGGTGATTACCAACATTAGCAGAACTGCTTCCCAAATTCTTCACTTGTCCAGGA
>PVKU01003017.1:42203-197432 GCA_004027475.1 Anoura caudifer | reverse complement strand
AGAATATCTATGTAGAGTGAGTAAAATAACTTTTCCATCCTTCGATGTTTGTCATAGAATTTAAGCTGCTCATAACACTATTTTATAATTGGAATAATTGAAATACCTTAGGGCTAGTGGAAACACTAAACTGGAGGAAAGATTATTTTAGCAAAGCAGAAATGGGACCATTAATGACAGAAATATTAAGGACAAATATACTCTATGAAGTTATTAAGGTATATTTATTTTAACTAGTAAATAAATGAATTTAAAAATATACATGAAAAGTTGTAATTTAGATGACAAATGAATGTGGTGTTTTTACATTCATTTTAGACAAAATAGTCAGTAAATATATCCTGTATATTTGTAGAGTTAGCTTTAACTTATAACATTTTTGTTTGCCTCAATATAACATGTAAAATGCATTTTCTCAAAAATATATTTGAATATGGAATTATTTTACAATAAAGAGATATTTTGAAATGTGATATGAGATAACAGATCTCTGCCCCCAGTTCCCAATACAAAGTTCCCAGTCACTGAAACCCTTGTCATCTGCTAAGTGAGAAGAGAGCTAGGAGCATCTTTTGTTTTGATATTTGGTTTTGACCCCAGTTCCTGACACAGGGCTCCTGAAATGCTTATAATTTCTTGAGTGACATAAATACCTTTTGCTTTAATGAGGTAACTCAGGGTGGGCTCCTCAGTAGCTCAGTGCTGGTCAGTAGGAAAAAAAATGAGGAGAGTCGTAGAGAAAGCTTCAAGTCTTCAAAGTAAGTTTATCATTAGGGGCAGAATGTTGGTAGAAATATAAATGTTAAAAATTCTTCTGTTGACCTGTCATGTGGGAATGAGAAGCACATCATTAGATATTGAAAGGAAATCATTTTTGTTAATAAGTAGCAGAAAAATGGCTCAGTTGTTTTCTAGTACTTGGTGGAAAATAGAATTTGTAAGCGTTGGGTTTAGATGTTTAGTGGAGGAGATTTTCCAACGAAGTGTCAAAATATGACTTGTTTTCCTCTTGTTGCTCATGGTAAAGTGCTAGAGGCAAGAAATCAATTGAGAAAGAAACTGTCAAGCAAAAAGGAATTAGAACTTGAGGATTTGGAAATTTAAAATTTACTATCTTACTTCAAAACACAACACAAAACAAGAAACTGCCAGTGTGGACAGAAAGCAGCAAGCGAGAACAAAACGAAACAGGGCCCTAGGCCTTCCACACTCCTATAGGGAGCACGTGAAATGGCAGAGCTGCTTGGCTGTGGACAGGTGCTCTTCTTCAGGGGAAGGGAAGGGGGGTGGTTCCAAGGGCAGGTGATATTTTAGGTTCAGAATTAATGCTGGAATGGGTTAAAATATTGAGTGATGGACTGAATGTGTCTTGCATGTGGGGCAGACATGAATTTGGGGAAGGCACAGAGGATGAATGATGCTGCGTTAAATAGTGTCTGCACATATTTAATAGGGTCTCCACAAATTCATGTCCACCCAGAGCCTCAGAATGTGACCTTTTTTGATAACTTTGATTACTTAAGATGAGGTCATCCTGGATTGGAATGGGCCCTAAACCCAACCCGTTGGTGACATTGAAGAGGAAGGAAGCTTTGGAAGCACAAAGACACACAGAAAAGGAGGCCAAGTGAAAACAAAGGCAGAGACTAGAGGGACCAATAAGCCATGGAATGCCAGAGATTGCTGGAAAGCACCAGAAGCTAGAGGAGAAGAAGGGAACAGATTGGCCCTTGGAGCCTCCAGAAGGAACCATCACCATAGACACTCTGATTTCAATTTCTGGATTCCTGGCTATGAGATAGTAGATTTTTGTTGTTTTCAGGTGCCTAGTTGGTGGTGTTTTGTTACAACAACCACAATAGCAAATGAATGGATCATGTAATAAAATTTAGTTTAATTTAAGACCACGAGTAATACATTTTTTATCTGATGTTTTTCCAGATAAAAGAAGCAAAAATGAATTTCTTATGTACCTCAGGAAGAATAGAATACACAAAAAATAAATTAATATTCTTAGCATTTTCCACTCACTGAAGAAATATAATCTTTTAAATAATAAAACAGTGGTAAATAACCATGTCAGTTTATTGCATTTTAATGAAAGATCTATTTATTTTAAATAGAAATATTTCAACATGATTTCTTCAAATATTATTTTCCTTTTAACTGCTTTTCACCTATAATCAGTCTTTTAAAATTTGTTTCTTTAATTAAATCTAAAAAATGTAAATGTGTTTGTGTAAATAAAGCTGAAATCTGAACAGTTTGCTGGAGGCACAGATGTCAAGTGGGCTGCTATTTAAATGAATGATCACGGGAAACTCAAGCTGTATTTTCAAAAAAGCATGAATTGAGTTTGGCAAGAAACTAATAATTAATTAGAGAAGCTATTATACTAGTAAAAGAAATAATTACTGATATCAGGCCGTAATATTTTCAATAGAAAGTAGAATCCCATTAGTATTTTAGGAAATAAAGAAGCACTGAGGCCGCATTTTCTATTAAAATGAATAAAACTTATTAAAATATGATTTATAGTATTTTACAGTTGTGTCTGGGTAAGAAAAGGGGACATATTTCATTATCAAACTTTCCTTTTATCTTTTCCAATTACTCTGCAGCATTAAGAAAACACATTTCCCCATTTTTAATTAAATTTACACATGATCAACTTTAACTGGTAAGCACAAATAAACCTTTATAATTTTTGTGTTGTTTAGTGTTTCTCAAATACCCAAAGTCTCTGAAATATTTTGTTGCTGATAACAGACTGTTAAAATAAATTAAAACAATATGTAGAAAAACATATCCTTCCTAAATGTAGACATATTACCGAATTCAGCATGCCATAATTTCACCCAGTGTAGAAACTTAATATTTTTTAAGTTTTGATGCATTATTTTGTGACAATAAATGTCTTATTTTGACTTTCAACTTTAGTTTTATGTTATAGATTTTTTAAATGGCAGAGTATGCGTTCAAGTTCTCTATTAGGAAAATACTAACTCATTAACCACTGATTATATACCGGGAACTCTATTCTATCTAAATAAATTAATATAAAACCTTCATCAAGAATGAATCTAAAAGATGTCATGTCTGTGTTATATTGTAAATGAGATAAACACAAGTGTAACAGAATATATTTAAAGCTAAGAACAGATTAAATCCACCACATGAGCTGGGGATCTTTACATATGACATTGAAATTTAAATGAAGCACAGAGCTCTAGTGATAATTACTGCCCTAATCTCAACAAGAGATGGTGATGGCTTGGGTCTGAGAAGTTGACGAAAACAAGTTTGATGTTGCATGTATTCTGAGGGTGGAGTTAATGGGGAATGCGGATAAAACACATAGGGATTGGAGTGAGACAATAAAGAATGAATTCTTTGGGGGGGGGGCTTTAAAATATATGGCCTTTCACTAAAATTGAGGTTTGGGTGGGATGCATTTGTAGGCAGCGAGGAATTTATTTTGTGCATATTAAGCTTGGAATACTTATTAGTCATCTAATTTGAGAGAGAAGTAGGCAGTAGATCCAAGAAAATTAAATTTTTTGAGTCAACAGTTTTTAAATAATATCTAGAGCCACAGGATTGAATGAGATGGCCAAGGGAGTGATTCCAGATCAAGATTTTCTCAGCTTGGCAGCATTGACATTGCAGGCTGGAACATTTGTTTGAGAAGGCTGGCCTGTGCATTGCTAGGCGTTTGCTAGCACCCTTGGCCTGTCCCTACAATATGTCAGTAGCAACTGCTAGTTATGGCAACCTAAAATGTCACCAGGTATGTCCAAATGTCCCTTGGGAGCACAGTTGCCTCCAATTGAGCATCACTGCTTTAGACTAAAACATCAACAGCAAAAACGGCAGAGTTAACTTTTAGTATACTCCAGTGTTTAGGGATTAAGGAGAATTGGAGACACCAGCAAAGTAAGTGTAGAGTCCTGAGAAGGAAATGAAAAAATTGAGCAAGAATGATGTTCTGAAAGCTAAGTGAAGAATTTGCTACAAGGAGAAATAAACTGTATCCAAAGTCATGGTTTGTTTAAGTAATAGGTGAGATAAGTCTTTAACATTCTTTAGTAACATTAAGAAGACTGGAAAGCTTATCAAGAACACTTTGGGTCTCATAGTGTGGGAATTGAGATATTAACATTATATCAATTGCACTCCACAGATTGCATGATGTTTGTAGAATCTAAAGTTCAATTTGTGATGGAGAGATGAGACTCTTCCTGCTTGAACCCATCTGTTAATCTTAGCATCACCTGAAGTGAAACAAGCAGATAATACATTCCAATGATTTGGTGAAATATGAAATATTCTCATGTACAAGGTGTTGTATAATATTCTAGCTATAAGGTTGAAGCCTAACTAATGAAGCTTCTACATGTAACTAAAAATTCACAGAATTAATGGAACTAAAGGAATCAGTTGACTGACAAAACAATTAGAGACTTTGGAAAATGGGGCATTCTTCAGGGCATTTGACATCAGCAACAAATCAATGACATGGATATCAAGGGTAGAGATGTTATTCAAGAATAAAGTAGTATAAAGAGACATAAAAATGCAGTTCCATAGACCTTATAAAACAATAAGACAATTAGGAAGATTTGAGTATAGAGTGAATATTGGATGATATAAAGAGTTGATGCTATTTTGTTATAGACTGCAGTTATGTTTCAGAATGTGAAGTATTTCAAACATGGAGGCAGTAAAAATCTGCCTCCATTTTTGCGTGTTTGATGGCTAACATCTGTAAACCTCACTGATCTCTCGTGCTCCCTCATGCCTCACTTCTGGGCAAGCTGATAAGCAAGTGGTGCTGGTGGGAGATTGAAAACATGCAAGCCCACGAAACCCACAGGGACCCTCCCCTCCAGCTCTCCCCCAACAATCACTATAAAAATCCTGAGCCAGTCTCTTTTTCTTTCTCTCTCAGGCATTTTTTCAGGTCAGCTTGGAAAATGAGCCCTTTCTTCCCCAAACACCTTCTTTTGTGATTAATAAATGTTTTCATACACTTCTGGTGTGTGTGTGTGTATATGTGTGTGTTTTGTCATCAGTCTTGACATCTGAACCAAATTTTGCATAGGAGGAGGTCCATCCTGATTCTCAGAGAGTCCATGACAAAATGCAATGCTGTGATTTCTAAAGAACATTTTATTTATTTATTTTTAGAGGGAAGGAGAGAGGGAGAGAAATATCAATGTATGGTTGACTCTTGTGCATCCCTTGACAGGAACTGGCTTGCAACCCAGGTGTGTGCCCCGACTGGGAATCGAACCGCGATCCTTTGGTTCACAGGCCCACACTCAATCCACTGAGCTACACCAGCCAGGGCACAATGCTGTGATTTCTAAAGTTTATTGTAATATACATTGAAAGAAAAAAAAGGAAGAAAGAAGAAAGAAAAGATGGAAGGAAAGGAAGGGAGGGAGGGGAAATAGAAGAAAAGAAAGCAGGCAATAAAAGAGATAAACAAAATTTAAGAGCTGCAACTTGTTGCTGATGTACTATAATTTAATGATTCCCTTCTTTCCCTCTTTCACCCCACAACTGCAGAGGAAGTTAAAATAATGTCAGAGTGTTGGTGAAGAAGTGTGTCATCTACTGCTCTTCTTGACAGACTTTATTGCTATGGCATTATCTACTTTTTCTTTGCGGTTAGTCTCTGTTCTCATTACATATGCTAAGCATACCCAAGCATATACTGCCCTGGCCTTGTTACCATCTATGTAAGTGTTAGAATGACCGGAGCTTTAATAAGTGAAATATTCATGCCAATGCCCCCATCCTCTAAGTGTACGCCTGGCCTTCTTTCCTAAGCAATGGCTGTAATTCCTGAAGGCCATAAAAAGGCGCTACTTTTTCTACCTAAAAAGCCACACATTTTTTTCCATCTGTAGCTCGGATTCCACAGGTTACTGTGAAAAAACTCTGCAAGATAGTGGTTCCCAGAGTTTCAATCAAGGGAGTTGGAATAATCTCACTTTACATTAGAATGTCCATATTACCCAATGGTCTATGGGTCATTACAGCAGCAACAGAGAGTTAGGAGTAATTGGCCACACTCTCAGCCCATTATCTCCCCTCTCACTAGGCTACTCCCCAAGCCCAGAAAGGATTGTAAAAGCTTTTCCCAGCTTGTTAGGCTGCTGAGCCTTGTTCTATGCTTTATGATAGAATGTTGCTTTCTGAGTTTACCAAATGTTGGTTCTTGCCTCCACCAATCTGCACAAGCTTTTGTAAATAAAAAAACTTTGTTTTCAAATCTATTTCTGCCAGACACTATTTTTAGAGACCTAAGTAGACATTGGCTCCTTTATTCATTGCCAAGGGTCCCTCCATCACCTGTTCCCAAAGCACTGCAAATTGGAAATAGAGATAAAGACAGAGACCTCTTGTCTCTGTGGTTTCAGGTTGCAAGGCAGCAACCATTGTCACAGATTATATACACTGGATTATATTTCAAAATCTATTCTGTCACATATACTTCTAGGAGATCACATTCTTTGACTACATTAAAAATCTTAGATGACCACCAATTGTGACATCATTCATGTAAACTAGCTAGTGAATTAATAGCAAGCATGGTTTATCAAAGAATCCTTTAATTCTTCGCTCATTCATATATTAATTAAATTAATTTAAGGAAAAGTTTTGCAGTATCCACTATGTATCATTTAAAATTTTAAAACTACAAAATTAAATAAAACATGGAAACACATTTTTTTCTTTAAAGAACTCAACTGTTGAGAAGGGGAAATACAATAGATTAATGAATAGATAATGAAGAAATATATGTCATATATAAAAGATTTGTGGGAACATTGAATATCTAATCTAGTTAATCTAGCTACAGAAGTTAAGAAGATCTTGACCTTGTATTTAAAAGTTAGACAGTTGGAGGGACAATAAGCAGCTCAGGGTAAAAGGGTTACTATAAACAGTGGTGGGTAAAATCATAATAGGACAAAAGTTAGAAGACATGTACAGAATGATGAGGAGTAAACCAAGACATGAGGGAGACAGTCAATTAGCAGATTAGAAGAGCAATAGGATATTTGAGAGAGAGTGTCAGAATTTAAACGAGGAATGTGTACGCTCAGATAAATAGAGCTGAGCATTTTAATCCATAGTCTCTCATTCTTCAGGATGAAACACAGAATCTTTAGGTGTCTTTACTGGCTTCCATAGTAAATTATATTCTTCTGTCATATCGTTTTTAACAAGTATCATAATGACAGCTTTCCTGTAATAACTCATAAAGGGTATGAATTCCTTAGTACAGGGATGCCAAACTCATTTTCACCAGGGGCCACATCAGCTTTGCAGTTGCCTTCAAAGGGCTGAAATAATTTTAATATTGTATAAATGTAACTACTCCTTAACTGTTAAGGAGTTGAAATTACATTCGGCCCTTTGAAGGCAACTGTGAGGCTGATGTGAAAATGAGTTTGACACCCCTGCCTTAGTAGGAAAAAAAGTTCTGAGGGCAGCAGAGTTTGTGGTAGGCACAGTGATTTTAGTAAGGCATTGTATTAAAATGCATTTGTTCAATTAAAGAAAGGTGGAAGATAGATTGAACAGATTCAGTGTATAAAAAGTCTAAAATAGTGAGTTAATGATATAACTTGGATTTATAGTAATTGAACACTGGTGCCTTAACAACATTTTTTGTAAAGTGATGGTAGTTGGCTCTAGAATAGAGTTTGGAGCATTACTGGGAAGTGAAGACCTGAGATACAGACGTATTGTGGAAAGCCAGATAAGAATAACAAAAGACAGAATAGTAATGGGAGAAACTTGGGGGTAAAGGGAAGCTTTATTTTGTTTGTTTTCTTATTAATATAGTGATTGGAATATATTTTAATGCAGACAAAAAGTAGTGAGGTCAAATAGGTGTATTAGAGATAGTAATTAATCTTAAACATGAAGTAAACTTCATCTTCTAAGGGTAAGGGAGAAAAAATATATATATTTAAGTGGAACTGAGGTTTTTTGTTTTGATAGATAATACCTGTGGACGGACTGTCTTGTCTCTATAAGCTATAAGGTAATCAAAGGATTGTGAAGAATGGTAAATATTTCAAATACAGTCTAGATGTAATTAAGAAGTTGAAATAATTTAAAGATAAATTTAAAAAATCTTGATGGTCTTAAGATTTTGGCAGTAGTATGAATCCACAAATTTGTGTTTTAACAAGCAAAACTATAATTTTCTTTAACAATGCTTGACCAACCAGGGCTTCGAGCAGAGAAAATAGACTGTAGCATTGGTTCGGTGGCGCTCAGACACAACAGGTCGTGGAGGGGATAAAGGGGTGAAGTTGCTGTGATATGATTAAGTAAGAACAGCAGGAGTGAAGTCGTTAAGAAATCAGATTGGAATGTATGGGATACAAAAGTTCACATTTTCTGAATTTAAATCTTCAAAATACAAGGTATGGTTGGCGTTGCCATTTAAGTATTCCATGAAATTTGAGGATATATTTTTGATAAACCTGCCAAAATTTGGATGTGAAACTGTCCTTAAATTATCACAGCCATTTGGAGTGATGACAGAAAAATGTTTCTGATTTCTCTCTGAAAGATGTCATGGAACGAAGAGTCCTAACTGGCTTAGAGAAAACAAAGGAGCTTACAGCCAAATTGCCTGAAACTCACAAGACCATGAGCATACAGCAGCACATGCAGAAAAAGAAATAATGAAGGAAGGGATGTCAAAATATACCCGAGGCCCTGGAGATACTTTTGATGGGAGTTATTACCCAGTGGATGACCATGGGAGAATGTGTTCTCAGGGGAAAAACACAGTCTAATCAAAGAAAGCAGAAGACAAAGTTTTGTGCAAAAGACAGAGAGTGATTGGGCAAGTTCATTTACAATGAATCCAGGGTTTCAAGCAGCAGAGGAAAAAGGGATGGAGGGGACTCAGTATTGGGAGTCTCCAGGGGATGAACAATTCACTGCTCTAAGGGGCTGAGGAAATAAGACAATGTGAACATTAGTTGAAAATGGAAAGAATGTCTGCCACAAAACTAAATGGATGTGTGTAAAACTAAGGGGTGTGTTCAAAAGCAACTAGACTCAAATATTATAATTCTAGCAGAAGTCAGTTTGGGGATCCGATTGACTGAGTGTTGGTCTCAAATAATACTTGGCTTCCTGAAGTGCTACAAATGAGTGACCACAGCCATGTTTTTAATGATTGACATCTTTTTTTTAAAATATATTTTGTTGATTATGCTATTACAGTTGTCCCATTCTTTTCTCCCCTTTATTCCCCTCCACCTTGCACACTCCCTCCCACCAACCATTTCTCTCCCTTAGTTCAAGTCCATGGGTCATATATATAAGTTCTTTGGCTTCTTCATTTCTTATCCTGTTCTTAACCACCCCCCCATCTATTTTGAACTTACCACTTATGTCTCTTATTCTCTGTACCTTTTCTCCCATTCTTCCCCCTCCCTCTCCCTGCTGATAACCCCCATGTGATACCCATTGCTGTGATTCTGTTCCTGTTCTAGATGTTTGCTTAGTTTGTTTTTGTTTTTTAGGTTCAGTTGTTGATAGTTGTGAGTTTGGTGTCATTTTACTGTTCATATTTTTGATCATCTTCTCTTTTTTAGTTAAGTCCCTTTAGCATTTTGTATAATAAAGGTGTGGTGATGGTGAGCTCCTTTAACTTGACCTTATCTGGGAAGCACTTTATCTGTCCTTCCCTTCTAAATGATAGCTTTGCTGGATAGAGGAATCTTGGATGTAGGTCCTTGCCTTTCATGACTTGGAATACTTCTTTCTTGCAAACTTTCTTCTGAGAAATCAGCTGATAGTCTTATGGGCATTCCTTTGTAGGTAACTGTCTCCTTTCCTCTTGCTGTTTTTAAGATACTCTCCTTCTCTTTATTCTTGGGTAATGTAATTATGATGTGCTTTGGTGTGTGTTTGCTTGGGTCCAACTTCTTTGGGACTCTGTGAGCTTCCTGGACTTCCTGGAAGTCTATTTCCCTTGCCAGATTGGAGAATTTCTTCTTCTTCTTCTTCTTCTTCTTCTTCTTTTTTTTTTTTTGTTAAAATAAGTTTTCAATTTCTTGGTCTTCCTCTTCTCCTTCTGGCACCCCTATGATGCAGATGCTGGACCATTTAAATTTGTCCCAGAGGTCCCTAAGCCTCTCCTCATTTTTTAGAATTCTTGTTTCTTCATTCTGTTCTGGCTGAATGTTTATTTCTTCCTTCTTGTCCATACCATTGATTCAAGTCCCAGTTTCCTTCCTGTCACTGTTGGTTCTCTGTACATTTTCCTTTATTTCACTTTTCATAGACTTCACTTTTTCCTCTGTTTTGTGACCATACTCAACCATTTCTGTGAGCATCCTGATGACCAGTGTTTTGAACTCTGCCTCTGATAGGTTGGCTATCTTTTCAAAAAAGTAGAACGACCCCTTTTCTGTACAGAAATAATTTAAAGTATTCAGAAGAGTAGAAATAGTGCTGCTTTGTGTGACTGATCCTGTTAAAACTTGAGAGAAGAGATGGAACTATGTCCTAGGATAAAGATGAAATACCTATTTTGATTAAGAGCCATAAACTAAGAATGATGCAAATTTGAGAAAGTGAATATAACTGACCATATATGATAAATAAGGAAATAGAGATTAAACACAAAACCTAAGTTGTAAAAGGCAATATTATTTTGAATGATAAAACTTTAATAATATAAATGCAATATCTATAAATTTTAATATAAGATTTTGTTGTGTATATTAGGCTCTCCAAAGAAACAGAACAAATAGAGCATATATACAGGGTCTGACTAATGCCTGCTTGAGTGTGCTTGGTAGGGTATTAACGTGTGAGTAATAATTTATAGTCTCCCATTGAACATTTGACCTAAAATGTCATATGGTATGCTTAAGTGTGGTATTGTTATGTTACAGAATTACACGCTTATGATTTTGTAATAAAAGATTTTGTAATAAAAGTGGTGCTATTTGTGCCAGACTCTCTTTCTCAATATATGTATATGTATACACATCTCCTGATTGAAGAAGTCCACATACAGTAAAGAGGGCAATTTGCTTTAAATTTGCTTTACTCAAATGTCCAATGATCTAAATGTAAATTTCACCCTAAAACACTCCTTCAGGCACATCTAGAATAATATTTGACCCCATATCTGGATGTTGTGACCCAGAGAAGTTGAAAATAAAATTAACTATCTCACAAGGGAATTTGTCTACAATCATTGATCATCCTTGAATTGTATAGTTTATGCGTATATCAGAAAAATGCCAATTTTGAAACATTGTATAACACTGTATACTTACCAACTGTTATGATATAGATAATTCCAGTTTATCCTTAAACTACAATATGAAGAGAAAGAGGGCTAAAAATTTTTACAAACAGGTAGTACAATTATTACTCATACCAGATTAAGAGATAATGAGACCACACTGTTAAAGAAACTAATTACAAGTTAAAACAGCCAATAAATTAAAAGGACCAAGGCTTAAATGTCAGCCTTCTGACAAGTACCAGACTTAGCACATCACCATAACTGTGACATAGAAAGAAATGTTACCTATAGTTAGAATCAGTATAAAGAATCAGATTGTTGAGGGTCTTTAAATTTAGGCAAAGTATCATTCTTCATTAGGGAGCCAGCATGTGGTAGGGAACTGATTAACTTGCAGCTGCTTTAAAGGGACCCACAGGTATTTATGTCAGCAATGTACTATTTACCAGCCACTAATCTAGAAGTGATCTTAATATGGAAATTCTTAATTTGAAAATAAGGGTGATTTTATATTACATTCCAAAGAAGGTAATTGTCTTTAAATTACCCTTCTTTTCTCAGAAGATCTGATCTCTGAAGCCTGAAATGAAACTTTAAGATTTCAATTAAATTCAAGCCTTCAAGGTTTGGTTGAAACTAAGAAAATGATTTGTGGAACTCTTTATAAACTCTCTCTAAAATAAGCTTCAAGCTACAAAAGTTATATTTCTTAGCATTTGGAAGAGTTATAAAAAAGAGGGTAGGTAGGACAGGGGAAGTGGTGGTGGGGAAATGGAGACACTGTATTCAAACATTAATAAAAATGATAAAAAATTCCTTAATGCTGAACTTCTATCTAATGTTCATAACATGCAAAAAGAATAAAATATGTATCAAATTAATTATTAAGATTTTTTGAATATCTGAACAATCTGAAAGAAATAAAAGGCTTATTTATTGCATGCAATGTTTAGAAGGTGGAGGTTATGAAAACAAAAGGGTTGACTTCTGTTATTTGACATTTGATATTTCATACACTGCACTTAGGATACACATTATACAGTTTTAGTATTCTCCCAACATTTTCTAAGGATTTGGATTAATCCAGCACCTTTAAATCATGAAACACTCAACAGAATGAGAATAAAATGAAACTCCCTAAACCTAGTAAAGGGCATTTATGAAACATTCACATCCAATAACATACTCAATGGTAAAAGACTGAATGTTTTCCTCCAACAAAAGGAACTAGACAAATAGATCTGCTCTCAGGACGTCTGCTTAACATTGTTCTAGAGGTGTTATCTTGGACGATCAGATATGAAAAAAGAAAAAAAATATCCAGAGTGGAAAAAAAAATAAAGCTTTTTTTGCAAGTGACCTATACACAAAATTGTAAGTGATCTACAGAATATATTGGAACTGTTAAAGGATTTCAGCAAAGTTTCAAATAAAAGATCCATATACAAAAATCAGTTGCTATTTTGCAAGCAAATACCAAAATTCCCAATGAAATAAAAAAAGTAATTTTATTTATAATAATGTCAAATGAATAAAATGTTTTGAAATAAATTTATCAGAGGAAATGCAGCATAATATATTAGAAATTTTACAATATTGTTGAAGGAACTTAGATAATACCTACATAAAAGAAAAGGCATTTTATATTAACAATTTGGAAGACTTCCTGTTCTTAAGTTGACAATATTACTAAAATTGAACTATACATTTAAGCAATCCTTGTTGAAATCCTTGCTGCCCATTTTATATGAAAATACAAGAAACCCAGAATAGACAGAACTGTCTTGAGAGAGAACCAGTTTGGAGGATGCACACTTCTCTGTTTCAGCATCACTATAAAGTCACTGATCAAGACATTATCATATTTACATGAGCATAGATATACACATAAAGATCAATAAAACATAATTCAGAATCTGTAAATGAACTCCAACCTGTAAATAAACCCTGGCACTATGGTCAATTGATTTTTCATTAGAATGTCAAGACAACCTGATGGGCTAATTGATGCTACTAAACAAAAGAGTAGATTCATCTATTTGTCCTTGTATCTGCATCAGTATTTACCTTCCTATTTTGATATTCTGTTGTTAAGTGTGCAGATTTTAATGACTGCTTGCTATTTTTGGAGAATTAATGAGTTTATCCTTATGTAATGCTACTCTATATTCCTGACAACTTCATTGCTCTGAAGTTTCTTTGAGATTAACGCAGATATTCCAGCCTTCTTTTGATTAATGCTAGCAAGTAAATCTTTCTTAATCCACTTACTTTTAATCTATTTATTTCTTTACTTTCATGTGTTTCCCTTATATACAAGACATGGTATTTATCTACTTTGTTTCTAAATAAGTGTATTTAGACTCCCCATTTGAAGTGATGATTGGTATAGATGGATTAATACCTATCAAATTTGTAATCTTTCTATTTGTTGTATTTGGTCTTTCTTTTTTCTCTTTCTTTTTATGTCTCCTCTGAGTTTAATTGAATACTTAATGATTCCACTTTCTTTGTACACATAGAATATCAATTATATATCTTCAAACAAATAGTGGTGATACTAGATGTTATAATATACATTTTGAGTAATCTAAATTCTTTAAACTCCACTATACTGCTTCATATTTAATGTAGGCAATTTATAACAAAGTATTCCTAATTTATCTCTCTTGTTCCTTGTTTTATTATTGTAATTAATTCACCTATCCATATACTATAATCATCAAATACATTGCTACTATTAAAACTTTAAACACATAGCTATCTTTTAGATCAGTTAAGAATAAAATAATAAAATATTTTAATTTTTTAATTTACTTATTCTTTCCCAAGTACTCTTTCTTCTTTTGTAGATCCAGTTTTCTGACTTATATAATTTTCCTTTCATTTGAAAAACTTATTTTAACGTTTCCTTAAAGGTAGGAATACTACTCAGGGAATTCCCATAGTTTTTGCTTATGAAAGTCTTTATTTCTCCTTCACTTTTGAAGGACATATTTGATATAAAATTCTAGGTTGCATCCTACTCTCTTCTTTACAATCCTTTATGTTGAGGGGTTTACTATAATTCTTACTCTTATTACTCCATAGGTAAGACTTTCCTTCTTTGGTTTTTCTCAGGGTTTTAGCTGTCTTTTGTTTGCTATAGTTAAAATACAGTATAGCTAGGTATAGTTGCTTTTGTTATTTATCCTGATTGGTGCTTTCTTGAGCTTCTTAGATTTGGTTTGGTGCCTGTAATACATTTTGAAAATTTCTTGGCCATTTTAAACTTCAAATATTTCTCTTCCTTTCTCCCCCCTCCCCCTTGTAGTATTCCAAATAGGTCTATGTTACACCTTTTAAAAATATTCAACAGCCCTGGCTGGTGCAGCTCAGTGGATTGAGCACAGGCTATGTGAACCAAGGGGTCACCAGTTTGGTTCCCAGTCAGGGCACATACCTGGGTTCTGGCTAGGTCCCCAATGGGACCCCTCCCTCTTTTTCTCCTTCTCCTCCCTTCTCTCTAAAAATAAATAAATACAATCTTTAAAAATATTCAACATTTCTTGAATGTTCCATTCTGATAATTTCTTTCTTTCTTCTTTTTGAAGTTTAGTTTGGAAAGTTTCTATTGACCTACTTTCAATCCCTCTGATTCTTTCCTTGACTATATCCCATAAAATGATGAGGTTATCAAGGGCATCCTTTATTTCAGCTACAGTTTATTTCCATTTTCACCACTTATTTTTTATTACTTCTCAAAATTTGCATCTTTCCACTTACATTAGCTATCTTTCCTTGCATGTTGACTATTTTTGCATTAGAGTATTTCACATATGGATAATAGTTATTTTAAATTCCCTGCCTGATAATTCCAAATTGTGTATCATACGTGATTATGGTTCTGCAGTTTGTTTGTTTTTTTAGCCCATTTTTCTTTTATTTCATATGTCTAATATTGTTGAAGGCTGGACATGATATATTGAGTAACAGAAAATGTTGCAGATAAACCTTAATATGAGGTTTTTGTTAGTCTGGTTGGGGGCTGCTTTGTATTTAATGTAGCTAGAGGTGCCATGGACTTGAATTCTTCTGGTGACCTTATTTTTGTGTCTCCTATTGATCTGGGGCTAATATAAGAACTACTCGAAGAACATCTTCATCTTTCAACTGTTTCCGCTGTAATCTGCTGGATTCCTATTGGTGTAGAGGTAAGTTGTGGAGCAGAGGAAACATTCTATAATAATATCACTGCATCTCATTCTTTGAATGGGTTATTTCTCTGTATTGTGGTTTCACAATGTTTCTTAGCACTTCTTTTCCCTGCAGGTGAGACAGAAAGTCTAGAGTGTCCTAGAGGGAGGGGAGGCTAGTCTTTAGTTAAGTGTTTTGCCCGGAGAATAGGCCTTTATTACAAAGAAGGCTCTGTGTACATTTCAGAACTATTTCTTGTCCCCTATCTCTGTCAGGGCCATTAGATTTTCTGCATATCTTTACTGCAAGTGCTTAGAGAAAACGCCTGTAAATGTATGACCCCTCTTTTAAGACTGAAGTCCCCAGTGGCTTAACATTGTCAAACCATCCACACAGCCCCCAGAAATTTGTTAATATTACTATTTAAATGTTCCCAACAGTTTATGGCTCTCTTGGTGAGCATAAATCAGCTCTGATTCTCTGTATGAGCTTCTCTTTCCCAGTTTTGAGGTAACAATTTGCCTTGCAAAATCGGTTCACTGAAAGGTCCAAGAATCATTGATTTTCAGTTTGTACAACTATTTCTTGGTGTAATCATGGCAGTAACAACTTCTGAGCTCTTTAGATATTGGAGCTGAATTGGAAAGTCCACTAATACCCACTGATAAGGCATTAGCTCTGCTCTTGTAATTTGCTTGTTCCTCTGTGCACTTAATTTTTTATCTCTTATGTGGCATTTCCTCTTTCTGCTGTTAACTTCTGGTTATTTGAAAAAAGCTCTTGTAATTCAACTATAGTCCCCAGTTACCTGTGATCATTTGAAATACTCTTCTATTAAATTCTCATGCTACTCCTCTCTGCCGTGCCCAGTGAAAGCCTGCTAAAGTTGTATTTGTCAAAAACCTTCCAGTTATGTTTACATCCCACCATCTATGTTTCTCCTTGTCCCCATCCATCACACAGGTGCTCTCTGTTTTTTTTCCTTAACCCTACATTTACCAGCCCCAGTTAGTTGGGCTTAATAAAGTCTCAACTCACGTCATGGTGCATGACACATAATAACATAGTTGACATAGAAAAGTAATAAAATAAAATGTAAAAAATCCACCTGTAGCTATTTGACACACTTTATTAAAATAACTTTGTGAAAATGAAGCAGTTTTTCACAATTTTTGAAAATGCAGATGATGTTTAAAAGTACATTTTTTACTTAAAATATATGCAATTAAAAACCTGTTATTTTTCTAATACCAAAATTTGGTGGTCACATTGTGACTTTGAAGTATATAGCTGAATGAGGTACAAGAAACAAGTTACTTCTTTAGTTTTTAAGCCACTCATGTTGGAGATAGAAAAGTGAGCCTGCAAAGAAATAAAGTAGCAGCCAGCAATTGCATTATCTACCCACTAGCAGATCAGTGCTCTTTCATTGTATCACCCTGTCTTCCAACACCTCTGAATAATTTGCTAGTTGTAGACAGATAGATGGAGGCTACGGATCGCTACAATTTTCAGTCCGGTAACATTACCAACCATATCCCCCATGGACATATTTATTACAACTACTCCCTGTTTTGTTCTGCATCAGCAGGTCCATCTGGCAGTAAAGGATCGACCAGGTGTTCTGGGGAAAAGTTGGCACATAAATGCCTTGAACACTGTGATACTAGCAGGAGGGAAAGATTTAGAAAATGAAAGAAAATTAAATTATTCCTGGTATATATGAGCTTACAAGACATTTTTTGGTGGTAACAGTTATGGAACATCTTTTGCTTTATTTGTAGATGTGGCTTGGTTAAAAAAAAAAAAAACAGAATGAAGTATAAATATCCAAGTGAGATATAATGTCATACTCACTAGTGTAGTGAATAAACAGAATTTTAGGGGAACACCTTTAAAAATCTGTAGTAAAATTAGAAAAAATAATGTATGACATAGTTCATCAAAAACATTTATTATTCTAAGGAAAAAATAATAAAACCTCTCTTGATTATTCTTGATTAGTTGGTACCTGACTTAGGTTTTTCAATCAAATAGTCAAATATGGCTTACAAATGACCTTTACCTAACTAAATTGAATTGTGTAGCTTGAATCAGTTAATCCTTTCCCCAAAGTGAGCAATGTCCTGTGTATTTTAGCTTATCAAAGACAATGAAAATGTTAACAGAGCAGATTGCACTCTAACACTGCAGAACTCGAACGAACCACAAATGCAGTGCACACCCGCTGAGGCTTCCTTAAGAGGCTTTCCTCAGACAGAGATGTTTGCGTGGCACATTGGTTCCCCTTGATGAGAAAACTCCCTTGCTGGTACCAGCACTACACAATACCCTTCACTTTCATTACGTAAGGGTTACTGCCATGGCAAAAAGGTTTTTGTGGGTCTTGACTGCACATAAGGTATATACACTTATAAGGTATTATAAAATATAAAGCCACATAATATTTCTATAACTTTTAAAATTTTAATTATTTTTTATTTTAATTGTTGTTCTTGTACAGTTTTCTGTCTTTTTCTCCCATCCCATCTTTTAAGGCAGAAAAAATAAGATTAACTTTTTATGATTTGGTTGATTTTCACTTAACATTTTATTTGATGCTTATTTTTTATTTAAGCTTTCTATTATAACTGTTAATATTGTAGTTCACTTATTTTACCTTAAATCACTAAATAATGATTTTAGAAAAATAAGAAACTGAAACAAATCAAAAGTTGATGATTCCAGAATATAGAAATAAAATTTAAATGTAGAGCTCTTTAATTATGTGTGTGTATGAGTGTATGTATGTTCTTACACATTTCTATAAATATAGATTTTTATCATAATATTTTTTCAAATTTTCTTCAATAAATTGTTTCTTATATGTTTTTCCAATTTGTTGTTTGAATAAAGATTTTACAGTGATTGCATTATATGTATATATTGCATATATATGTATATGTATATATTGCATATATATATTCAAATGTAAAAGATTTTAATGATACTCTGAAATGAAAGATGTCAAGAGCTTAGCAATTTTATATACCTTCAACATTCTGTTGACCTGTAAATTTCATGCCTTACACTATTATTATTTTGTCAATAATCATAACACTGTATTAACTACCTACATTCCCTCTACAGTTTTATTCCTGTGTCTATTGTTAAATGAATTTAATGTTTATTACTAATAAATTACTCAAATCATCCTTGAGTTCTTCATATTATGTTTTAGATTGATGAATTTAATTGTCAAGAACATTTCTCTCACAATACCTATTTTATATTTCCTGAATATTTTATGTTATAGAGGTCAGCCAGTTGCTTTGATTTTTTATGACTATTAACATGGGTCTTATATTCTTGGATCACACTTACTTTCCTCCAGGACCTGCCAATTACTGTGTTGCTTATCTTTTGGAGAAGTGGTTTTGTGGAGAACTCTGGGGCCAGCATGGTTTTACCCTTCTAGGTAAAATGGACCTCAGTACCTGCTACAAGTAAATGAGTTATGCCAACAATGTAAGTGAGCTTGCAAATGGATTCTTTTCTGTCTAGCTTCTGAAGAGGCCAGGGCCCCGGCCAACACATAGATTGCCCACTTCACATTTCTATGTCTTACAATACATAGAAACTGTGAGAAAAAAATGTGTGCTAATTGTGGGAATTTGTTTTGTAGCATAAAAAAATACACCATCAATTCTACTTTTGTAATATTTTCCCCCATTACTTACATTCATATTTTGATTCAACAGGTATTTTGTGAGCTCACATTTTGTACCAAATCCTGTTAAGAATTGATATCACAATTACATAAGTCATTAAATAACAGAGGTCAGATGGGAGTTTGGGTCTTTTACTCCTTGTTCACTGATTGTTCCCCCATAATAAGGAGCTGTGGGTGTACTAATTAAAAAGTCCCAGTATAATTGCCTCAAATATTTAAGTTATAATGAGTTAGAACTGTCATTCCTTTATACGTGCCTATATATGTGCTGCATTTGAAGACGTGCTGATTCTTATGGAATATTAACCCTAGAATAGGAAATGAAGTAAATAATCTTTATGAAAATGACCACCGATATTTATAGTATACATATGCTCAATTTTTACTATGTTAGAAGGTCAAAAGATAAGCAAAAGTCATATGGTAAAAGTATGTTCTTAAGTACAAACACAAAATGTTTCTCATTCACAAAAATGCTAATATCTATGAGTTCTGTTTTGTAAAATTCTGGGTATCAACAGTTAAAGGTCCTCATTATTATTTTCTTACTTTATTTTTGTGGGCTTGTAAGATTTGATCATTTCAAATTTTGACAGACCTTGGGTAAATTGATTTTTTAGTTAAAATTATTTGAACACTTATAGCCAGAAATAATTTGAAACTTATTAATGGACTTGCAATAAAATTAATTGAAAATTTTAATGAACAATAAAAGTATATATAAGAAGTTAAAGTTAGATTTTGTTTTAATGTAATAGCTTCTTTAGATATCTGAAATGTGTTAATAAAACAAATTATTTGAATTCAGTTTCCTATTTCATAGGATCTAATGATTATGTGGTATTAAATTTAAAAAGTACATTATAGAATTTTTCTATTTTTAATTTTATTGAGAACTACATTTTTTACTATAATAAACTAAAGGTCATATTCAGAGAATAATTATATATTACTAGTGGTAGTAGTAAAAGTATTAACCAGTATTTATTACAGATTTAAAAACATTTATTAATACCAAAAATGGCAACAGAGAAATAATGATACCAAATTATCTATTTTTACTATACTTGATGTTTTGGGATAAATGAAATTATTTCAGCAGTGAAACTATAAGTTTATTTGACTGAAAATTTGATTTATTAATTAATATATTGGCACATGTTTTATAATTAATGGGTCAGAAGTTGAAATATTTTATATATTAATGGATAAATCTTTTATAATGGCCTACTTCTGCAAAGCAAAGAAAATACATCTCTGATTTCTTTTTACCATCATACAAAATGTACTGCAATTTAATATCAACATTGCTACTTATTCAATCACTTGTGATTGACTCCATCATAAGATCAGAGAATCAATTGGGAAAATAATTGTTATTTGCCCAAGATGTTGAGGTTGTGCTAAAAGAGTGAGGGCAAGGAAGGTTGAAGTCACGCTGCCAATCACTGCATTTCTTTAAAATGCCCTGCTGCTCTGTCAGCTTTTAAAATAGAGTGAACTTGGTTGCAACAACTTTTGTTTCTCTGACAGCATACAATTGATATTTTGGACTCATTCTGTAAGTTTCTTAAGGTTAGAACTACATTTATTTTTCTTTGTCTCTTCAGAAGTTAAGATTGTATCTGACAAATATTTTAATTAGAGTTTAATTAAGTTCTTTAGTAATTTTGAAAGAGCTGAGTTGCTATCAGAACAATAAAGTAAACAAATCTCTGTCATTTTTGCAAGATTAAAAATGACAGGTTTTGTGTTTGGGGTTTAGAAGATCTGCTTTGTTGTTCTTAACTGCTTTTTATATTCTGCCTCTGGCTATTTGGACGAGGCTTACTTTTGTTTTGAGGATGGTTACTTTTAAAACAATTCTATTGAATTTGGGGTGACGTTGGTTAACAAAATTATATAAGTTTCAAGTATATAAGTCTATAATACATCATCTGGATGAGGGACATTTTCTTTTTTTAATCCAATATCAAATTTATTCATGATTATTTGTTGACAGTATTATTTTATTACCCTTTTTCATTGTTGTTCAGCTACAGTTGTCCCCATTTCCCCCATTATTCTCCCCTGTCCTACTCACCTCTCATCTCCCACATTCAATCCTCCCCACCGTTGTCTTTGACCATGAGTCCCTAATGTGTATATTCCTCGACGACCTTCCCTTTCATTGTCTCCTTACCCTCTTCCCCCACCTCTGGTTACTGTCAGTTTGTTCTGTGTTTCCGTGTCTCTGGTTATATTTGGCTCACTTATTTGTTTTGTCGTTGTTAGCTTCCACTCACAGGTGAGATCCTATGTCATTTGTCTTTCACCATCTGGCTGATTTCACTTAGCACAATGCTCTCCAGTTCCATCCATGCTGTGATATTTTCTTAAATGTATTAAATCCCTTATGGTATATGATAACCATCATTTAACCTGAAGTTTTATTTCTCTGAATCCTAAAATTTTTCAGCTCCTAAACTGATCATTAACTCTTTCATATTTCCTCAGCCAATGAGATCTGTGTGGCCAATGCAGTAGTAGTGTGTGTTTCCTGGGCCCCGGTGACTGTGATGTGATGAAAGTGACAAAGGCATCTGGGTTCCAGGGCTAGCCAGGATTGCACCAACTGGTTTGGTTTGTTAGATTCACATCCATTAATTTTCAATAACTGCCAATGGGACAGGCCAAAAAGTACAATTTATGCCCGTCTTAACCATTGGTAGGACAAAACAGTATGACAAAACCTTACCTCTCCTACAATTTTTTTTAAAAAATAAAATTAGGCACTATTCATGGAATTACAAGGATTTTAAACTGTAACAACATGAAATTTATTAATATTGTTTCAATGTTATGATGATTAGCAATGAAAGTAATGCACATATGAGCAATCAAGAATCAATTACAAAGTTAACAATTATGAGATTATAATGTTAGTTTAGACCAATTTGGAACTCCATGTAATAACATATTTGCAGATTTTTACGTATTTTAATCTTAAAAGTCATGGATACAGAGAACTCTCTGAGATTATCAAACAACATAATCTATAGGCATTATAACATTTTTTTAAAAAAAAGTTTTTATTTATTTATTTATTTTATAGAGAGAAGGGAAAGGGAGTGGGAGAAACATCAATGTGTGGTTGCCTCTCATGTGCCCCCTACTGGGGACCAGGCCTGCAACCCAGGCATGTGCCCTGACTGGGAATTGAACCCATGACCCTTTGGTTCACAGGCCAGTGCTCAGTCCACTGAGCCACACCAGCCAGAAAAATGCTACCGGTTGTGCTCAGTTATGTTATTCTTGCCTGGGGTTGTGGGGCCACATTTGGCAATATGTGTATAATGTTTGATTCCATTTTGTATATACAAACATTGACTCTTTGGAATGCAAAGTTAAGTATATGTAAAATAAATGTTAATATTTATTAATATTGGGGATATTAATTATAATGTCATCACTATAGGGTCTTAATTCATTGGGCATTAATTTATTTTTTATTAGATTTATTGAGGTGACATTGGTTAATGAGATTATATACGTTTCTGTGATACATTATCTGTATATCACACTGTGCGTCCACCTCCCAAAGTCAAATCTTCTTCTGTCACCATATACTTGGCCTCATTTATCCTTTATTATCTGCCACCCTCCTTCCCTCTGGTAACCACTATGCTGTTGTCTGTGTCTATGAACTTTGTTTGTTTTGTCCACTTGTTGTTTTCATTTTTATATCCCACATATGAGTGAAATAGTATGGTTCTTAACTTTTTGTCTGAGTTATTTTACTTAACTTGATATTCTCAAGACCCATCCATGTTGTCACAAATGGCAGTATTTCATCTTTTCCCATGGCTGAGTAGTATTCCATTGCTAATGTACCACGAAATAATTCTGTTACCTGCTTGGTGAGAATTTTATTGTAGTAATTTTTTTTACATTTAAGGGGGCTAAATGGTAATGGAAAATATAATAAAGATTATATATTTAAAAAATAAATAAAAAATAAAAATTATCCCTGTAAAATTCTCCCCAAGCAGGTAATGGAATTATTTCTCTTTAAAAGCCTATAAACCTAAAGTACAGCTGGCCTCCTTTGAGGCATCTAAATTGTGTGAAAAAGGAAATAATATCTCTGTATGTTAATTCTATACTTTTAAATATTAGTGTTCTAGAACTAAAAGTAAAATTCATTGAATGAAGAACATTTTGCCAAAGAAGATGTTTTCAAAAAAACATTAATTTTATTGAGTTTAATCTGTGGACAGAGAACAAATATAACTCATGATCATCTCCTCCACACTAATAAGGTTGGTTTGTTTTTGAGAATTTAACTAGCATTTACTGAGTCTTGTCAAAGGCAGTCATAATTAAAATTCAATAATGTATGATTTATAACATTCATAGCAGCTGCTTTTGATTGTCTTAGTTATTCCTATTCCAGCTTCATTATGAATACATTTATCTATTATTTTGTAAGTTTGTAGCAGGTTTTCTTAAGAATGTAAAAATCCCATACCAATATTAATTTAGTAAAATCTGATTTTTTTTAGGTTTATAATGCTCACTTTGGAATGTTTAGCAGCTGTTCCTTTTACCATCATAATTATTCAACTTGGATTTTCACCTGAATTACAAAAAGAGAGGACTACCATGAGATTTCAATAAACCATAGAAATTAGAAAAGTTAATTTCTCATTATTTACTACAACCATGGATATTATTATTTATTAACCATTTTTTCAATCAAGTTCTTTTAAATTATATTAAATTCAAAATAATATTTAGAGCATTTAAAGGCATGAAATTTGTTCAAAATTACTAAGCAATTCTATTAACTTTGCCTATTATAAACACAATTATATATAAATATATATTTATGCATGCATATATATTTATATAAAATGCATGAAAATGGTTTAATGGTCAAAAGCCCCACATGCCAAACACTGTTCACATAAGAAGCAAACTCACTGATGTCGTCACTTAATGCCCACAAGAAGGTTCTCAGGTAGTTGTGAAGGGGCACTCCAGTTAAAACTAAATAGGTTTTAAAAATTTATTGTAAACTTTACACCACTTGACCTTTCTGGAACACTTGGCATAATTCTGTTGTTTCTGAACACATTTACACCAACTTCTACTTTTTCAAAATATAGGAAATTATTGAGACCAATATTATAATATAAAACTTTTACATTTATTCCAATATTTCTGTGTGATCTTCCAGCTATAGAGTGGTCATTTTGCCACGACAAATTATTCCCATCCCACCAGCATTATAAGTAAGTCTTCAGTAGGCCATCTGATTTTACTAGTACAGCTGCTTCCAGGGATCGGGTACGTGGCAAGACTAATAAATATCATGATAGTAGTCTATTCTCTGGCTTCCTTGGCTGTGAAATAATTCCCTTGCTCAGGAGGAGTGCTGTGTGAATACTAGATGTTGATCAAAGTAATCTATAAGTCCAGTGAAAGTGGTGCTGAAAGAATTTTAGGCAGGCCAACACATCTATAACTGAGTCACCGTTTCAGTAAAAAGAAGGTCTTCTTTCTATCCTTCTCCCTTACATGATGGGAGGGAGTCAATACAATTCCACTGCTGTCAGGTAGCTGGCTGGTCCTCCTGGGAAATGACATCATTGTCAAGAATTGAGCTTTGGGCTTTGCAGTTGGAAATTGATAACTCAGCTGGTTAGGCCCTACCAAAGGGAAGTTTTTCTTACTGGCTTCATGAATAACATTTATCCATTCTGAGTTTTCATGAAACTCATCTCCCACCACTTGGTGGATATATCTTACAAATACTTCCAGATGTCAGCTATATCTTGATCATCAGATCAAATTTCTATGGTATCATCAATAAGGTAAGATAATACAATATTCAGAGTTGATGCTGAAACAATCAAGGGTCTGTATGCTGTATTATGAAACAGAGCTGACGTATTTCCGAGGTAAAAGGGTAAAGATATGTTGTTTTCTATTCCACATGAAAGCAAACTTCCTGCTGATCCTTTAATTAATACACAGATGAAAGCCATTTGCAACATTAACAGTTTAAAATTCATAGCTACTGCTCTCCATGCTATTTCTTCCAGTAAATAGATAACATATTAAACAATATCTGCAATTGGAGGCAATTTCTAACTGAGTTTACAATAATTCCCTTTCATTCTCCAGCACAAATATTTTTTCATAGCCAAAGTGACATGTAAAATAGGAATAAGTTACAAGAATTCTTTATTCTTGTATCCCTCAAGTCTCTGATGGTAGCATAATTCTTTAGGATTACATCACAGATGATGTATTTTTTCCCTTTCCAGATACAATGGGATCAGAGAGCTCCACTTTTCCTTGCTACCACAACAGTCTCTCTCCCTGAGCTGTAAAAATTATGTGCAGATTTTGCCAACAATGAAGCATGCACATTTCACTATGCATTTGCAATTGGGGGTGATAACTACAGAGCTCTTTTGCAGATTTAACACTCCCACTAAGAGATGGATTTGGGTCAATGTTTACCTTTCAACTTAACTTTGAAATCCCCCATTCCGGGAAGAAGAGTGCAGTGGCCTTTCAGATGATCAAAAATTCACGTCAGTTCAGAGCTGTGCATTAAGTAATACTTAAAAAATCTAGACACATTTCCTTGTCCAAAACAAGTTATCTTGAAAATGTTCACAGGTCCCTTTGGGGAAAACTGGGAAGACTATGTCTGTTATATATTTGCAGTTTTGTTACTAGAAACCAATTCAAGAGAACACATTTTATGTTATTCCAGGAGCCTGAGAGTCTGTGTATTGTTTCAAATCAGACAATTAGGTTACTGGCCTTTGACCCCCCAATTTGATGGCTCACCTCAAGTTTTTTCACCCCACTTAGATTTGTTTGTTTGTTTTCTTATTGTACATATGAAGGAACAAAAGATTACTGGGTTTCCCTTCATTCTAGTCAGGGTTCAACCAGAGGAGCAGAATTCATGAAGAATCCTCCGCAGATAGCTTCTCTCCCTACGCATTTTCATTTTCCCCCTGTATTAGGTGTCAGTGAAGTTCCGATACCTCAACTTCATTTAATTTAGGACAACAAGGAGGCAGGTTTCTGTTATCCAGAAAGTAAATTCTCATAGGTACATATCAATACTCAAACTACTATCCATATTAATAATTTAAGCTCATCCAATTAAATTTCCTAAAATAACGTATGTATGATCCTTTCCCAAATGTATTCCCAGGCTTTAGTGGATATAAATGGACACAAATCTGGTCAATCATTTGGTTTTTATTCTATGTCCTCTTAGGTCATAATTTATCTTGATTCTTCTGAGGGCATGCTGATCATTCATCTAGGTCAGGAAGACATGAATGATCATACTTGTGAACCTTAACAAAACAATCAGCAACTCCTTGAAAGGCATCTGCCTCAAAAGAGGTTATTAAGAGCTTTAAAGAAAAAGAATGCTGAAAATCACTAAGAGCATGAGAGGTTTTTCACGTTAAAAGCGTAGTTGAAGAAGGTTTCAAGTGGGGATATAAATAAGCATATCTCTCAGAATTCATGCAAATTCCTCATTCCAATTTTCAGGGTTCTACATTTTTTTAATCATTATTCTCACTTTCACTTAAGAGCCCAGAGACATGCTGCATTTCATTTGTTTTATAAATCTTTTACTTGCAAAACCAAAAATTGGTCTACTTTTTCTTTATATCAGCCCCATGTCTGCAGAAAAGAAAAATATTCTATTAGATCAGTTATAGGCACTCGTATGATTGTATATTTATTTTATGTAAAAATATCTCCTTCGATCTTTATCTCCCATGCATATCTTTGTTCTCTCATGCTCTTTCTGCCAAATAGTTTTCAAATCATTTTTACAGATTTTAAGGTGTATACATTTCTCAAGTCTCCTCCATTATTCACCCTTGCCACACTACACTGCATTTTGACACTATTGTTCCCTGGATATACTCTCCAGTTTCTCTCTTGTCCTTCTAAAGTTCATGCAGTAGCAAATGACACATATCATGTCCACCATATAACGCCTGCTAAATTCCTAGACGCAGTGAAGTCTGACTTATCTCACCAGTTCACCAAAACTGTCCCATTAACATTGCTATGGATTTCCTAATGAATACTAACAGTTCTTTTCATGGACTAAGATTTGCTGTAGTATTAAACATTCTATTGAAATAACAGCATTCATTCAGCTATACATGCTGACAGTAACCCTGGCTTTATCAGGCTTCATCTCACCAAAAACTCCTGTGCTGAGCATAGCAAAGTTGGGGATGAGAGGACTTAGGCAATTACTTGTTTTCACTTGAAGGAACAGATGTTTCTATTACTCACATTTCACTAATCAAACCATGTCCGTTGATCATAGCTGACTCATAGGAATCAGGGAATTCAGTTCTCTGCTGTGCCTAGGGAAAGAGGAAAGTGGGTATTGGTAAATAGTAGCAATAGCTTCAACAAGTTCTGATGATATTAGAGACCTTTTTATCTTCTTAAAACCTATTTTCTTCTTCATGATAATCATTTTGTTCATCTACCCTTGAGGCTCACGTATCATCATGACTTCTGGTGTATATTACTAAAACTTTATATAATTTCCTCCAAAAAACCCCTTCATTTTCATAGCTTCATCTAATACCTATGATCTGATAAAACAAAATCTGTATTTCCAACCCAGCTATCTCTTTCCAGGTTTACACAGGCTTATCTACCTGTCAACCAGAAATATTTACCACAAGCCCAAATTGATGCATAAAATCAAGTTATCTATTCCTTTTCTTATTCAAATGACATAATTGCAATATTATAACCTTTCTGAAGAAAATGCAACAACCCCCAAAATCTCTATTGTTTTCAGTCATATCTGCCTGCGATTCATTTCCATCATAGCTGAGAGGGTCATCTAAGAGAAAAAATATCTGATCACAAAAAAATTTCTGTAATTGTTTCATAGCTCCATGTTATATATAGATCGGTTCTCACATCTTATTTATTCAATATTCATTAAGACATCATTCCTGTTTTCAAATTTACCCACTAAAATTCATCATCCATATTTATCTCTCTTATCTCTACACATGAGTTATCTGACACTGACTCAATCTTTATTGCTGTTATTGTCCAGAGACCTATGTAACCCACATAGAAGAGCATTGAAAGTCAAGGCTGAAGGTTGAATTTTGCCCAAGTTTGTGGGCTAAATAGCCTTAGCTTCAATGAACCTGGATTGGAATCAATAGGTGAACTGATTCTTCAATACTGGGAAGGCAGTAAGTAAACAAATCTGAGAGAGCAGAAAGAATGCTTTCATTTTTTCTTAGTAGAGTAGTGACAATCTGCATTTAATTCACAGCCCCCCAGAGAAGGAGTTTCATTTGCTTCCAAGATGCTGAGGATTCTGGTTATGAAAGATATTCAAACATTAAAATCTAAGTCTCAACCCATTGGCAGAGTAAGGTGACAAAAAATAGAGAAAATTTGAAGCCTAGCAAGAGAAAAGGAACTGCTTGAAGAGACAGATGGACACCTGGTTTGTTTCAAGCACTTAGTAAAATGTATTCAGAAATTGCATTAAATGAGAACACTTGAGACAGAAATTAGTGGCTTAACAGGTTCAGGAAAATTAGCAGGAAACAAATAGGAGTTTCAAAGAGAGGAAATGGAACAGATGGAAGATCAGATAATGAAACAATTGATTGAAGAAAGTCCTTTGTGTGTAATAAGGGACTGTGTCTTTATGTTGAGAGTGCTCACCGAGCCTGTACTGATAGAAAGAATACTGATCTTGATGAAATGCATGGTTTCTAAAGACAGAAAATGATTTCACAATTCTCCGTATGTAAGGATAAGTTACCAGCGGAGGAAACTAATCTAACATGTTTGTATTATCAGCAGTTAAACACAACACTATTAGTGCAGGTAGCTAGATATTAACGAGGGAAGGAAGCAAAGGAAATCAGGCATTGTTCAGCCTAATAGACGAGGGAGTTGACTCACATACGGAGTCTGCTTGGTTAACTGGGAAGTTCCCGCTTGGCACACTCCACAGGGAACCACCAGTCTGTTCCCCTGCAGGTTACTGGGGGAAGGCTAGAGCAATACAGACACGTGTAATAGAAGCCAAGATGGCAACCATAGCGGTCTGTCAGTATAAACCTGGGAAAGATTAGATTGGATAAGGGACACGGAACCCCAGAAGATCTAAGACATGGACCAGCTACTAAGGGGGAGGAATCAGCAGAAGTTCCATGAAAGACTGGGAAGCTGACTGGTTTGTTTGAAGGGGACCTGGTCGTTTGCAAGTCAGAGATATAATCAGCCTAACGAAGAAGTTCTCCCCCCTTCTAACGTGTGCTCCCCCATTCGTTTGCTGTGGCCGTAGCAGCCATGTGGTCCATAACCAAGTGCACTTTAACCAGGCTCTGAGCTAAGCACAGCTGGGTACTGTACTAAGCTTTGATATGGACTAGGCTTTGGCAACTCACGGGGTATCTGGACATTGACCTTATCTCTGGGCTTGATGAAGACAAGGTTGGATTTTTCTGTTGTAAAACAGTAGAAGATGATCCGTTGGGAAGCTGGGGGCAGTCTTCTCTTTCCAGTCAGGGGCATTCCTTTGACTTTGCTTCAACAATGACTCTTACCCCAAAGCCTCAGTTGCCCATATTGGGTCTCCCAGAATGCTTTCCTTGCGATCCCATGAAAGAACATGGTTTCCATTGGCAAAAATACAACGTATCAACTACCAACACACAATAATTTTAGCCAAGTTTTTTGGGGTTTACTCAAGATGTGATTTGTACCCCAGATACAGGAAGGTATTTGAAAATATGCAAGAATTCAAATGTGTATTCTGCAAGTGTCACACTTAAGGAAAATATTTGGAAATAAAAAACTACCACCAAACAAAAAATTAATCTAAAGCGAGACCTCGAAATGTGACAATGAAATGACACACTAGGATATTGGTGATTATGAACCTTGATAGAAATATATTGATAAAGATACACACATCATGTATTTGTGTAAATAAATACATTTATATGTAATATATATTTATAATTATTATATATATGTATATAACTGTGAAAATAAAAAAAATGGAGACCTACCTTGAAAATTCCCTGAGGAAACAAAATCAGTTCAGTCACACAGTAAAGCTTAATTTAGCTGATTTGACAAGACTAACTTGACCTGTGTCATTTCTTGTTTATGCTCCTGAAAATCATCAGTAGAACTTAAATTGTTTCTACATTTGATATGAGGTAACCACTGTCCAATTCCCTATTGTTTAAGAAACTTCTAACATTGCAACCAATCACAGCAAAGAATAAATAAATAGCGACTGCTTTCTTGCTATATAAGCTGCTTTATAACAATATACCAGTGGTCCTCATTATATGTTTTGGTTTGAATGCTCCTGGTTTGCAAACTGTGTTTTTGGTGTGCATATAATACTCTTTTAGAAGTTACTACTTTGCTAATTAACTGGCTTTATTTTTGTTATTTCTGAACTTTTTGACATTATATATGTGTGTTTGTGTATATATATATATATATAACATATATTACATAATACACATAATGCACTTTCACTAAATGAATGTATATCTTCTGGTATTGTTTGAGTACTACATAAGATTCATAGAAGGATCATTCTAATAGTAACTATACTACCTCAGCAAAAAATAAAGGTAGGTATAAAACATAAGAGAAAAGAAGTTCAAGCTTTTGTATAGCTCTCATTGTGTGAAAGGAGAAAAAAGGAGAGTTTTAAAGTAATCTAAATGTATTATTCTGTAGAGAAAGAATGAGATTATGCGGCTGCATAAACAGTGAAAGAAGCAATTATCTTGTAAAAAAATAAAAGTAAAATCACCTGATAAAGTGAGAAGAATGGTAACATTAATTAAATGGGAGAGAAATTATGGTAAAAAAATATAACCAAATTAACACTAGTTAGAAAAGCAAAATTTAGCAACTCAGAGAGTTTGCATAGCTGGAGTAAAGGAAGCCCTGCTCTACTCTAGGGCAAGAGTGCCTCATTTTATTGAGCTTTACTTTATTGCACTTTGCAGATACTGTGCTTTGCAAAAAATGGAAGGTTTTGGGCAACCCTGTGTTGAGTAGTCATCATGCCATTTTTCCAATAGCATTTGCTCACTTCATGTCTCAGTGTCACTTTTGGGCACTTCTTGAATTAGTTCAAGCTTTTTTATTATTATTATATTTGTAATGATGATCTGTGATCAGTTATATTTGATGTTACTATTTTAATTGTTTCAGGGCACCACAACCCATGCCCATATAGGACAGTGAGTTTAAACAACACCTGTGTATTCTGCTCCACCGACTGGCCATTTTCTCACCTCTTGCCTTCTTTTCAAGTCTCCCTATTCCTGGATACACAATAATGTTGAAATTAAGGCAATTAATAACCTTGTAATGGCCTCTAAAGTTTCAAGTGAAAGAAAAGTCACAAATCTCTCACTTTAAATCAAAAGCTAGAAATGTTTAAGCTTAGTGAGAAAGGAATGTTGAAAGCCAGATAGATGGAGAGTGAGGTCTCTTGTGACAAGTTGAAATGCAAAGGGAAAGTTCTTGAAAATTAAAAGTCCTACTGGAGTGAATAGAAGATTGACAAGAAAGTAAACAACCTATCCTGATATGGAGAAGATTTTAGTTGTCTGGGGAGAAAAACAAGCCAGTCACAATATTCCTTTAAGCTAAAGCCTAGTATAGAGTAAAGCGCTGATTTCTTCAATTTCGTGAAGGTTGAGAGAGGTGAGAAAGCTGTAAAAAATGATTGAAATGAGTGGGGGTTGGTTCATAAGGTATAAGGAAATAAACCATCTCTGTAACATAAGAGAGCAAGATGAAGCTGCCAGTGCTAATGTGGAAACTGCAGCAGGTTATCCAGCAGATCCAGCTAAGATAATCAATTAAAGTGGCCACACTAAACAATAGATTCATTGTAGGCTGATTCAATAGATTCATTATAAGGCTGTTTCATTGTAGATGAAACAGCCTTATGATGAAAGAAGATATCATTTAGTACTTTAATAACTAAAGAGGAGCCAATGTCTGGCTTCAAAGGTCCAAAGGTCATGCCGACTTTCCTGCTATGAACTAATACAGCTGGTGACTTTATTTTTTTTTAAGATTTTAGTTATTTATTTTAGAGAGAGGAAGAGAGAGAGAAAGAGAGGGAGAGAAACACCAATGTGTGGTTGTCCTTCATGCATCCCCTACAGGGGACCTGGCCCACAACCCAGGCATGTGGTCTGACTGGGAATCGAACCAAGGATCATTTGATTCTCAGGCCAGCACTCAATCCACTGAGCCCCAGCAGCCAGGGCAAGTGGTGACTGAAGCTAGTGCTCTTTTACCATTCTGAAAAATCCTAGAGCTCTTAAGAATTATGCTAAATGTAAAGCCTGAAGGATAGCACATCTGTTTGTACTATGGTTTACTAAATACAGAGAATTTCAGCTTTCAAGTCTTATCACTTAAGAAATGCATTTCATAATGCTATAAATGCCATAGATCGTCATTCCCATGATGGCTCTGGGCAAAGTAAACTGAAAACCTTCTGGAAAGGATTCAACTTGCTATATGCCATTAAGAACACTTATGATTCATGGGAGAACATAAAAGACCAACATTAACAGGGCTTTGAAATATTTAAGACTTTAGTAGAGAAAGAACTGCAGATGTGGGAGAAATAGCAAGAGGACCAGAATTAGAAGTGAAACTAGCTGTGATGCAATTTGCTGCAATCTCAGGATAAAACTTTTTTTTTTTTTGACACATGAGGAATTACTTCTTATGGATGAGCAAAGAAAGTGGTTTGATTCACTGGAAGAGAAAGACTGTCATGGTGGATAAGACCTAACAGTTAGATATGTTATAGTTGGAAAGAGCACCCTCAAAACAAAGTGATATTTTCAAGTTAAAAATAAACAATTAGCACAGAAACAAAAAAGCATATTCAGAATAATGGCATGTGAAATAAAAATATTAAGACAAAGTAAACTAAGATTATAAATCAATAAAATGAATAGAGACATTCTGTATTAGCAAAATGCTTCTGGACCTTGATTTGGACATTATAAATCTGTTTGTGTGACCCACAATAGCATCCAGATGCACTGAAAATGACCAGTAGAATTAGAGGAAGAGTTTAAAATAATATATATGATAAATATTTATTGAGTAGTGCAATCAATAAATTTGCTTTAATAGCCCATTAAAAACCCTTAGCTCTCTGTAATTGCAAGGATATACATAATTTTCTTATGTCTAAAAAACATTTACCTCATTCTTCCTTCAACTGTCATTTTTTTTTTCACTTCAAGTAGCATTTCTAACACATCTTTTAAAATGTCCACAAGACTGAGTTTATATTAGGAAAAAAAGTGTTCTGTGCTTAAATTAGTTTCAAGAAATTATGTACATATTTTA
Source organism: Anoura caudifer (assembly GCA_004027475.1). Lineage (NCBI taxonomy): Eukaryota > Metazoa > Chordata > Mammalia > Chiroptera > Phyllostomidae > Anoura > Anoura caudifer. The sequence goes on along the minus strand of PVKU01003017.1, from coordinate 163,761 downwards.
TATTCCATTTCAGAAATACCATTTGTATGTGTATATTATATGACTTTATATATTCAAGTTTTGAAGATACATACAAGTAGGTGTTCTTTCTTCTTCTTTTATCATGATGAAGACATACTTATTCTCTCTCCTGTCCATCCCCTAAATCAGAATCTTCAAATTCTTTTTTATTTGGGCTATTACTACTCATCAGCCTTATGATCTAAGTGCTAATAAGTTCATGTACATCAGTGAATATCTGTTATTCATTCCATAAAACTAATTATAACTGAACAGTGAGAAATCTTTATCCAATAGAGAGAAGATTCATTTAACTTCACTATTTAAATGTAGTATATAATGTGTTTGAAGGTATTTTAAAGCAAATAGATCATCTCAAGCAACTGATGCATCCAATATAATTTTCAACATTCATTTTCACTTAACTACAGTAAATGTTAAGAATTCACAAAAAATTTAAAAAATAAGTTATATAATCCTTAGTGTTTTTCTTCATCATTTTCATTATTGCTATATAACAGCTGTGATTATGACAGGTGTTTAGAAAGGTATTGTTAAAGATCCAGTGAATTTATACTCCAATTAATTGCTATTAAAAAATACTACAAAGAACAGGTGTGGAAAATTTGTAACAATTGAGTTAGATTCTAAAAATAAAAGCGAAAAAGATTGATGGAGTATCAAAGTTAGAAAAATTTTCTTTGTTTTCAATCTGATATAACCTCTAATAAAACAATATGTAGCAATTTCAATGCTTAGTATTGTCAATTCTACTACCAAGAGTTTTACATGTGTTACCTCTTTTAAGACTCTCAATGGTATTTCAAAATAGTTATTGATAGGGGACTCAAGACCTGGAAAACTTTTAGCTTAAGGAAAAAGTTATTAAGCCTAGCAAGTAATGTGTATGTTAAAGCTTTTGTTTCACAAGCTACAGATAAGGCCCATCCTGGCTCCTGGGAAACAGCCGGCCTCCTGGGGCGCTGATAGAAGATTAAGGCCTGAGGACATCTGAACCTTTGTGAACCATTGTTCCAGGGAGAACAGAGGACCACACTCCCTTCCTTGGGAACAGCACTTCACAGAAAGCAAATGATGCCGCTTCTCTCACCTAATCCTCCCTGAATTTCAAAGCCCTCACACCACACCTTGTTTGTCTTCCCTGCCTCTCTTATAAAAATTCTGGCCAGGAAAGAGAAGGGAAGATGGTTTGTTAGGGTATGAACCCGCCATCTTCTTGGATCACCAGCCATCTGAATAAAGCTCCCATAAAGATTCAATCGTTGTCATTGCTTATTGGATTTGGTAGTGACAGGCAGCCCAAACACCAGTGTCTTTTCCAGTTACATTATTATTATTATTATTATTATTATTATTATTATTATCATTTACATGTAAAGGAATTGAGCTTAGAGCTAGAGAAAAGGTCAGGGTAGAGGATGTTGAGTTTCATTTTGAGGGAATATGGGCTCTAAGAGAGAAAATTTATTTTTACTGATGAATCCTGTTCAGGCTGTTTTTAACTGCATTGGCTCCTCTCTGTGGACCCTCTGAGATTGGACCAATTGAGGAGATATCCCTAGAATTTCAGTTCCAGTTCAGCAGTTGATTTGCTTTGCTTTGAGCCCGTTCTGCACCATGTAATTCATGGCAGTTTTCAGTTTATGTTAGAGCTTATGATATATAGAGATACACTGGCATGAGTACTGAAGTCCTCATACTACTTCTTATTCTTTTTTTTTCTTTTTCTTTTTCTGAAGATGTAAGGTCCTTGTTTAAATAGAACTTATTTGTTAAGTCTATATCCATTTGAAATGTTCCTTATTTCTGGAATTAGTTTATATAAAAATTAAACACCTAAATGTCCAAATGAACCACTTCTCTGTGGTTCCCACCTTTTGGTTAGTCATAATTTGTAAGTGTGATTGCACCTTTGTAGATCCTAATCTCTTTCTTATAAAGTGACCCTAAGGAAATTATTGATGAAATTGTATTCCTTTCCTATAGTTACTACATTACTTAGTAATTGCAAACCTGCATTTAAACTAACTACCTGCTTCAAGGTCAGGATTGTAAAGAATGGAAATACTTGCGCACAGGCTGGAGGCTGCATTTTTGTTATAAATTATTGATGGTCTTTCTGCACCACTAAAATGCTATGTTACAATATCATATTATTAGCAAATGTATTATATAATTTATAAACTTGTAAATAAACTGCATCCATTTTTTTCAACTAAATGTTAATACATAAGTATTTGTTTTTCATTCTCTAGATCACTGTTTTCTTTCTGGATTCAAGAAATATAAGGACTTTAATGGTGGGATTTGCCTGAATAATTAAGGAGGAGCTAGCCCACGTGTTTGACAGTGCTGTGCCTTCCGAATGCAGCATTTCATTCTGTCTATCTTGTCATGGGGTCAAAGAATGGCTCTTCAATGCACTAAGTGCAGTCAAATGGCCTTACAAGTAAACTTCCTTTACCAGGAGAACCTCAGGTTAGACTCTACCTTTCCTTCCTTGTTGAATTCACCCGACAGGGCAAGAAATAACCGCTGGGAAGAGCTGTAGCCAGCAGCACTTGACATTCACTGCAGCACTTCCGCTTCTGCTTCGGAGGCAGTCAGATTCCTCAGTCAGATAGCTTCTCTTTCTCAGGTTTCTTTTGTTCTGAACTGCAAGAAAAGAGTAAAGTGGATATTTTGTAAACAGACACATACAATAAGAAAGATGAGTAGTGACATTAGGAAATGCTTCATATAGTAAGAAATAGTAACCACAAATGATACTTTAGCTTATCTTAAAGGCAATGCAGGCTTAAACAAAAGAAACTAAAAGCAATGAGACTAGTGTTTACTTCACATCAGTGCTTTAAGTTCAAAAGGATGAAATAACCTAATTTTTAAATTTTAATCAATTTTAATAAAAACATTCTAATTGTTTCATTTTTGTTATTTAAAGTATTTTTACTTGAGCAGTTACTCTTAAATTTCTCTTGAAGTAGTATTTTTACAATTTGAAAACATGATTCTCAAATAAATATGGAATGAATACATGTCATAGATTTTATTCAACTCATTAACTAGTGAAGTGGCCAGTGATATGGGGAGGCTAATTCCAAAAACATTTGAGGAATATGTGTATGCATAGTCTATTTGGAAAGACATTTAACTAAAATATTAGAGTAAGATTACTAGATTAGCTATAACACTGGTTCATATCTTAAAAGGCAATAAAATCATGAGTTTGGCGATATCTTTTCTACTGGGCAAATAGCTACATGTAAGCTCATAATTTTCCAATGTCTAAGCACCCATCAGTTAGCATGAAAAATACCTGTCCTTCTAGACTATCAAGTAATTCTTAGATGGCCCTATCAATAGTGCAACATGACATGAAAGAATAGCCAGATATCATCCTCCCGTTTATTTCCCAGGTTTAGATCATGTCTTTCCTAATCAATAGTTTTATTGGCAGTGAATCATCTGAATGCCACTCAAAATTCTACTTTAATGATGGAAATTTTCAAGACATTTGAAGATGATTTATAAAGAAAAAGTTTACTTAATAAAGACCAATAAGCTAGTATGTCTGCCTAGGTATTAAAGTTGCTATAGGTAGCATCACCCAATTACTTTCCCATTTGTAAAACATTATGAGTTTTATATATTTCAGGTGATATAATTAAAATCTCAAGAAGGAAACAACATTTTGAAGTAGTGATAAGAATGTCTTGTAAAAGTCTTGAACATGTCTTCATATAGCAGAAATGGGAAAATATATCATGAATTGTGATTGACCAGATTAGGGGATTATGAAATAGATAAGAACTTATAATTTTGTTTCTTCAACTTGAACAACATAGCAATCTACAAAATGTCTTCTAATGAAATGAAAAGTTGCTTTTATACATTGTATTTCTCTAGTAATATTTCTGTCCTTATACTTTTTAAAACATACTACTTTTTCCTATGATACTTGTATTATAATTATAAAATTTTATGAAAATATATACAGGCAATAAAATCATAGTAACTGGTTTTATTTTGTTCCTCCAGAAATTAGTATTCTAATTAATAAGTTTTTATTGGCAAAGTACAATTACAGTGACTTTGCAATAATGCTGTCATGCTTATTTACATAGAAGAGAGGTGCAATGTTTAAAGCAGTATATAAGCATAATATATTATTGCTTTTTAGAAATTATTTTCCCTATAAAATATTTTTATTATAAAGTATGTTTTCCAATTTTACTTTTAAAGACTACCATAAGCCATGGAAACTTCCATTGTACATAAGGGGAAGCATTAAAGTGAACTCTGGATTTTGTTTTTCTCAAACTGGTTTAGAAGGATCAAAAAAATGCCACATTCAATTTATCAACATATACTGACCTGCATTTTCTCTTTATTTTGACTGTGTTAGTCACTTGAATTAACAAAATTTCTCAGATAGAGTTTAATAAACATTAGTACCAATTTGTTTAATTGAGCAAAGTTGATTTCAGTTTAGCAAATCAAACCAGTACTACTTTGACATTTACTAAATGATTGTTGCTTAAGAGATAAAGATTTTTGGAACATGTAACTAACTCTTTGCTGGAGAAAAATCTGTTTTCTCTTAACAATGCTGTTACTGATTTCCTCAATCATGGAGGAAGTTATAAACTATTTGCTTATGGCTTTTTATATAAGCTATAAGAGCTACATATTAAATTAATATTGCATGTTAAGAGATGTTATATTGAGCTACTTTTTTCATAATAATATCAGTAAAATAATAACCACAATAATAACAGCAATAGAGTACACATTTTATGTCCAAGATTAAGCTATATATGTTATATAGATTCTTCTGTGCCCCATAATAATCTCTCAATTGGGTATGAATGTCAACATTTTCAGAAGGAGAAATGGAACATCAAGTAGGATAAGTAACTTACGAAAGTACCCAGCTGATAAACAGTTCCTCTAAGAAATAAAATCTCAATTTGCTTCACTCTAAAACCTATGTTGTTTTTACTAAATCACAAATAAAAATTAAAACACACAATCTGTACTCAGAAAGAAAATCTCTTTTTCTATCGCAATAATGTATGCATTGGCTGCGTGATCCGACTCTTAACTAGCAAATTCAGTCTTCTATAAATTATATTTCCATTAATATTTGGAGTAAAAGCTAATTGAGTTTCTTATCTGCTAGAACAAAGAATTTTCAAAAGTATTGTTCCACTAACTTTATATCATTCTGTGGGATACTTTTGTATATTCTTTTATTTTTTTTAATTATAAGCATAAGAATTTGGGATTTGGGGCAGAGTTATTACTCTGTCAGTCATTTACATGACTTTTGGATGATCATTATTTCCCTCTAAAAGAAGCATCAGAGAAAAAGCTCTCCTATTTAGTAAGAAAAATTATAGACATAAAAAAACTAACTTGACTTTAGCATCAGGGTTTTCCAAATTCTATTTCAGGTATAAAAATGAAGTGAGTATGATTCTTCTTGGCAAGCAAGAACACATAACCAAAGAATCTAAATCAAAGAGAGTTTTCCATAAAGTATTGTGTAGGTCAGAGAGAAAATTTCCACATTAAAGACAAAAAAGGCACATGTATGCCCAGATGGGCTTTTACTGTTTATACATTTCCAATATGTACTTCTACTAATAAACTAAAGCTAAATTGCTCCAAAGATAGGAAAATTAGCTGAAGGCTCCTTGTCAAAATGTGGCTGAGTTAGTGTTTTGAATTGTGATTTACACTGGAGATGTAAGGTGACCTGCCATATATATTTCATGCTCTAATTACTCCTGCCTCTATATTGTCAGCTAATATGATGTTGAACTTAAAAGGACCTACTTCAAATTACACCTGTGATGGAGCCTGGACTGATGGGAGTGGGATTTGTAGTATAACTTTGAAAAGTTTGACAGCAAAATGAATGAGGCATCTTTCTAAAAAAGAGAGAGAGAGAGAAGTAAATAGAAGTGAATTCAAAAGAGATGGAGAAAGTAATATGCAAGGGAAATTAATAGAAATTCAAATCTACAGTGACCAGTAGAATGACTGGTACATATAGGACTTTAATGAATGTTTGGGTAAGGAACAAATAAACTCACTACCCTAATTAATAGTCCTGTTCTCCAGGAAAAGTTACCCAGTGTAGTAAGAAGGGTAAGCATGCAAAAATTCACCAAACTATGAGCTTCTTCTTTAAGAAGATAAGATTTCCCCTCCATTTGTCACTTTTTCACTCTTATTGAAGCATTCTTAAAAAAAAAAATAAGCTGAATGAAGACATAAAAGTTCTGGACATCAAAACTCACCTGCTTTATGATCAGAAATAGTGTAGAGACTGGCCTGTAACTTGCTTTCTCCAACTAATTAGTTGTGTCAGAGGTGATGGAGAGTGAGTCAAAGACTTCAGGAGGCCTTTTGGATTTCTGCTTTCTCTTGCCTCTTTGTGATCTACTGAGACCAGGTCTAGGTTAGGCTGTTAGAAAGATGAGAGACCACACGTGGGAGAGTGAAGCCATCTGGGAGGAGCTGACAAACACTCAACCCCAAACATGGGAGAGTCCAGCTACAATCAGCACAGCCACCTTCCTAAACCACAGGTACAACATTGAGCCAGCCAGGGCCCAAAGCCTGAGACATGAATTCTTGATCAAGTGATGTTTGGGGGAATAGTATCAAGTAAAGAGGAGCAAAGGAAGCAAAGTAAGGCTAGGGAGTAAAGATAGGCTGGGTTATCAGCTGGAGACTATCTTCACTCTGACCCAAAGAGGAAGACTGAAGCACAGAGTTAATCCACAGCTGAGGAAATGGGGCATTTCCTGCCCTAGTGTTAATGGGTCCTTGGTAGAGGCCATTCCTCTAAGGAAGATGGGGCTCTGGGCTGCTGAGTAGACAGAAGGCTCCTATTTAGCCAAGGGATATTCACCATGGAAGGCACAGGTGTACAGCAGCTGGGGACTGAGCACATGGGCCATCAAAGAGAATTGTGTTGGGGAACCAACAACGTCTGCTACATTGTGTTACCTGAGTAAAAGCAGGGGTAACTAACCAGCACAATAACCATAATGTTTTAATGATCTCCTAGGCACTGCTGAAGCTACTTTCACACTTAATATTAAATTAAAGAGGTTAGTTTTTAACATAGATAACAGGAAGCTAACAGAAATTTATCTTTGCTTTTTGCAGAGGAATCATATGATCAAATTATTTTCATTTTGATGAAAGTAACATTTTGATAGAAAACTATAGTGGGAAGATTCAGATAATAGAGAAAACACGGAGGAGACAGATTGTAGTGATAGTAAATTACGATGCAGAGAGGCTGAATTAATCTGCTGCAAGTGGGCTGCATGGTATCCTATTCTGCTCAAGGTGCTGTAACAAAATACCATACACTGGGTGGCTTCAACAGCAGGCATGTGGCAAATCCAAGGTCAAATTGCTGGCCATTTAGGTGCCTGGGGAGAGCCTTCTTCTCGGATTGCTGCCTTCTCAGTCTTCACATGTCAGAGACAGCAATATATTTCTTTCTCTTATAAAGCCACTAACCCCATCATGAAGGCCCTACCTTCATGATTTCATATAAACCTAATTGCCTCTCAAAGGCTTTGTCAATGTTGATACAGACACGCTAGGGCATAGGGGTCAAATATGACTTCTGTGGGAAATGCAATCCAGTCCACAGGAGATGGTAATCAAATTGATATGAAAGGCGAGGGAGATGAGTTTATTAAAGCAAAATCACAGCTTAACATTAAAAAAAATCTTTTTAGATAGAAATGTAGTAATGAATAGAAAGATTCCAGAAGAGATTGATTTGAGAGGAAAGACTATGAGGAGCCGTGTGGAATTTCTGAGTCCGAGCTCTCCAATGTTCAAGTAGCTATATATTATAGGCAGATGAAACATGGTTTTAAAGCTTGGATGAGATTATGATATTGGAGATAGAAATAATAAACATAACAGTTTTTTTTTCAATTGAGGATGATCATTTTGAAAAGATAGGGATTAAACACAGAAGTCTTTTAAAAGTATACAGCACTGGAAGATAAAGAAAATAACATTTTTTATTATAAAAAGTCTTTTATATGTGCTAAATTATAAGTAAATAACTCAAGTTGATGATCTTTTTAATTCTTATAAAACTTATTAGAAAAGGTCTAATATTTTCATATTAAATTGGAAAAAATGATCAGGAATATTAATTATTTATCCAAGTTCTTAGAAGTATGAATTGAATGAGTCAGGATTTGAACACAAATCATCTAGCCCCAAAGCCTATGTAATTTATGCGAGGAAGAAAATCATAAATGTATTTCTATATTGACAGATATGGATCTATCATGCTATTATTTATATTTCTCTTTTAACAAAGGGGGGGCGAAAAACAGAATTTATTTATAAAAAATGTGTATTTATTCTTCTATATTTAAACCTCAGTCATCTACAAAGTATTCTCCATTTGATATACTTACACCTATTGAGACATTTTTTCCACTACTCAAAACAGTTTTTGAACTTGTGGATCGTTGAGCCTTTTAGTGCTTCTGCTGTTTTTTGTTTCACCTCTTCCACCTCAGCAAAACATTTGCCTTTGAGGACTTTTTTTATCCGGAAAACAAACAAAAAAAGTTGCCTGGGGCAAAATCAGGTGAATAGAAGAGGTGGAGAATGCAGGTCACGTCATTTTTGGTCAGAAACTGCTGAACACTGGATGTGGTGCAGGTTGGTGTGCTCTTCAATTATCTGTCGTGAATTAGGCAAACCCACTGAGTATTCAAAAAAAGTGACTGAACAACTATCTCTAGCTGGTACATTGACACAGATGGGATCCTAGAACACTCAACTAGTGAGGGAAGCCTGTATTGCAAGAGGCTGGCCCTCCAGAAAATAATTCCATTTTGGGGTTCCCCCCTAGTATGCCCATATGATAATTTACTTAATCACTCTATTATTATTGGACTTTACTTTTTATCATTGTAAAAATATGAAAAGTTTTGATTGGCAATTTGTTGGTCATAAACATTTCTCTGATAAACATCCTTTTAATTTTCCCTCTTATCTGATTATTTCCATAAAATATATGGCAGGGGATAGAATTGCAATTACAAAGGGTGATAACTTTATTTTTTAATTAATTTATTGATTATGCTACTACAGTTGTTCCATTTCCCCCTTTTGTTACCTTTTGCTCTGCACCCCCACTCCCACCTGCATCCCCCATTTTGTTCATGTCCATAGGTCATACATTTAAGTTTTTTGACTTCTTCACTTCCTATACTATTCTTAACCTCCCCCATCTATATTGTACCTACCATTTATGTTTCTTATTCCCTGTACCTTTCCCCCAGTTCTCCCCTTTCCCCACTGATAGCTCTCTATGTGATCTCCATTTCTGTAATTCTGTTCCCGTTCTGGTTGTTTGCTTAGTTTGTTTTTGCTTTTTAAGGTTCAGATGTTGATAGTTGTGAGTTTGTTGTCATTTTACTGTTGGTAGTTTTGATCTTCTTTTTCTTAGATAAGTCCCTTTAACATTTCATATAATAAGGGCATGGTGATGATGGACTCCTTTAACTTGACCTTATCTGGGAAGCAATTTATCTGCTCTTCCATTCTAAATGACAGCTTTGCTGGAAGAGTAATGTTAAGGGTGAGAACTTTCAATAGCCTTTTCTTTGTAATGTTAAATTATAGTAAAGGGAGATTATTCAAATTTTCCAGTTCTTTATGCAGAAAAGGGATTTCATCAAAAACAATCTCACTAATACAATGATGCAGAAGTCACATAGAAACAAGTTGAGGTATAAATGGAAGTTTGAATAAAAAAAAAGTTTATTGAAATTAGACTTGATTTACAAACAAATTAATATTGGTTTTTATTTTCATGCCATCTACAAATCCTGTAAATTAGATATTGTTATTCTCACCCTTTTCAATAAAAACAGCGACCTTAAGTAATCTTCGCAAGATCACAATTAGAAAATGATGGGGACAGGGTTCAAACTTAAGAACTTTCTTCTGCAGGGCCCGCACTCATAACCCCTAGCACTAGCAGCTTTGGGAGTGAAAGATGCTAGGAAAAGTTCAGAATGTTGTCTGGCAAATCTCACATATTTGGACAAAAATTGTTGGCTAAGGTGGATGAGAAAAAGTAGAAATTGAATTTATAGACAACAAAACAGAAAAATTTTGGAGAAGATTCCTGAAGATGCAAAGAATGAGTTGATCAAAAGCATAATGGGTTGGTTAAATTTACAGAAAATAGGGGAAAACAAAATCCGAGTAGGGAGGATGATAGCTTCACAAATATATTACAGGAGAATCAAGGAATATATATGGATTCATAAGTAAGTGATATCAATGTTATTTCATCTTTCTACAAACTGGAAAATTGGAAATCAAGCGTTTTCTTTGTAAACTATCTTAGCAATAAATCATTCATTAGCCAGGATGGTGTCATGTTCAGTACTGGTGAGGAAGACCAACAGAGCTGAACTAATGCAAAATTAATGAAATATATACAATTTAAGCAGTACATTAGGTAGATATTGATTATTAAGCCACTAATTTATAGGCTTAAATTAAATAACTCCACACACAGCATATATCCTCTGTAAATACTCATATACTTAACCTTAAACATGATAAAATAAATCATAAATTGTCAAGTTGAGAAATTTCTCTCAGAGTAAATGGACTAGAAAAATTGCATGAAGATTGTTTATTTTAATTATCAAAAGAGAATACTACTCACTAGTAAAAAATATGTGAAATGTATATTTAGTGTTATAAGCTAAACTATAAACATCTAATGCTCTGCTATATTCATTTCCAGGTACTGACTGTTCCATTTCAAACTATTATCTTCACTTAGAACTATTATCTTCTTAACATGTAAAATTTTAAAAATTAGGATAAAATTAAAACAAAGTTTAACAACTAAGTCAAAAATGTTCTGCTCTTTCTCATCCTATATAAATAATGTATTTTTTCGAACTAGTATTATTTTATTTTTGTTGTAATCTGCATAGAGAAACATGTGTCTTTGATTTCTAAAATTATATTAAATCTAGATGTAAACTTTTCTGTTTGCTATAAACACTGCTTGTATGCAATAACTGATACTAAAACATGTCAAAAGGCATCTTTATTCATGGCCCCTTTTGTCTGTCTGTTTAATCACAAATTTATCAAGTATGCATTTTTATGTTACCATTTATTCAAAACATTTGGAATACTTCTGCTGTGCCTTTGGAGTTAAAAGTTTTTTGATCACAGTTATCTTTTAAGAGGATAATAATATGATATTGTAAGCTCTCAAACATAATGTTGTCACATGGTGTGTGCCTGTATTGATTTTTAAGTGAAATTTTTGATTGTGGGAATTACTTGTTCCAGCCAAGAAATATTCAAACCCTGCATTTTAGATGAGAATGCTTCCTGCATGACCCTGAAAACAATGAAACAAACAAAAACATCTCCACAATCATAATGGAGACAACCATTTTCTACTTGAAGTGAGACACCAAGAACTTCTTGACATGAAAGAATAATATCTAAATAAGCCTCATGTTATTTAGACAGACAAGAATAATACTTTATTGATGTCCTGTTTAAACTGATTCCTGCATTCACCTTCAGTGAAATGGAAAATAAATCTTCATTTGAAAGTAATGATAGATTTGAATGAAATTAGATGATCCTATTTGATATACAATCTGTAAATATATATTTTATTTTTATTTTGATACTATTTGACTCTACCAATTTATGTACTCTTTTCTTTGGAGATTATTCTGTAGCCAAAACTTTATATCTAATACAATTCATTCTCCCATTTGCCATTTTCCTCCAACTTATTGTTCTCACACCTTGATGAAAAATCTCCTTTATTTAAGCTAATATTTCATGTATATTTTACTTTCTAAATTTTATTCACTTGTATTTTCAGGTAAAGTTCTCATAATACTAAAACCTGTTTTAATCAACTTGTTTATCCAAGCACTGACTATAAACTTGAGAGATTCACATAACTGTTCTATCTTTCCCCAGGGACTCACAATATTTCAAAAAAAATATTTTTATTTTTTATTTTAATTGTTGTTCTTGTACAGTTTTCTGTCTTTTACTCCCATCCCAGGCCTCCCCACCTCCCTCCCCTTTCCACCCTCCCCTAGTCTTTGTCCATGTGTCTTTTATACTTGTTGCTCTAAACCCTCCCCCTTTTCCCCTGAAATTCCCTCCCCTCTCCTCTCTGGTGACTGTCAGCCTGTTCTCAATTTCAGTGTCTTTGGATATAATATGTTTGTTTGTTTGTTTGTTTGTTTTGTTGATTAGGTTCCTGTTGAAGGTGAGATCATATGGTATTTGTCTTTCACCACCTGGCTTATTTCGCTTAGCATAATGCTCTCCAGTTCCATCCATGCTGTCACAAAAGATAGGAGCTCTTTCTTTCTTTCTGCTGCATAGAATTCCATTGTGTAAATGTACCATAGTTTCTTGATCCATTCATTTACTGAAACACCAATCCAAAAGAATCTATGCACTTCAATGTTCATAGCAGCACAATTTACAATAGCCAAGTCTTGGAAGCAACCTAGGTGCCCATCAGTAAATGAATGGATCAAAAATTTTAAATATATGATCTGTCCAGATAAAGTACAGCCTTTATTAATTTAATGAGAATGATTTGTTCAAAATTGATGTAACCTGGCAGCCAAGGAGAGTGGACTGGAATACAAATGTATAAACAATGATGCCTTCACTGTACTCGTTAGTGGGGGCAGAAGACATCATTGAGTGAGCATGTGTACTCTGTGGCTGTCTCATTCAAAATGTTTGAGAGGGCAGAACAACAAATCTGCATCAAATTTTGTGTTCAGCTTGAACATTCCTCCATGAAAACTATTCAGATGATTCATAAGGCTTTCAGTGATAATGCAATGATTGCAACACAAGTAAAAATGTGGCACAAAGATGGTCAAGAATCTGTTGAAAGTGATCCATGTTCTGGAAGGCCTTCAACAAACAGAACACCTGAGAATGTTGAACATGTAGCTGCAATCAACAAAGATCTGTGACTGATGGTTTAAAAATGAGAAGCTGATCTGGGGATACCAAAAACTATGTGCCTGAGATATTGACATGGAATCTTGGCATGAAACATGTCATAGCAAATTCATTCTGTGGCTTCTGCTACCAGGGCAGAAGGAGCAGTGTGTTGCAGTTGTTAATGACTTGGTTCAAACCACTACCAGTGAACCAGGTTTTCTTAAGTAGGTCATAAATGGAGATGAATTGTGGGTCTACAGCTGTGGTTTGGAAACAAAAGTCCAGGCATTCTAATGGGAGTTGCCTCGTTCTCCTTGCTGGCAAAAGGCATGGGAAAATCACAGCAAAACCAAGACCACATTTCGAACAGTGGAAGACGTAATGGGAGAGCTGTGTGAGGCCCCAAGGTGCCTACTTTGAAGGGGACTGAGGTACCATTTTCCTACATACGTTGTTTCTGGTATTTTTTTTATCTTCTTCAATAGATGCTTCCATTTTTCATATTACATGGCTGGAAACTTTCTGGACAGACCAGAGTGTTTAGTTTTAATTTGCTGATATGTAAAGCATAAAAAGGATAGACTTGGATGAAATAGAATTTTGGGCCTCTTTCTTAGGAATATAAGCAAAGAAATGAAAGAAACAAGTGTCACATATCAGAAAGCAGATACAAGTACAAACTAAACAACAAAAAGTAGAAAGCGGTTAAGTCTGTAAGGATTCTTGGAAAAGTTATAAATAAGGTAGTTTCGACCAAATACTGTATTTTTTAATGTTTTTATTGTTGTTCAATTATAGATGTCCCCATTCTCCCCCATTGCTCTCCCCTGCCCACCCCACCCCACATTTAATCCTCAGCGCCTTTGTTGTCCTTGTCCATGGGTCCTGTACGCACATGTTCCTTGACTTGAACCTTCCCTTTCTTACATGATTATCGGCATATGTGAGGTGGAATTAATTACTGTATCTTGATAATTGTCCCAGTTGTTCTTTGTTCTCTTCTCACTTTTTTCTGCCTCCTTTGGGATTAACTGAATATTTTATAGGATTTCATTTTATATCCTTTGTTGGCATTTTATCTCTTACCCTTTTTAATTTGATGTTTGCTTTAGTACTAAAGTGAACCTCTTTAATGTGTCATGTTCTGCTTTTGAGTGACTTACCCCTTTGCGTGTAACATGGACGCCGTACAACAGTGCACAGCAGTTTCTCCCTCCCAGTGCGAATGCTATAACCACTGCCCCGCACTGTCCCTCTGTGTGTGATGCCTACAAGTTATTTTTGTTATTTTTGCTTTAAATGCTTGATTATCTTTTAGAGAGTTTTAAATAGTGAACAATTTTTTTTTTATTTAACCACATTCTTGATTTCCAGTGTTCTTTATTACTTTGTCTAATTCCACATTTCTAACTGGAAACAACTTCTATACATTTTAACATTTCTCCATGTATTTTAATCATAAAGTCATAGAGTTTTAATTTAATTTTCAAAAAACATTTTGCTTTTTTTAATTTAAAATATATTCCTTGGTCACAGAATTCAGAGGCAACTAATCTTTTTTATGAATAGTTAAAGATGTTGCACAACTATTTTCTTGTCTTTTATTGTTCCCATGAAAAATTTACTATTATTCTGGCCACTATTTCCTGTAAGTCATATGTTTTTTTCTGTTTTTAGCTTCTCTGTTTATCATGGTTCTTAACATTTTAAAAATAATGTAACTGCAGTTTATCTCATGTTTCTTTAGCTTAAATATGACTAAACTTTTTATTTACATGACTTTATAATTTTTTATCAAATTTAGAAAAAATGGCAATTGTTTATTTTTTGTGTGCCTTTCTCCTCTATCTTTCAGAGAGACCAATTATTTGTGTGTTAGGCTACTTAGATCTTACCTCACAATTCACTGTCACTTTGTTCATTGTTAAGGCTTTTTCTATCTTATTATTTTAGATAATTCCTAGTGATATTTCATCAAATTCTTTCATCTTTTTTATTCACTATCTAATCTGCTGGTAATCTTACCTAGTCTAAGTTTTTTAAATCTTGAACCTTGTAATTTTTATCTGTAAAATTTTAATTTGGCCTTTTTATATCTACCATATATCTAATTAATATGAACTATCTTCCACCATCTGGATAATATATTGTATAGTTATAGTAACTGTTATTAGATTGTTGCCAGTATTCTTAACATCATAACATTTCTGAGTTTATTTCACTTCTTTGATTTTTTTCTCATTGTGAATACTATTTCTTGTCTCTTGAATGTCTGATAATTTTTCACTGAACCACAGACACTGATTTTTATTTTATTTAATGATAGATATTTTATTCTTAAATATATTCTTGGGCTTTTTTCACTGTAAAATTACATTTCTTGGGAACATTTTCATTCTTCTGAGAATAGCACGCTTTTTGGTACTCTACCTGTTGCTGCATGAATTAAGTGATTTTCCACACTGTGTGGGTTCTTGGCGCTGTTCTTTCTGATTCTTTCAGGTTGTTCTTTCTCCAGACTGGCTTGATTTCCTAACGTGTATTTCCTACCTGTGAATCAGTGGTGGGCCCTTTGCACATTTTGGAAGCTGTCCCTTGATTTAACTGTCTGCTCTCTGGATTCTGCACGGTAGATTCCAACCTCCTTATTCTTTCCAGAGTTCCAGCTCTGGTTCCTCAATTCCGAAAATCTCTGAGCTCCACTTGGGTGACATGTCCCCATGCTGTGGCCAAGAAACCCTCTCCAGGCAACAATTTGAGCTAATTGCAAGACTCCTTTCATTTTTTTTCTCCCTTAAAGATCATCAAGCTTCATTACCAGATGTGCAATGTCTTGAAAACCATTAATTATTATGTATATTTTTTCTGACTTTGCATTTATTTCAGGTAGAAGGATAGATCTAATTTCCATTATGCCATGTTGTCCTGTGAAATCAACTATTTCATTTTTTAAATTGAATTACATTTGACTGTTTGCTTAATGATACAAACTTATACTTAGTAGTAACTATGTCCTAGAGATCTAATGCACAATATAGTGGATATGGAGAAGCATTATTTTTAAATTTTTACTTTGGAAACATGTTTCTTATAAACTTATGCAATACAGACACTAGTCAATCTAATAATTTTTTAAATTCCCAGAAAATTAATTAGTAGAGTGTCCTTTCAAAGTTAAAATGCACTCAATTATGTTTTGAAACAAAAGATTTGTGTTTTAAAATTGTAGAGTTCTTTGTTCTATGACTCAGGTATTAATAAAGTTGCAATAATACCTAACATGATTAATATGATTATAATCTTCCTGTGTATTACACTCTATATTTCCTACTGGGTTATGAAACATTGGGCTTCCCATGAGATTCAGTTTAATATTCTGGTTTGCTACACGAAGTCCACCGTTTCTTGTTTCTAGCAAGAACATGGATGAGTTTTTATTCCAGGAAGGCATTTTTCATCCCAGAGAATGTTTGAGGGTTTGTGTCTTAAGCAAGTTAAAGCCACAGATGCTTTTAGAAGATGTCATCAGCAACTTTTCAGAGGCAGAAAGGGAAGGAGAAAGAGAGGGAGAGAAACATCAATGTGTAATTTCCGGCTATGCTCCCCCTTTGGAGACCTGGCCTGCAACCCAGGCATGCACCCTGACTGGGAATCAAACCAGTGACACTTTGATTTGCAGTCCTGTGCTCAATCCACTGAGCTATACCAGCAAAGCAGCAACTTTTTATCTTAATAAGAATTTGGTTATCCTAGGAGATAGCTCCTCCGATATCTCTTGCTTTGTATAGCCATATCTGTAAAGATAAGTCTATAATTTTCTGTTAATATAATCAAACATACCTGCACTTTTTGTGTATTACCATTTTTTACAACACCTACAGTTTTCATACTTTATAATACCGCAGATATAAAATTTGTAGAGAAATTGAAATATACCATTTTGTGTAATTGTTTAAATGTATATGTTAAAAAGGAACAATCTTCCTTCAGAATCTTCCTGAAATTGGAAGGAGGATAATTTTATAGAGAAGAAATCTGCAAGTGTGCTTGAAAAGAGTAAGAAATTTCCCTGCCTCAAATTTGGAGAAATTTGAGATAAGTATAGTGCAAATAATTCTTGATGGAAGAAAAGCAAAAGAGAGGAGCCCACAATTTCCCTTCCTTTAAGTATAGCAGATACTGACAGAAACATAGGCATACCCACTATTTTGATGAGTTAGAACCCGCAAATCAGGTTACATTTTTGAACAGAGAATACAATTCGTAGCCTAAGTCCTTCCACAATGATAAGAAATCTAATGATAACATTAATAATAGTTAACATTCATAACAGCCTAATCATGCTGTGAGACCTGTTCAAAATTTTTTACGCACATAATCTCATATGATCCTCAAATAACAGTATGAAATATGAATTACCATTAATATCAAAGTCAGTCTCAATCAACAGTTTGATTTCAGTGGATCTTATCAGTAAATGAGCCCTTCTTTATGGGACTCTGCTCGTGTGATCCAGATGGTTCAGTAGTAACTGTAATCTGTTTCCACAGTTGATGACCCCAAGGAGGCGTGATTCTTAGTCTAGAAGTTTACAGTTTTCTACATGACAGGACTAACCTCTAAGTCACTGGTGAAAGAGCAAGAGTCATCGAGTTCCACCTTCTGACCAGGGACATCATTTGATTTCAGTTTTGCAGAGCTGCAGCTGAGTCTGAAGAGCTGCAGCATCCTAGTAGACAACCCGCTGCTGCTTAGCAGAACCGTCCATGCACTAGGCCCAGGCGTTCAGGGCAATCCCCATAAGCCCAGGACCCCAAATGAATGAACTTCTTTGCTTCAGGAGGTGGAAGGCATGAAGTTCCCATATAACCAAAGGAGAGCTGCCAGCTTTTCATGAGAGATCACTGGGGAAAGACAGTTGTGTTCTTGAATATACCATGTCCATATTGGGGCTCTTATTAATGCCTTGTTAGCCACTGAGTCACAGCAGGCCCAACACAAAATGGAGACATCTGGCCAAGAGTCACAAGGCCTCTATGTTTTAGACACTCATTTTCAGTAAGAGTTTAATAGCAAGCAAGTTAATAGATATTTTTCAGGGGAGATGTTCCTGGGAGCTGAGTCATGGAGATCCCAAGTTCAGTATTGCAAAAAAGCACCTCTGGGTGGAGGCTGGCTCTCTTTCTTAGAGGCTCCAATCAACAAAATAAGTCATAGACATTTTTTTTTTTTGGCCTCCATACCCAAATGCCCAACAGGTGCTAGGCATCCTTTTCAGTGGTAGGGTTCTGAAGATACAACAGCTTTTCCTTGACTGTTGGATGGATAATCATGAATCTACCCAAATAGTCTCAATATTTTTTGGTACTTATCAAAGGATTGGTATTTATCAGCTATATCTGCTGATGAAACTTATGATATCATTGCAGTTAGGACAATTAATACTCTTGCTTCTGACTTACTAACCAGTAGGGCATCCCCATCTGTATAATGCAAGAATTGGACATTAGATGGTAAAGATTATCATGGTAAATACTGAGTCATCTACTAGATTCAAATATCAGAAAAATGACTGTTTTCTCTCAGTTTACAGCTCTTCCTTCCTCAGATTGATTGGCTGTTGTCAGATGAGGATATTCAAGAAACCCATTTATTTCTACCACACTTGCTGGTATAGCAGCAACGAAAAGTGCAACTAAATGGCACAAAGGGCCCTGTATGTGAGCTTCTTTTCCCACTGTGAAACTTGCTGAATCCTATCAGTTGAATCCAAATATTTCCTCTTAATACCAGTTGTGGTAGGGTGGACACTTGGGCATCTGTATGTAACAGAACCATAAAGTTCGAATACCTCCTTTCTTCAAAGTATTCTCCAGAATATTCAGCCTTTCTTGTCTTAAAGGAGCTGTGTTAGGGATAGAGGGAGACAAGAAATCAGGGAGTTTTCTACTGGTTAAGTCCCATTTATTTTCATATCAAGCAGGTAGATGCTCAGACAGCTACAATTTTTAGTTTACCCAAAGCCCCGTGTGCTGACTTTGGAAGTCCTTGACTTATTCTCTTTCTTCTCAAGAACAAACAAAAGACTCTTTGGGTGGTATGTTATCATCTTATATTCCACTTCTTAACATTATTAAAATCTAGCACTGAAGTGGTGGTTCTTACTTACCACCCACCACTCCTTGCCCACAGCTTCAGGGCATTTACTACTGGACTATGGAAAGTATTCTTATGTTCCCTAGCCTGACCACATAAGGCCCATTATTCTTCTCTTTAAACAAGCCAGGCCTCTCTCAGCAACCACCTTCCAATAATCTCCAGAACTGTCAGGAAGAGTCTATGAATTTACCATACTTGCAAACTAGCAAGTTAGGCTACTACAATGCTATGAGAGATGCTCCTAAAATACGAGACTCCTGGCTCAGAGAAAAAGAACTTTATTAATCATGGCACTGTGACAGTCTGAGTGACAAATTCCATGGGGGAGGTTCAGAGACGGGCACAGGTAGGTGCTGTACTAAGTGGGTTCATGCATAACTGAGGAACCTTCAGCTCAGGAAACTCCCACTTTTAAAAATGGGACTTCAAACAAACCTACCTAAGCTTTGGTCCAATAGCAAGCATTATCTTTATTATCCTGGTCAGGAAATAATTCTACTTTCTGCTCTTCTTATTTGCTTGCTTTGAAAAAAAGTTTTATCTTCCAAGTTTTTTTTTTTTTTTTCTGATGTACAAACATCATTGAAAAGTTAGTCTTGAACAAAACCTGTCACAGACGTATGAAAACACTATGGAGAATTGCCCACCAAACAACATTTTCCATTCTTTTTTCCCAGTAAGCATCTTCAGAAAAGAGAAGGAAAAACAAGAGAGTCCTCTAGGCAGTATTTAAGACCACCACCACGCCCCACTTCAAATGGAAAAGCCATACTTTAAAATATCCATATGTATTGGAGTTACGAGATAATTATTTGTTGATACAAATTGTTTCAATAATAAAAATAAAACTATAAAATTATTGGTAAGTTCATAACATGTAGTTAGTGTAAAGATCTGTATTTGATTTTATGCATCTGTTTGTACTTCAGGCATTATGGTCCTGGCAGTTTGGATGCAGCCTGTGTCTCACTGTGCGCTGACAAAATAATGAAAGGAAAACATGAAAGTCACTAGAGGATTGTGTGAATATTTAATATGACAAATTGTAGGTAAGTTTTAATAAAGGCATTAAAATGAAATTGTTGAAGTGAAACATAGACATTATTTCATAAATATCATAATATGAGGGGTGGGAATAAAAAAGAGAAAAAAATTAACATGAATGAGAAAGAAAGAGTCCTTGCTTTTTACTATTTTACTGCATCTGTAAATCTCCAGAAATCTGGTGAGTGGCAGAGCTAAGAAAGTTTGGCAGACTCTACATACGGCCAATATTTTTCAAAATTATGCATGCTTTCTCACTAACCACGTGTAATGAAAAATGCTAATTATGAAAATTATCATACAAACATGAACAGTATGCTGCCAGACAAAAACTTAAAAGAGAAAAAGGAAAAGTAAAGTAATACCGGCTAATGACTGATGAGGCACTGATGAGTAAAATACAACATCCGAATGTGAACTGGCTTCTGCTTGGCTGTGAAAACCTAGTTCGCTAAGCCCGTCTTTGTCAGGGCTGCTACCGCCTTCACTGTCCTTTGTGAGCAGCAGAGGTCTTTTAACATTTGCCGTCTCCAGTGTTTGCTTTATTATAGCATCTCAAAGGCTGACAAACTACAACACAGAACTGTACGTGGACTTTGTAGTCGACAAGCTTCTGAATAGGAAAATATGTTTGCGCTCTGCCAAGATTATGCAATAACGCTTCACAGCAAAATCAAACCTTCTCCCATGAACCCCAGTATCAAGCAATACTGTTAGCAAATTTTACATCAGTATCAAAAAATGTGCTAAAGTGGACAGTTTATCATCTCTTCTTCCTTGTTCCACTAATTAATTATCTTACCTTTGTTTTGTCTTCTCCTCTTTCCCAGGACCCTGATAGACTATGAAAGACGGAAGTGCCAGAAACAGAGATGAGAGTGACTTTTCTTTTCCTGGAGCGGGGGCTGCAGGACTGGGGGTAAGTAAACCTGTGGGCTTTACCCAAATATTTCTGAACATGAATGCTAATTTTTGTATCTGGTATTTCTAAAACACTGTAAAACATTTCAAACACTATTTAAGTTTAGTAAGATGTTGATGCTTCAGCAGTAAACCTTGAAGATAAGTTCATCCTAAATATGACTTAAACCTGAAGCTATCTTAGAAAATTCAAACACAATATAGGTATTCTTTCAGTTGCTCTAGTGAAATAATTGCAATGCTTAGTACAATAAATAAAATTGTCACTCAGTAAAATTTAAATACATTTAGAGTTTGTTATGTGATGCTCTCCTCTGTTTGTGGCAGGAATAACAATAAGGCAGGAAACGAATAAAATAATGCATGTCGACTTTAATTGAAAATAAAAATGATTAAAAATAAAAATTAAGTAAGCAAATTTTTACTTTAAGCAGTCAAAATTTTAATGAATTAAGATAACATGAAATATGAGGCTTGTTCAGAAAATATCCATCCACCTACTGTGAAAAATAGAGATATTTATTGAAGAAAATACAAAACACAGGAAACATTGTACACAGAACAATGATGCCTCAGTCTCATTCAAAGTAGGCACCTTGGGACCTCACACAGTTCTCCCAATTACCATCAGCTGCCCTGTTATATTTTCCTGAATATTATAGGTGGTCTGAAATCTCTGCATTGCAAAAATCTCTGCATTTTACATCACCTTTCAAAGGTGATTTTAGTTTGGGGAAAAGCCAGATGCCACAGGACACCAAATCTGGGCTATAGGGAGAACTGAGTTCCCTGAGTGATTTGACCTTTTGCCAAAAATCTCTGTACAAGATGTGATACCTCAGTGGGTGTGTTGTCATGAAGAAGCTGGCAATCACCAGGTACTCATAGCAGAGGTCTTCTGAATCTTCCAAATAGTTTCCACAGGGAAATGTTCAAGCTTAACACAAAATCTGATGGAGATCCGTTTCTCTAGTTACTCAGTCATTTTGATTGTGACAGTCACACAGTACATGTGCTCATTCAGTGGTGTCTACCACCCCCACTGACAAGTACAGTGAAGTTGTCATTATTCACCCATGTGCATTCAGTCCACTCTCCTTGGCTGCCAGGTTACATTGGTGTCACACAAACCATTCTCATTATATTAACAATGGTTGGACTTTATCTGGATAGTTCTTGTTGTATGTGGCACATAGTAGGTAGTGTACTCATATTTTATGATTTTCCTGATATGTGGGAAAGAATAAAATTTAGTAACTAAATATTAAATTGAAAAAATAAAGCAAATGAAGTCTTATTAGTTATTTCACACAAGTAATAGTAATTGTAAATAATTTAAATAAAGGTATTTACATAAAAGTTTAATAACTTCTATGTAAATAAATTTAAAAAAATAATTTAAATGAAATATATTTAATAGCACTGTGAGCGTCCCAAAATGATTCATAAGCTTAAATTAGTAAATGATTTTAATAAACTTTATTTAAATAAATAAAAGAAATGATTTATTCTTACTTTAAGAACAATTATAGACTGAGAAGTAGCAATTACATGCTTGACAGTATCATATATTGCAGGATTCATTTTAATTAATAGTAGCATCAGATCAATGAATAAAGGAACAACACACCATACAGCAGCAATTATTCTTTAGTTTAATAGAAACATAGATGTGTAGTAATATAGTTAGAAATTTAAGCTGTGAGTCACTCTTTCTTTAAACATCTTTATTGAGATATAATTCACATACTATAAGGTTCACAATTTAATAGTTACAATTTGATGAATATTAGCCTATTTACAGAGCTGTACAACTATCACTGCAATCTAATTTTAAAAACTTTGTGTCACCCAGAAAAGAAACCCAACCACATTAGTGAGCAATCCTTCTGCATCCCCTCCGTTCTCATCCCCCTGGCAGGTGGGCAGCCACTAATTTGCTTGCTACAATGGATTTGCCTATTCTGGACATTTCATGAAAATGTAGTCATACAATAGGTTGTCCTTTGTGACTGTTTTCTCTCAGTTCTAAGTCATTCTTAAAACATCCAGCTGGTTTTAACAACTAAAAGTGGCACTGTTTATATATATATCCATCCAATAAGTATTCAAAAACCATTCTGCATGTTAAGAGTAAAAATGCAAGAGCATGTGTCCCATGATACTACATTTAGAAATTATCTAAATTCCTATGGACATTAGGACTGTGCTTTCTTTATCACTCAAAAACCACTGTGGTGATGAATTTCAGGAACACACGGGGTGCTGCAATCTATATGCATGTAAGCAAATGTCCTATGCCAGGAATAATTGCTCGATGCCTCTTAATTCCCTGTTATTATAGCTTTTGTTTATCTTTCCAGAAGGCACAGATGAGCACAGTATCTATCTAGCACAGTACAGAAAATATAAATGAAATACAAATATTGTAATTTATCTAAACTGTTTATGGTGTTACTCAATGTTACCATATCATAAGAACTTCAGCAAACCTCAGTTGAAATAGCATACTCTGATTAACTAATTTAATATTCAGTTTACAAATTGTACATTGGCTTAACCTTCTCAATCACATTTATAATTAAGTAGAATTTTTGAAAAGGTTCAACAAGCTATATGAATCAGTAACTAGGTGGAAGAGACATAGGCTATTTATCCAACAAATAAATACTGTATAATATGTGTATAATAAGTGTTTGCTAGACACTGAGATTGTATTGGTGGACAAGAAAAGATTGTTATTGTTTTAGACATTTAAAAATAAAGACAAATGTAAAATGAACAAGAGCTTGCTCTTGTAATACTTTCAGATAATTATAATAAGGTAAGTAACAAGTACTACACGAGTAGATAAAAGAGTCTGAGAGGAATGAATACGGAAAAGGTTCTTAAATCTTTGTGCAGAGCTATGCATTACAAAGGATTTTACCCATTAGGAAAATTTCCTGTTAATAGATTTATTTTCCTATCTGGGAGATGGCAACAATGACAGAATATATAACTTTGTTTTGTCCAGGGAAACTTTCTAATATATGAGTAAATGTTTAAATAAAAGCTATACATTACCTTATTTCATTAGATCACCATCATAATTGTTGTTAGAAGTATTTATTAATAAGGAAAGGAAATATTCAGTTAAACATGGAAGTTTGAACAAATGTGTTATTTTCTCTTCTAAAAAGTTTTAACAAATGAAAAAATGATTTAAAAGGACAAAGAGAATGGGATAGAATGCCATAACAGACTTACAAGTGTTTAAGCACACTTTAGAAAATAGAGGTCAGCTGCCCAGGAAGTCACTTAACACAGGTGAGAAAAGCAAAGGTCAATTTCCCGAGTGAGGCAAGCCGACAAGAAGCGAACAGATTTTCACTTCAGAACTTGAAGACTCAGCCCTGGGTCCATCAGGGGATGCTGAAGACAAGACAAGTAGAACAAGAACAAGGCAACAAAGCGGAAGTGATTGAAAGTCTGAGTAAAGAAGAATTAGATTCTTCGCTCCCCACATTGAGCTATGCTGTTATATATTTCCTACACCGAGGAAGGATTGAAGTAAAGATTCATTTCTGAAAGAACACACCCTAGAAGCTCATAGTAAATCGGACACTGGGGACAATAGGCCTGCATAGGGCAGAGTATAGTCAATATTCATGCTTCCGAATATGGTGAAACATGTATTCTATCCCTTTTAAGCTCCCAATATCTGGTATTCAGGTTTATAAACCCAGAGGAAGAGTTTGGAGTATTGACATTTGCAGAAAATGATTGGCCCAAGAGAAATGATGCAGGCATCTGAGATTCACCATCAAAAGACTTGATTACTTACCCAATCACCACATGCTGAAGACTGGTGTTAAAGCAGCGCCCTTTTTTCCAATCAGTGTTTAGAGGCATGTCCCTAAATATAAGCAGAGAACTAACAATTATCATGCATTTCAGGAAAACCTTTGACATGAGAGGCAATGGCTAAAACAAATAAAATGGAAAAAAATCAGAAGAAAAATAGAAAATGCTCAGAATCAAAAGAAAGTCTCAAAATAAAAAAAAAGTACTCACATTTGAATAAAAATATGTTACATCATTGAAACAAAAGTTGAAAGCCATAAAAATTTTTCAGGAATCAAACAGCAGTAGACAAAAAAATGCAATAGCTTTTCTAACCATTATTTTGTCTATCTGCAACTAATATTGAATAATACTGAATGTGAACTATAATTTAAAAAATAATAAAAATATGTAAGCAAAGAAAATGGCTTTATGCTTTTAAAGATAAGAGCTTTTGAGATTTGATCAGGCCTCACTGGAGTTCTGAACCAATGGAAAAATTGATGGAAAATAGCACCACAGAGAGGACAAAACAACTTTATCACTGACAGTGCTGATACTGAAGAATGTGACATGCTGGTAGGCAAGTCTCGATTGTAAGTTTAAATGCCAGGCTGAGACGGAGCGACTTACCTCTTCACTGGTACTGCTGGAAAAGATAGGTTTAGCTGCTTTATAAGGACTGAACTTTATCCAAAAACATTTCTAGAATTAGAGACAGAATGTGGCAAAATCTGTATTTCCTTAGGGAAACTCACGGACAAGAGGAAAGCGGGGTAGGGATTAGTGAGTGGGATCTAGTGTATTCTTTCTTCCAAGTCAGATTAAACTTGCTGCCTTGGTCAAAGGATGTAATCGAGCAAAAGGGGCCAGGAATGGGATGCACGCAGGCATCTCTAAATAGAAGCATATCACCAACTGGTTCTTTTTATATCCACCCGGCACCCCAGGAAAACTGTGTATCTTTTGGCAGCAGATGGCTTGGACATTCAACAGAGGGTGCATGCCAAAAGTTTATTCAGTGTTGCATTTCTCATTACAAGTCATGTCCAGGCACCATGATCAACATGTCCATTGAGAGGTTGTGTAAAAAGATCAAATAACATCACAAAAAAGATTTCAATAATGTAAATTACCCACCTAGAAATGCCACAAATTTGAATAGAAACCTCTCACATGATAAATATCTACGGAAACATTGTTCGAGAATTAAACTCCCTGGCAATTAATGTCCAAAATTGAATAAAAGGAAAGGTATCAAACATCAAATTCTAGTTATTGCCCTGATTATTTTAAAGAGTGATGGAATGTGCTATACAAACAGTTGAAGGTTAATTAGCAGTGTAACTAAATAGTAACGCTGCCAGTCTCCTTCAGATAAATTAAAAATAAATAAATAAATAAATAAATAAATAAATACATAAATAAGTGATGGGATTAAAGGCCCAAATTACACGCCTCCCCCCCACACACACCTTCCCTGTTCCATCTCAGCTAGAGTGAGATTGGTGGATGTGGTTCTTTCAGTGGCTGTATGTCCTCCACAAACATGGGAAAGGTTCTTTAAAGACCCCAGGATTTAAATGGTCTCATGCTGCTCATTTTTTAGAATTTAAATAGTAGATTAGATTGTAAAGGTTATCACAAAATAGACACACAACATAGATACCCAATTTAGGAAACAAGCCAGAAACCAAAATTTGAAGTGGTTATTTCTGCCCCACCCCCCAAATCTATTCCCCAAAGTCTGCCTTCCCTACTATAAAAAAACCTAAACAGAGACTCAGTGTGAGAAAAGGCAGTGCGCAAAGACATCGCTGGTGTTTAACTTGCCACGAGGTCAGTCAGTGCCAGGTGACCACAGTTCACTAAACTGAAACTCAATTCCTCACCAAGAAGTTGTATTTTTTCAGTAATGAAATTCTCCTGGTAGGGGTAGAGACAAGTGACATATATTTTCACACTGTATCTTTTCTCAAAGTGCTACTTGCAACATTGCTGTCTTCTACAAGATTTCCAAATTTATAGTACAGGCAGCTCCAGTCAGAGGTCTTATGGCTGGGGCTTTAGTTTTCCATCCACCATGCTCAGAATCTCTTAATGTCTTTCCCCTTTGACCATATTTATGGCCAAATCATTACTGTGTTGATGGCGGGCTCTGTCCAGTGACAGCCTTCCTTACCTATTTTTATCTAGAGCTTTCAATTCCGTGACACGGGGGCTGCCTCTTGCTACAGAATTGATTAGCATCTATGAACACTGCTTCTAAAGCAAGTTACTCTCTTTTCTAACATTTGTTTCATGTGCAGAATTTGCTGCAGACATTTCTTGGATTAAAACTGCCCTTGACAATTCAAAACTTAATAACCTAAGGGGAACCGACTAGACTACTTCACTCTGTGTACCTCAAGATGGCATCTCTATTCAACTTCCGGGGGAAATAAATATTCTAAGTAAAATATTTGGCTGCCTCTTTTCACCAGTACTGGGATGTTCCTCTAATGGTTATTTTTGAGAAAGTTCAGCTACATTTATATCAAGTTAACCTATTTCAGCCTTTGGTGAATTTTCTCTCGTTTTTAAATTCTCAAGCATTGATATTTAAAATCTTAAGTTTCTGTTAATTCTGAATTCCTTATTTTCCTTATATTCCCAGTACTTGTCATTTCATTATGATTTTTGTCTAACATTTTCTCTGTTGATTTTAGGCTGCCATAGAACTCACTATCCAGACACATCCTCTCCACCATTGCCTTCCTGAGCTGGACAATTCCATCCAAAAGATACACTCCTGACAATACTCAATAAAAGACTGAAGTTACCATATTTCTTTTGTGTGTGTGATATCTCCTTAACACTATTCCTTTTTACCTTAGGATCAAAATTCTATGGTTTAGAAATTCCAAGAAATTCTCAAGCATAGACTCTAAATTCTAAAATTTTTTCAAGCCTATAATCTCAAGGTACAGGTTTTTCCAGTGTGTACCCTTCCAAGAGTTGCATCATTTTTGAACTTGCCATTAACTGAATGTTTTCCAATTCTTGGGCATGTAGATGAATTCAAAGTGTTCCAATAATTTATTCTTTGGGGATGGACAATCAAATTGAGGTACAGACTGATGTAGTTGACCACAATAAGGACTTTCAGTTTTTTTTTTTTTTTTAATGGGAACTTTTGTGATAAATTTAGATAGGGAACACAAAAAAGAAAAGAAAGGAGAATTAAAGTAGTTGTTAAGTTTAAGGAATTCCAGACTTGTTCAAGACAGTAAATACAGTTGTATTTTGCTATTTATTTCAGCTATACAAAATTATTGCCTATGTAAATTTAGTTTTAGCTTTTTTTATTCCTCTACTGAATCTTGATCAAACATGATCATTTCAGTGATCTTATCTATAAGATCTTAAACTTAATTGTTATGTTTCTGATCCTCAGTCTTCTCATGGTGTCTTATTCCCTTTTTCTCACTTTATATAATTACTGACCTCATTAGGACTTCAGTCTCTTGACCTTTAAATATTTTCTTAATTACTTAGTCCTTTTATATCTTTTCATTTTTTGTTTCCTCATACTTGACCTGTGATTCATGATTTCAAACACCTTTTAAAAACTTTTTTGTGACCTACAACTTTTATCTATGGTCTTTATCCCAAATTATCTTAAAACAACTCCAATCACAAAACATTCTAACTGTCCAGTATTTCTGTTTTTACCCTAGGTTTTTGGAAACTGCTGCAAACAAAACAAAACAAAGCAAAATCACACAGCTGTGCAGAAATGTGTTAATAAAAATTCATGTCTTATAACCATGTACGTCAAAGCTAAGGTTACCCAATATTCCCATCCATTCTCCATAGCTCTCCTGTGTATTTCCTACGGCAAGTATTTTAAACCTTTGATACTCTGTCAACCATCTTCCTCCAACACTCTGCCAAGAAAAAGAACATGGCCCTTCACGACAATGCTTCTCCATCACCACACTGAAACCCAGATTTAGTCATTTACGTGTCATCTCAGAGGAAAACGTAGCTGTTCTTTCTTTCACCTCCCCATTGCTAAACATACCAACTCAGCAGCCTTGTTTTTGACCATCTTTCCCTTCCCTTCTAGGACAAAAATGTGAAGTGTCCACGAGCCTTTCAAAGACTGACTCTTTTATCGGTGATCTGGATCCCTTCCTATGTTGCCTTCTGTGTGTTTCATTCTTGTGCGCTCATCTCTCTGTTTTACAATATTGATCTCTCCCTTTCCATGGGATCATTTTCATAAGGCCACAGACCTGATCTATTAGCTCCCATCTTTTAACAACACGCCCTGTCTAGCCTCATCCTCCTGTAATCTGTTGCCTTTTCAGTTTCTCTAATCTATTGCATGGTCCACTCCTGTGCTATCTGGTATAGAAATAAACACGGTAAAATAGTCACTTATAATGCCTGCCCCTGCCTCTTTGGACTCATTCCAGTCTGTTACTCCAACCAGGGCCAACGTAATTCACAGGTCCCAGTGTGAAATGGAACTGCGAGGGCCTGTCATTCAATTAGGAAAAAAAAAATAGCTATTAAAGCCGGTAAGATATAAAGCTTTTCCTTAAAAATATATTAATTATAAAACACAACTGGGATAATAGTGAAACATAAACTTTCCAATTGAAAATTAATAATTTTAGTGTTAATTTTGTGTACTATAATGAATACTAAAATTTCATTAATGTGATATCTTGGTTGACAGTGAGATTTTTCTGAATTACTATTCTTAAAATTCACTTATCAGATCATCAAAATTTATATTTAGCAATGCCATTTTCTGCTGATATAATTCATAGTGATATAGGTTTTTCTAGGCAAATGGAAGGTGCCAGGGAATATTTGATGATTTTTATTTTGAGAAGGAAGTGTCTGATGATACAACTGTTACTAGAGCTGTTAAGAGAGTTTTA
Source organism: Anoura caudifer (assembly GCA_004027475.1). Classification (NCBI taxonomy): domain Eukaryota; kingdom Metazoa; phylum Chordata; class Mammalia; order Chiroptera; family Phyllostomidae; genus Anoura; species Anoura caudifer. The sequence goes on along the minus strand of PVKU01003017.1, from coordinate 133,804 downwards.
TGTGTGATGACAATATTCAAATAAGTTCTGATGAGTTATTTTGAAATATAAATTTTGGTACTTCTAAAGCTGACGATTCTTGTGGAACTATAACTCTAAGAAGTATTATTTCTTTATACGCATGGGCTTCGTGTCAATCTGAATTTAATTTTAGATGCAAATTTATACCATGGCATTTTAATATTTGCTCTGACATTTCCTGTAACCTGTGGAGGTTGCACCAGAAACCAAAAGTTGCTTACTGACTTGTGTATAATTCAAAGTGCAAGTTCATGTATTTTATCACTGTATCTTCAATCACAGATAAAATTAATTTAAAAGTTGGCTTCTTCTTTGGTTATTTGTCCATCTAAATAGTCTCATGAGAATAGTGTTCTTTACTATTTGATTTGGTGATATTTAAACTTAATTTCTATTCTCTAAACCTGATAAGATTGATTTGCAATGTTGAAACAGTTTTCAGAAATAAGTTTCTAAATTTGTTGAAGAAATATAACATCTACTGTGTATGTTTTTTGAGCATTGTCCTATGGATGCTTGTATTGTGTAAGAATTTACTGACAATATTTTTTGGGGGCACAGTAGAATGTTTTCCATTCAGACCCCAGTTAATATTGTGTAGATGCTGCCGAGGTGGAGTCAGAGGACCAGGGATCTCATCACTGCCCCCCTTGTGAAACATCCTCCCTCTGTTTGTAGCAGTTGCTACTGTCAATTGGCTCCAGCAATATCCGAACAGCCATAGAGTTCTGGGTGCCTCAGCATGAAGACATGTATGTGCACATCCAATAGCCTGCTAACCAGCCAGCTCTAGCCACTCCCAGCTTATCTCAGTTGCTTGCACATATCCTTCCCTTTTCCCATCACACCTCATATCATACACTGAATTGTGTTCCCTGAAAATTCTCAAGTGCTAACTTCCATCATCTCAGATGTGACTGTATTTTGAAACAGAGATTTAAAGAGGTGATTATATATGGGTGGGCCCTAATTCAATATGACTGGTGTCCTTTAGAGAAGAGAAAATTTGGACACACAAAGAGACACAGGACGCAAGCAAACCCAGAGGAAAGAGTTTGTGAGGACGAAGCAATCAGGCAGCCATCGGCAAACGCAGGAGAAATGCCTCAGGAGAAATCAGACTTGCTGACACCTTGATCTTAGACTCCCAGCCTCCAGGGCTATTAAACAGATTGTTTTGTTTAAGTCATCTAGTCTGTGGTATGCATTTGCCCTAGCAAACTAACATATGCCATTTACAAAACACAGGCTCAATGATAAAATTATTAAGAACTTCAAAACATTGACAGCATAGCAATAAACCAAAAGAACGTTAAGCCAAACTGTGGGGATGGGGCCCTGAGAGTCTGCGCAGCCTGCACACCCAAGAAGCTAGTGCTCACTCCGCCAGAGCTGTTCTTGGCAAGTGGCAGTATAATTTCTATGCCCCTATCCAGTGGCATTTTTATTCCTTATCTTAAATATTGGTGTTCTGAGGCTTGAGTCCTTGGCCCTGTCATCTGAATTTTTATCTTCCTTTAAGTTCTCAACTAGTCCTGTTGCTTTGATTAACACTTATTTGCCAATTCAATTAAAGTCATATCTTTGTCTATCTTGAGCCTAATAAGTATCTCAACTATTCTTCAACTTTAACCTAGTATCTCTAAAAATTAATAAATTATTATTCAAAACAATGCCATTTTGCTTCTGTTTGCAAAAAATATTAACTTTCAAATATTGTTAACTACATTGTACAAAAAGGACTGATTGTTTATATAAATTATTTATATAATTCTCATAGTAACTTTGTAAATTACTAATTATATCCCCATTTTTAAGATTATATAACTACAGGCTAGAATCATTAGGCCAGACTGCTAATAAAAGCTTGGAATCTGGACCCAGGAATAACATGTGTTTAGCACATGAGGTCTGTTGGTGCTATATCTTTTTTCTCCTATAAACAATGAAATAGGACACAGCGTACCCCACTGCCCAAGCCAGAAAATGAAGGTACCACCCTGGCTTCCTTCTGCCGCATCTAGCCAGGCTCCAAGTCCCATTTTTTTAACTTCAAAATAAGTCTCAAACCCAATCCCTGATCATTTCCACTTCTACTTACTGTGCATCTTTTCCTGTCTCAGTTACTACAAAAATCTAGCCGCCTATCCCATCAGTTATCAAACCATCCCAGGTTCACATTAATAACAGGCAAACACAGGTCAGGTCTAAGAAAGCCAACGTTCAGCACATCACACAGACATTTTGGGATCCGGTTTCTGCTGAGTCTAGCTCATTCTTGACGTCCCTCTGCCCACTCACACCCCATACCTCCAGCTGGCTTTGTGTTCCTGTGATGCTCTGGCGTCTCTTTAACTCTACGTAAGCTGCTGCTTCTCTCAGTGGGCCCCGTACCTTCTGCATCTTTCTATGTCTGGCTAGTTTATATGTCACCTTTGAAACAATCTTTCTTCATTCTTTTCACTCCCAGCTCTGAGTTGGTATTCCACCTTTACTATGTACAACAATTAGAGAGTATCAGGACCTTAACAGGAATCTTTTTTTATTTTCCTCTAATGATTTAGCTGTCTCTGACACATTTAGGGAAAGGACATTTTGTTGGTTTCTTTGCTTAACTTTAGAAAGGACATATACAAATGTTGAAGTCATCAGTTTTGGAACCAGAAGGTATGTGTTCAGACAGTAGCTGTGACACTTAGTACCTGCATATTGAGAATGGATAAGTCACCTTAATATCTCTGTTCCTTCATTTCCTCATAAGTACCATAGGGATGCACAACTCACAGGGGTACTGTGGGGAGCATTACTCAGCGTCTATACAGAACTTCGGAACAGTATCTTAAATCATCTAAGCTCCTAATAAATGATACATATATATATGGTAAAGTATGATACATGTTTACCTCCAGTGCATGGCATAGTACATATAGTGGAGAGATGGATACTTTGTGAACTCTTGTTGATTAAATGAACATACAAAAACACTTAAAGAAAATTACTTGTTTATCTTATTCTTCCCTTTAGATATAACAACATAAAATGGGTTGTTGACATAGTTTGACTGCTGGCAAAATACTCAGATATAACAAGACAATTAGTATTATTCAGTTGGCTCTGGGCTGTAGACCCCAAAATGTGGAGATATCAGCGCTCAATGACAGGAAAATATCATTAGCAAGCAAAAGAAAGTAGCTGCCCCCCAGAGAAATGTCTGTGGAAAAAAAAAACACATTTTGTTGTCAATCCTTGATTACCATATTTTTTCTTCTTTCCCATATTATTTTCTTGTCGTGTCTTTGCAAACTGGGAAGTCTCAAGTAACCTCAAACAACTTCGAACTTTGGAAAGTCATAGAATAAATATCGCATTCAAATTTAATTTTCTTTATTTGAAAAACATGATTTGGCACCCATAGTATCTGTATGTGCTCATTTTAATTACACTAGAATCAAATAAGAAGGTTGATATCAACAATCTAACACAATGATACAAAAAATAGTAAATTTAGTATTGTAAATGGTGTCTAATAAGAGGTGATTCACAATCCTCAGCTAGCACAGCTGGTCCCTACCCAGATGGTTCTCAAACTCTTTCAGGTAAGAAAGACTGAGTTTGGTCTCAAGGTTAAGAGAGCACTTTCCCAAGGTTGAGCACAAGTGCATGGTGCCTTTTGACATCCAGGCTCAAAACTGGCACACCACCACACTCATCGAATTCTCTTGGTTAAATAAAGTGACAAGACCAATGCAGATTTAAGAGGCAGGTAAAAATTCCACCTTTTGATAAAAGTTGCTTCAAAGTCATATTTCAAAAATAATAGGTGTAGAGAGTGGTGAAAATTAGAGACATTTTTGCAATCAATCTACCTTATCAGACGATGCTAATCTGCAATGTAACAATAGCTTAACTTGAAAATGTGCTAATTGTTGTATTTCAGGAGCTGAGTAAGACAAGCCAAATGCCTTATCATGTTTCAATTATTTCCGATGTGGACTATTTGGATACTTTCTGTGTCACCACACTTAACAAATACATCATATGTATGGTTCTTTAAGTTAGAAGGAAGGGTTGTTTTGGAAGAAAAAATAGAATTTTAACGTTAAATCTATATGTTAACAGTTCTTGAAAAGCAATAAGTATGTGCATGAAGATGAAACTTTTTAAAATTTTTATTTATTTTTAGAGAAAGGGGAAGGTAGGGAGAAAGAGATGGAGAGAAACATCAACGTGTGGTTGCCTCTCACATGGCCCCCACTGGGGACCTGGCCCACCACACAGGCATGTGCCCTGACTGGGAATCGAACTGGTGAGCCTTTGGTTCTCAGCCCGTGCTCAATGCACTGAGCTACACCAGCCAGGGCTGAGATGTTTTTAATACGTACATTGGTATCTATCCTAGAGTGTTTGGCTTTATTTCATTACCACATACTAATTATTTTGTTTCTACATACCCGTTTTCCAAGATGAAATGATGTGTTGTTATGTATATTAAAATATTGTTTCATAAAACTTCAATCTATTATATCACTAGGTAGAAATTTCTTTAGAAAGAATTTGTTTTTTCAGAATACATCTACAGGTAGTAGTACTTCCATAATATAGATGACATTTCTTATACCCTTCCCGCATAAAATTTTTGTTATCTTTCACTTGAATAAACACAAAAATTAATTTATTTAAATTCTAAAAGTTTAGGGATGGCCTTAACAGCTCCATTAAACAGCCTTTCTGTGAACAGGAAGCAGAATTTCTGTAGATCGACCTGTACAGACTCTACAGTAGAATTCTTATAAATACACATTATTATGAACAGATTGTACTACACAGTGCTATTTGAAGTTTCTCAGCTTAGAAAATTTTTATTTGATCATTAACAGGATGTAGTTTTATATGGTCCAATACATCAACAGATAAGTGAAATACACTGTATGAAGAAATCTACTAATTATGCTCCTCTAGGCAGTGGGTAGCACAGGGCTGCATTTGTGACGTTAACTGATAAGTTATGTGTGTCTTTCATTGGGAAGAGTGTGAGTAAATACATCCGTGGCAAATCACTCTGTGTGACACAGGCACAAACACGGAAAAAACTTCAACATAAGATAAAGAAAGGGAAAAAAGAACCTGAATTATATAGTAGCTCAGTATTAGCCTTTCCTGTGCATCTTTCAATTTGGCAACAGTCCAATTAGCCTGTTAGAGCATTTTCTCCGTGCTCAGCACCGGACCTGCCCTCCCAGCCGTGTAGACCCCCAGGGGGGCACACAATCCACACACCCAGCTTTATATTGCCAAATTCAGGGACCCTGTGGGCTGTGTAAGAAGAACATTCAAAGTGGGATGGCTTTAAATACAGATGTGTCATCACTTGGCTCTAAGAACTGTCCTGTGACATATTTTCTCATAGGATCATGTGTATTTGAAGTCAGAAAATATGTTTTAATAACTTCAAGTTCTCAAATTCATGTCCTATGACAAAGTGGGGGCTCAGTAAACATTTGCTAAAGAAACAAATACGTGTGTGAGAAGCAAATCCCTTGTAAATTCAAAGAAGTGTGCTTTTATACATGAAAAAAATGCGTTTATCTCCTGACAAAAGCAGAAAAAAAAATTAAACAGAGGAGCATTTGAACTCTCTGAGATGTTTTTCGCTACCCATCTGTTCCCCAGATAGAAATAATCATTCTCTTCTTTATAATGAGCTCTTGATCTCTCAGTGTATTAAGTTCCTATCATCCTGCTAGTAATACATTACTGCAGTTATTTGTTTATAAGTCTGACTACACTGCTTGGGCCATGGGTTTCTTGAGATTAGAAGTCTTTTTTTTTTTTTTTTAAATTTCTGTAGTTGCTACCACAATTGCTGGGTATAGCGTGAATATTCAATAAACTTGTATGGATGGGAGGTGGGGACTTTTAGGTCACTTAAACTGCTATTTCCTAAGCTCTTATTCATGTACTAAAACCTGGGAGAAGTCACTGATTTAAAAAGTTCTTGGTCCCTGGAGATTGAATAAATAGGTGTCAGACTTCTACCTTTTGGAAACTTCTATCAATTGTTTTGGCAAAATTATATATTTATGCTCTGTATATCTTAAGCCAGTTGTCAGTTACATGGAGGCCTGATCCCCAAACTAACACACACACATACTGTTAATTTAATTATTTTATTTCGGGCCACTGATCAAAAATAACAGAGGATAACATATTTGATGATGATAGATTTTATGAATCCTTGAATCTTTTAAAAAAGATTTTATTTATTTATTTTTAGAGAGAAGGGAAAGGGAGGAGAAAGAGAGAGAGAAACACCAGCATGTGGCTGCCTCTCAAGTGCCCCTACTGGGGACCTTCCCCTCAACCCAGGCATGTGCCATGATTGGGAATCAAACTAGCAACCCTTTGGTTCACAGGCCAGTACTCAATCCACTGAGCCACACCAGCTAGGTGAGTCTGAATCTTACTAAGTTTTATGTCTCTCTGATTTTCATCTCTGAATAAAAAAGAGTATTTTACAATCTGACATCATAAAACATTCATCTGCCAGGATATGCTCATATTTTTGCAATGCCATTAAAAGTCAATTTCTTTCTGGTTGGAGACTTTCCCTTTGGGATTTCTCATTCTGGATGCTATCAGCTCTTTTCCTTCTCCATAAAAAGTTTCTACTTTTTCAAATTCCTCTCTTTTTCCTTCTAACTTGAACTTTAGTCTTCCAGATTAAATAAAAGGGTGTGATATTTGTGTTTGTGTCTAATGCTTAATGATAAAATTCCCAGAATATTGCACTCCACATTGTGCCGTGTTGCATAACGTGCTAAATGTTTGCTGAGTGGATGAGAGGTTGGACAGCCACATCCCTAATAGATCTTATCCCACGTACCCAATCCTACTTCAGATTAAACAGAAACCTGCTCTGCAGCTCCTGAGAATGGACGCGTAACAGATCCATGCTTGGCACCTCTGGATCTTGGGTCAGTTATTGTATTTCCTCACAGAATGTTTCTATTATTTAGATTTTTATAAGAAAGCCATTTTGAGTCAGCCACCTCTGTATTGATATATTGCTGGAAAAAATCAAATACAGTAGGAGAAGAAGTGTAGTTTCAATGAATTAAGGAAAATATTAACTAATGTATTCAATATTTCTAAAAGGATGCTAAGAACCGAACTGCATCTTGATGGTTACATAAAAGATTAACACAAATGTAACAATGAAGTCAACACACACACAAAAAGCCTATAGAAACTTGTCTTCCTTGCTACAAAAGCAAACAAATTAGTTTACTGTCAGAAGAGAAATATAGAAAGACATTTTGTATATACTGAGAGAAGAAAAAACCGTTTACCAAGAATCATAGAACATATCTTTATTGAAGTTACAAAACTTATCTCCCAGCTACCATTAATATTAAATTTGATAAAAGTCTTGAAGAGTTCTTTGGGGACTTATTATTGGAGAGAAATGAGTGAATGCTAAAGCTTCCAAATGCTTATACCAAGTCACCTTATGAATGATGTAATATAATTTTAAGCCTCTTTCACAAGAACAGTGTTCTCAGCAAATGCTTTATATGGGGCATGATGAATCAATGTGAAATTACTTGAAAAGTAGTGGTTATCTAATAAGCTCCTGTCAAAAACATGTTAAAATTATTAAAGAAGATTATAATGGGAACACTAAAAAGCAGGAGCATATGAATTTATTTTTTAAAGAAACAAAATATTCTTTCTTCAGTGCAATCAATGAGGTGATACCAGAAGAACTGGTCACTTAACAGCTGTTATTGAAGGTCAAGGGTACAGTTGATTATTGAGATTCCTAGAGAAAAATTGAGCACTTAGTACTGAGAGCTCAGATGACACTTGATAACACAAACAAATATAAGGCCCCGAGACAGGGACACATTGGTTTTTCTGAAATGGTAAATTCTTAATACTTTTTAAATCTTTCAAACAAGAAAAATAAACTCTACTAGTACAAGGATAGAGAATATTGATAAAGAGTGATAGTTATATCTTCAAATATAATATTTTTAAGTTTCTTAAGTATTTACTTTTATTTTTTAAATTGTTTTTATTTGTTATGCTGTTGCATTTGTTCCCATCTCCACACCTCCACCCAGCCCCACCCTCTCCCCACCACAAATCAATTCCCACGTTGTTGTCTGTGCCCACTGTTACACATAAACTTTCTTTGGTTAAACATGTCTCCATCTTCCATCCTGCCCTACCTTCCTTTCCAGTAGCTGTCAGTTTGTTTTACGTATCTAAGCTTCTGTTACTATTTTGTTCATTGGTTTATTGTGTTCATTAGAGTCCATGTATAAGTGAGATCATGTGGTATTTTTCTTGCACTGACTGGTTTAATTCACTTAACATAATTTTCTCCAGGTCCCTCCATGCTGTTGTATAATGTAAGAGATTTTTCCCTTTTTACTGCCGTGTAGTACTCCATTGTGTAAATGTACTACAGCTTTTTTACCCATTTATCTACTGATGGGCACTTAGACTGTTTCTAAATCTTGGCTGTTATAAATAGTGCTGCTATAAACATAGGGGTGCATATATATTTTCGTATTGATGTTTTGGGATCCTAGGGACATGTTCTCAGAAGTGGAATACATTCTGTACTGGTTTCCATAGTGGCTGTACCAGTCTGCATTCCCACCAACAGTGTACCAGGTTTTCCTCTTCTGTATATCTTCACCAACATTTGTTTGTTGATTTATTGATCTTCAACTACAACAGTATTTGGCATAATAAATGATAAAAAATATTTCTGGCACTTATTCTCATTGTACGATAAGGCCAAAAGTTAGATCTTCACTACTCCCATTTTTTTCCCTTGATGTTACAGGAAAGTCTCACAAGAATTGCAGGAAGACTGCATTTCCCAAACTCCCTTGCAGTGAAGTTGGAGACTGATTTGTTATAGCCATTGACATGGATAAATGTTTGCACCCCCATCCCAGCTAAATCTAGCTCTGATTTCTCAAATCTCCCTAAAGATTTCAGGCTTTTTAATTTCTCTCCAGTCTTCATGGGCTGAAAGGAAGAACTCAGAGAACGGCATACGTACCCAGCTAAAGACGCAGAAATCTCTGAGTTACCCCTTGGCGGGGACCTCTCCAGGAGACACCTGTGACCGACTGCCAGGTACCAGAGCACAGGCCAGCTGTCCGAGCCGCTATGATTTTAGATGATGTGAGCAGCAGCAGATGAGGGTTACCCTGACAGACAAGCCTTGCCCTCACCACGTAGCAATAATGATTGCATTATGTGCCCTAGCATACCGGAGAGCAAATTACAAGACGACTGGCAGGGCTTCTGGGCCTTTTCTGTCCAACAGTAACCATCCAGCCATTTCCATATTTCTCTTTTTCAATGCTAATGTGATTTTTTTTTGCTGAGAGCATGTGTTAAAAATGATTGATTTTGTGGTCATAGTCAGATAATCAGTTTTTAATCATAATTTTATTGTCAAGGTGAAAGACAAGGTTTCTTTTCCCTTTTAACCCAATGATTAAAAACCATCAGCATATATCTCCTGGATGTGACAGAGTCATGAGAATACCGCGACAGTACATCCATGTCAGTGTTGCGTTTCCATCACTTTAAGTGATGACTGAAAAGCCATTAGAAAATTCATATAATGCCTCCAAATAATAATTATGGGCACTTCGTAAAGACTTCATTAGGCCACTCTCCTTCAAGTAGTGTTATAGGTATTGAGATACGTATTCCTCACTGGACTTCACTATGTAAGTAGATATTAAATATAAACATGTAAGGACAATTTAATTGCAATACGTCCCAGAGCAATAATTGGAGGCATTTACAATGATTAGTCAGGGAAGGTATTATTTATATAAATAGCTTAGTTCTACTTAATCTTTGTAAATATTGTCATATTATCAGAAGCATCGAGAGTATTGCACTTACAAAATAATCAGAACACATATCTTCTTGATCATTTCTGTTTCAAAAAGGTTTATTTATATTCTTAACTTTTCTGCTCTAGCATAAATGAAGGTTTTTATTTCCTGGAAATATTATATATATATATATTACATATACACAGATAGAGAGAAAGACACACATGCCTATGTACATAAATATTCATCCATTATATAAATTAATTCACTCTCTCGCTGTATTACACTGGCACACACTTCACAGATGTGAGCTACGTATGATTACATATGAGAAAACAGAGGCACAGGAAGCCAAAGATCTTACACAACTGTTGATCAGAACAAGGTTTCATCCCAAGATGTCTGAGTTCCGAGTCCTTTGTCATTATGCTAATGTTTTATTTATCCTCACATATATACTGTCTTCCTGTCCTTAGAATCGGGAAACCTAAATTCAGTAGTTGTTCCACCTGTTCCAGTAACTATATGACATTACACCACATATATATTTTCTTCATGATTCAATTTCCTCAACAAAGGCATTTAAATTGTTGTAGAAAGGGAATTTTAATAATAAATTATTTATCAATGCATTTTTCTATTCAAATAATACATTCCTTTATATTGTGTGTAAAACATACACAGAATCTCAACCAAGAAAATTGGTAGAAGCAGATCAATTTTATATATATCAAGCAGATCAAATATATATATATACATACACACACACACATTGTGTGTATATATATTTGGCTTATTTTGCCAGGAAACCTGGAGTTCTACTAAATTTGCCTTTCTTTAGCACCCTGGCACTATACTGGATCTTAAGGGGCTGAATAAATTCTAATAACAAATATTTATATAATGTATTTTATGTACTAGATGGATAGATAGATATACAGACACATTTTATCTATAAGGAAAAATTACCATATTTTTCAAATATAAAATCAAAGTGATATTGATAGGGGACTCAAGACCTGGAAAATTTTAGCTTAAGGAAAAAGTTATTAAGCCTAGCAAGTAATGTGTATGTTAAAGCTTTTGTTTCAGAAACTACAGATAAGGCCCATCCTGGCTCCTGGGAAACAGCCGGCCTCCTGGGGCACTGGCTAGAGATTACCACCTGGGGACTAGTTGGAGGCATCCGGGCCTTTGTATCAAAGAGGAGACAGATGCTACCCCTCTCCTACGGAACTAAGTGCTGAGAACAGGAAGGCAGCAACTTTGCTCAGCTAATCCTCCCTGAGAATTTCAAAGCCCTCACCACACCTTGTTTGTCTTCCCCCAACTCCCTTATAAAAATTCTGGCTAGGAAAGAGAGGGGAAGATGGTTTTGTTAGGGTATGAACCTGACATCTTCTCAGATCGCCATCATCTGAATAAGGCGCTCATAAAAGATTCAATCACTGTCATTACTTGTTGGGTTTGGTAGTGACAGGTAGTCCGAGCGCCCAGTGCCGGTGTCTTTTCCAGTTAAAATATGACTTGCCTAAGGCCACATCATCAATAAGAGGAGAGCTAGGGTTAGAAGGTGAGAAATATGTCTCCTGAGTCCTCTCTCTTACCTGTCAGAATGTATTAGATGTTAAATAAGACTTGCTTATTTTTCCTTAGCCTGAATTTACAATCAGGTAAGAACTAAAGGAAGAGCAATAGAGATCAAATGACTCTATTGATTATTGAAGAGTTTGCTAGTGGAAAAATTGACTTTGATGCACAGCAGAAATGGGCTTTCATTGCTACGATGGTTTGAATTTTGTACTAGACAGACTTACTCATCCTGTCACCAGCATCGTTAGATCACCTCAGGCCTCTCTGCGTGGGGCAAGCCATGTACCTCTTACAGCATTGAGAAGCAGTGCAGAGTGCTACTTAACTGAGGAGCATCATTACCAAAGAGTAAAAAGAGAAGGGCTGAGCTTACTTTATTCATATTTAGTTTCTGCCCCCAAATATGTCAAATGGCAGGAGAAAGACCAGGATTGGACTCTAATGGAAATTGCACCACAGGGGAAGTGAAGGTAGTAGAAAAGACTGATGCTCCCTAAATTCCTTTATGAAACACAGGGATTAGAGAAAGAGAGGTTGAAAATTACTGACCAAGAGGATAATAAAATTCCTGCTCATGTTTTCATTATATATTTTGAAAAAATTGAGATTATTTGTGTAAGGTTGGTGGGGAAAACAAAGGAGGCTGTGCCAGTTCTGGAGCAAAGAAGCTGAAACCTGAACCCAAACTTCCCCCAAAAGTCATGTGACACATTACCCCACTTGCATCACCCCTTACTCACCAATCCCTGATTGCCACACGACCCTCACCCGCATTCTTTTCTACAAAACTCTTTCCCAAGAACAAGAGACTGTGACTTCCCTGGCCTGAGTTCCCCTGGACCAATGAAATTCATCTGGAAGCGCTCCCAATAAACTTTTGTTTGCCCGACTTGTGGCTCACTCTCATTCTTTCTCAATTGAATACCTTACAATTTGAGACTAAAGAGAATTGCAAAAATAGTTCAGAGATTTCTGGATACTTTACACCCAGTTTCAAATAATGTTAACATCTTAAATAACTATCGATGGTAGGAAGTCTTCTAGTTTGTAATGAGAGACAACAGATTAGAGTACAAGCAGATGATGCCAACATTATCTGTATTTCAGTCTCGTTAATTTTTCCTTTTACATCTTGTTTAGCAGGTAGCATTAAAGGATATTGTTTTCACAGACTGCACAGTTTGGGAAGAAATACATTATCTGTAATACACATAACTTATTCTAACAACAAAGTCACCTGGTAATAATATGAAATTTTGTAATCTCATAGGGAGATGTTTGTATTCCCATGTTACTATGCATATGAAAAATAAAATATTTATGAAGAGCCTAACAAAAAGTCACTTTTTTGGTTAGTTCATTGTAGATATACCAGGCTCAACAAAAAGATATAAAGAACCCAAATAATCTAACAATAATATAATAAAAATGACCATGTGCAGGCAAAATGTACATATTTTAAATGTGAAATATATTTTTCAAGTATCACTAAAAAATTCATAGATACTTACATAAAACAACTCTAATGCTAATAGTACACTAAGATATTGAAAACAATCTCATATGACTAAAGTGAACTAAGCCATAAAACACACTTAGAAGTAACCAAATGTAAACATTTTGGTATCTATCTATTACAAAGAGTAGTGATTTAAAGTAGATGTTTTTGATATAAGTATTAAAAATCAATAATATCTTACATGTACATTCCAAGATATTTACATATATATGTGTGTATATATACAGAATTAGATGATAATCAGGATGTTAATAGCTTTCAATTTTTATCTTCTTTAGGTAGCCATTGATAGGTTAATTAATCTCTCCAGAAACAACAGTGAGTGAGAAGAATCAATTTTTTTCTATTCCTTTAATGATAGAATTTCTGAAATCTGTAAGTTCTTTCGATCACATTGATAAATGCAGGTTGATTTCTCCTACATTTATTTTCTCCTACTGAAAATTCTTTAGATTTCAAACACAAAAGGAAGTGCTTTTTTACATTAAAAAACAGCTAAATAAAAATCATGGACTACTGGAATGATTGACTACTACAATCACAAGGTATTCAGTCTCTGTATGGAAACATAAAAATGTGCTTTATCATATAACAAATTTTTAGATGAATATTACTTTCATTCTTTAAAATTCCTAGCAATTGTTTTATTTCAGTAGACCTTGACTCAAGGGCACAGAAGAGTACTAGAGAAATAGATATAATTTTCTGTATTACTACATATTAATTACTATTTTTTCAAATTATGAAAACACAGGAGAGTGTGCTTACCATAATCAAAATGAGACATACAAATAAAGAAAAGTTTATATGTGTACTACACAACTCCATTCCCTGTTATATAACCAGTGATAAGAACTCAATGTGTAGCTAATTAACTCTTCTTTACCCTTACAGAAATTTATAAACATATATGGAGTTTTCTTTGGAGATTTTGTTTTATTGTTGTTGACATTTATTTCCAAATCATTTTCTTATATATAATTGCACTGCAACTTAATTTTTTCACAGCATGCAAAGATGATTTATAGTAGCATAATATAATATATCATAATTAATCAAATAGTACATTGTGGGTGGGCATTACTGGTTTAGTACAACATTTTTTTCGTAGTGAACATTAATATATCCTTGTTACTGATTTTTATTTCTACAGGATAGTTCTCTAGGTGAAATTTCCATGTTGAAGGAAAATATGTTTCTAAGCATCCTTAATATAAAAAGTTAGAGGAACAGTGTTAAGTAGAGTTAAAGGATTAGGAGGTCGAAATCTTATAGGGCTTTATAATTAGTGTGGGGAATTTTCTTTGTTATGTGTACAACAGGATGTCTCCGAGGCTTTTCAGCATAAAAGCAACATAAATGGATATCCCTAAAAGATCATCATAGTTGTTGCAATGAGAATTTTGAAAGATGCTAAAATCCTCCTCATAATTATGGGTTACATGTCTCCATTGATTTGAAAAATTGGTTGTGTGATTGTTCATGAATACATGTCTATTTCCCTGTACTGATAACAGCACACTTATCACATCAACAGTATTTCACTTCTGTCTTTGTTTATCTAACTCGCTATGTTTAGTAGAGTTTGCGCTTCTTGAGTCACTGAACCGCTGCATAGAGTAGCACACCACGCAGCGACCAGTAAACAGCTGAATGGTGAACATTGATCTGAGGCTATCTACAAAGTAGTTAAACGGAACAGTGATATCAAATATTTAAAGGGATATTTGAACTTCAATGTTGATTAAGTGAGATTTGGTGGAAAGTAAAGACCTTTCCAAGAAAGTGACATTTTATGTAAGGGTTTTATGATCATAAGGCAACAGACATGGGAAAATGGGGCACAAGAGTTTCAGGGTTGGGGAAGCCCTAGTACAACAGATTAATGGAGGCGACAAGTATAATGCAGAAGAAAGGATAAGCACATTAATAGTAATTCCAGATATTGCCAGATGATGCAATAAAACCAGAATTATTTTTCTCTCAAATCTTTTGTCTCAATCTCAGTAAACAGCACCATATCTGTGTAAATGCTAGGTTACTAACTTTTCTTCGATATAAAAAAACTACTTTTTCAGATAAAAATTTTCATAACATCATGTATTTCATTAGTACATTTTCCAAAAACTTTATAAGAGGAATTTGGAAGGTCAATATTTTTTGTTGAAAAGCAATATATTTTTTATAATTAATATAGCTTTGTCCATTTGGTCTGAGGCACAACATAACATTATGAGCAAAAGAGAATCAGATCGTGGAGGGGCAGCTCAGTTGGTTAGACTGTCATCCCGATAAACCACAGTTTTGTGTTCTATTCCTCATTCAGCCACACGCAAGAAGTAACCAATAAATGAATAAAGAAGTAGAACAACAAACCGTGTTTCTGCCTCTCTTCTCTTTCTCTCCCTTCACTCCTCTCCCTCTCTAAAAAAAAAAAAAAAAAAAAAAAAAAAAATCAATCGATATGTTTTTTAAGAGAGAAAAATCAAGTGCTCTGCACTCCCAGGAATTTGAGCTTGGTGGAGCTCATACAACTATACTTAACTTCTACTGCAAGTAAGTAATTATAAGTGTCCAAGTCAAATTCATAAATCATGATGTGGTGAGTACTCTGGTTTCCTTTGATGGCCCCCGTAAGTGAATGCAATCTCAATGGCGGTTGATATCCTTTAAACTGCTCTTGTGAATGGTTATTACATTTGAACTCTGAAGACTTAGAAGCAATTTGTATTCTCTGAGGGGTTTTTGTCTTTGAGATGCCCTTCCCCTGGTGATCCAAATGGAACGTCAATGTTGAACCTTGGGTTCAGTCACATTCATGAAAGCAGTAAAAATAATCATGTATTTTAAAGCTCCTCAACAATACATTTCAAAAATATCTGTGTACACATATACACATGCATGCACACACTCCATGTATGCTTGTGAAGGTATATAGTGCACAAATCAGTTTTAGAATTTTTTTCAATCTCTCCTTTTGCTTACTTTGCTGTCCAATGTTACATTTTCCTGTTTTTTATCCTTTATTTAGAGCTACTTATTACTTATAATTCTTAATCCATCATGTCTCTAAGATTAAAAATCTGAACACTGGATGGCCACCAGAAATAAATTTATGAAAGGTTGTGTAGTTTAGTTATAAGCTCTGTAGAATGCATGGGCTATGGAGAAAAACAGACTTGTGCTCAAAATCCTGTTTGGCACTAATTAGATGTGTGGGTTTATCTTTTAAAATTTAACTATTATAGTTTGTATATTAAAGGAATAATTATACATCTTTTTATTTCTAGACAGAACAACATAATGTTTATTAAGGATGGTAAAAACTAATAGCTGAAGATAATTTGCATATGCCATTTAACAACCCCACAAAGTAATCACCTAGTAGAAATATTTTATAAGAAAAATAATGCCTTTAAAAAAATTAAATATGGAATACTTAATGATGTATTCCAAAAACTGACCTTATTCTCTTTACTAAGATTAAGTACATAAATCCCCAAAATTATCGCCTGCTCTATTTAAACTTAAATACTCATATTTGAGGTAAACATGTGATGGAAATAGATAGTATCAAACACGCTCTGCCCCAGTGGTTCCCACGGTGTGAGGACTACAGACACGTTCTGGACCACATACCTTGTTACACAAACGAGGAGAAGAATTCATATACGTAGCACTTTTGTTGAGTTGCACTCTCTTTCCTTAAACTCCACCTGGGAATTTGCACTTAGTCATTAACGATGAAGAAAAATGCTTTAGTTGATAACTTTCCTGAGATATTTGTATTTTAAATACAAAAACATCAGAGAAAAAAAGCCTTTAAGACTAAAAAAAGTGACATAATAATGACAAAAACGATAATATATCATGGACATCATACTATTTACACATTGTGTAATTTAAACAATATCCAATAAATCATTTGATTATTATATTACAGGTTAGAAAAAGAAAGGTAAGGTATGTTAAACAACTTACTAGGATCATACAGGGGTGTCAAACTCATTTTCACGGTGGCCACATCAGCCTCGTGGTTGCCTTCAAAGGGCTGAATGCAATTTTAGGACTGTATAAATGTAACTACCCCTTAACAGTTAAATAAGAGCTGGGTGCTGCCCCTATATAAAACAAGGTGGAGAGCCAGAATCGGCCCCTGGGCCTTGTCTTTGCCACCTGTGAATTGTTGCATATAAATGTCAAAGCTTGGATGTGAACTCACGTTTGCTTCATTACAATGCTTGTTATCTGGTTCTTAACCATCACAATATGTTAACTTCTTGTTCAGTTGCAATGACATAAAAAGGGAGTCCACAATACAGATGCTCAATGTGTTATTAATACAATTAGGGAGTAATTATTTCAATAACTTTTCAGGTGTAGCAGGGCAACATAGGTACTGAGGGTGAGAAGTGAAGATGGGAAAAAATGAGGACAATGAACAGAAGCAAGTAGGGGCCTAGGGTTAAGATGTGGAGGTAGCAGCACAGTGGGAAGAGGAAAGTAGGTTTCAAGTATAATATATAAACCCATAAACATTATATAATAGACTAACTTGCTATTATGTCATATTTTTTTATAGGAACAAGTTAAAAATTACCAAAGCTTTATTGACCCTACAAATGGAATATATATTAAAATCAAGCTTTTATTTTAGTTTTGAGTGGGTGGGAAGTAAAGCACCAGCTCCCAAAATATAGGTAGAATTTTATAAAATTAGTTTATTATTATTTTCCACTTACTGAAAAGAAAATTGCACTGCAAAAATCAAGATCCTGAATAACAACTTTAAAAAGCTCAGACACCTATTATTTTCATATTGTAAGAAAATATGTTATGCTGGTGAAGGTTTTTTTTTTATTTTTTAAAGATTTTATTTATTTATTTTTAGAACAAGGAGAAGGGAAGGAGAAAGAGAAGGAGAGAAACATCAATGTGTGGTTGCCTCTCACGCATCCCCCATTGGGGATCTGGCCTGCAACCCAGGCATGTGCCCTGACAGGGAATCGAACCAGCAATCCTCTGGTTTGCAGCCCACGTTCAATCCACTGAGCTGGATTGAATCCACCAGCAGCCAGGCCTGGTGAAGTTTATTATATTAGGAAGGTAATTTATTTTTTATAAATATACAACAAATATTCCAAATTATTTTGCTTACTACAAAAAGACTAATGATTTATTACACATTAATAATTATTTACCAAGTTATGATTACCTTCATCCTTATAATATTCTCAGGGAGTAAATTATCATGAACATTTTTTAATATGTTCTAAGATAGAAGTTTTGTTTTAAAAAGTAAAATTGTCAGGTCTTCTTACTATTTGTCATTGACAAATTTTTAAATACATTAGGATGAAAAGGGGGCAAATAAGTCACAGAGCCATGGGGTGTTATTCAACTTTTTCTACTTTTTTTTTTAGCCAGATTCATCCTGCTCACATTTTGTTTCACTGTTTTATTTGTTCTACAAATAAAATTGTTGAAACCCTGAAAGATATCCGGTCTAAGAGTTTGTAATTAATTATATGTGTCTTAGAAATAAGAAAGTTAGATTTGGGCTATTGATTCTGAAATTAATATTTGTTAAGTATCTTTCATGCTTTAGAAAGATTTTGGAAGAATGTGTATTCTTATTGTCTCCTTACTTCAGGTGCATTAGAAGATTAAATTCATTCACAACGTTATATGCATTCTGCAGCAAAAAGTTTTAAAATTAAACCAAATGGTCTTGGGAAGTTAAAGCAGTGTTCTACTAAAAACCATTGGTATCTTAAAACATGGTTGAATAATAGATACACTCAGGAGTAAAATTAAGGAACGCTATTAGCCAAGGGGAAAAATGAAAGCCAAGAGATAATTTCTACCTTCAACTCTGCAGCTTTCTAATATGTTATGGTGAATAAATGATGTAATTATTCAGATATTTAGTTTATATATTAAAACCTGTGAATTTTAATAGCTATCTAAATTTATAGCTTTCTGTGCAAAATACACATAATTTCTACTTGGGCTATTTATGTAAACATGCATTATTTATTAAATATTGTAAAACTTGCTGAAGAAATAAAGAAAATACCCAAACCCTGTTCTTAAGAGACCCCTTAGAAGTCCCCTTTAAGACCTCTAGAGTGTAACGGGGGAAACAATAAAAGAGTCACCTACTACGGCATGCGATTAGGTGCATGATAGAGAAGGTCACGGAGGGATTTGAGAGAACATTAGAGGAATACACATCTTTTCTTATTCTTATTTGCCATATAATATGTCTTTTTCCATGAGGTGTCAGTTCAGAAATTTTGCTAAATTTTTAGTTGTTTGTTTTCTTAATAATGTTTTAAGAGTGGAATATTTTGGATGCAATTCCTTTATTAGATATTTATTGTAATTTTTTTCTCCCAGTCTGTGGTTTACCCTTTTGTTTTCTTTGTAGTGCCTCATTCAATAATATGGACCTCTGTGAGTTTCTTGCTTTCATGATGATCCACACTGAACCTCCAGTAAGTCATCAAAATGACTAGTTTTTTATTTATTCATTTATGATTCCAACAGACCTGCTCTGGGTAAATGGCCTTCTGGCTGTAACTTTCCATGGGTTTAGCTTGATGTTACATTTTTTTCTTAATCTATTTAACATAAAATCCCTAACCTATACATAAGCCTTTGTTAACTATACTCAAGAGATTTTTATCTCTGCATATTGACTAGTATCTCAAAATGTATTTTCACTACCTAAAAATATGAAAGTAATATCAGAATATAAATCAAACCATAAAATACGAATCTATACAGATTCATACGACCCCTGGCTAATCATCAGAAAATCATCAAACAAATCCCAATCAAAAAGCATTTCACAAAACATCTAACCAGTATGACAAAAACTGTCATCAAACAAACAAAGCCCGATAAACTATGACAGCCAAGAGAAAGAAACCTAAGGAGACATGATAATGGAATGTAATGCAACATCATGGATAGAATCTTGAACAGAAAAGGAACATTAGTTAAATACTAAGACAATCTGAATAGAGTATAAGCTTTAAATAATAAGGCATCCATTTGGGTTTATTTTTTACACATGCATCATTATTTTTATAAAATGTTAAAAATTAACAGGAACTATCAAATATGGGAGCTCTCTGTACCTTATGGTTGCCATATTTCAGTAAATTTAAAATCATTGCAAAAAAACTTTTTAAAATTAATTTAAGAAAAACAATGACACCTAAGTTAAAGCTGAGGGGAAGAGAAACCAAGGACAGGGAGTAAGATGAAGTCAAATTTGTGTATAGTACACAAAATTCATGTCTAGAGAAACCTACTGTCATCTGATGATTGCAGGCAGTCTGTAACTGTTCATATGAATAGCACAAATGCAATAGAGACTCATAGATGATGTCTATGGTTGTAATTGTTGAAACAGAAACCAGAGATGCAGTGCCAATATTTTAAAAAAGGCTATAACAAAAAACTTCCTCCTTGCCTGTGAAAGAAACTCTTTCTGACTTCTATATCATTATTAAAAGTAGAATTCCTAGATGTATTTACTTGAATTCTCTAGAATCCCATGTGTGTCCCGGCTCTGTGCCACCAAATGCCCATATTCCATCAATTGCTAAGTACCAGCAGTGTTTCCATGGTAGTTCACATCACTCTGAAAACGGATCCTTAGGTTTAACTTTCAAATTTAATGTTTAATTTGCAATCATTCAAAACATCTTTGCCTGTTATTATTATTATAGAAAAATATAGTTTCTAAACATGTGACTTTTAACCTTTTTAAAAATTACCAAAATCAGTGAATTTAATTAACAGTATGATATCAGCTTCAAATAACAACAACACAATACCAACCACCCCCATTTAAAAATCTCTAAGAGCTAGATCATATTCTGTCTTTAATTTTATTCTCTTGATTAAATCAATGAATGAGTGGAGAGTTGTTTAGAGAATGGTATTTTGCTGAGTCATTAATTCAACAATAACATCAGATCTTTTTGAAATGGTAAATGCTAGGAGCAATTGTGTTTCCTGATCAGAAATAAAAGATAATTGTGTACACTGTCTGGTGTAACTCTGTGGATTGAGCATGGGTTGTGAACCAAAGGGTCACTGGTTCCATTTCCAGTTTGGCAACATGCCTGGGATGCAAGCCAGGACTCCAGTCGTGGGGGGGGGGGGGCGGAAAAGGGGCAACCGCACACTGATGTTTCTTTCCCTTTCTTTTTCCTTCCCTTCCTTGTCTCTAAAAATAAATAAATAAAATCTTTAAAAAGAAAAGATAAAGGTGCAGTTACATAGTTTTTTCTATTGGTTGATTCAAAAAGGCTAAAGAAAAGACCCACTCTTAAAAGAAAAGAGAGCTCTTCAATGGAACTTTATCACTCTATAAAAGAAGCAAGTAAGGACAAAGCTCTTATAGAAAAATAGTGTAGGAAAGAAAGATTTAGAGCAAGAAAGTTCAAAAGTATTACTTAACTGAGTGAAAAGCAAGAGCAATGTTACAATCACGCAATATTCTATGATAAAATTTTCTCCAGAGTTTTATAATAATTCAGCGTGAATCTTGGTATTTTTTAGATAATTCAATAGGCATTTATTTTTCTCTCATAAAATAAAAATAAAACTTGTAAAACGTTAAAGAGAAAAATGGGAAAAGAGGAAAAAAGTTGATGAGCATTTCAAAAGGGAAATAACAATGATATAATTTGAATTTTGAAAAATCTGAGCTACATATTATATTTTAAAACAATAGAAAGATTACAAAAGGGTTTTGTTCAGAAGGGCTTTACATATTTAGTCTAATTTAAATTTTAATAAGTATTGGCAATTTGAAATGCACATACTGGTTAATTCCCATTATTGATTTATGATGTTATTATCTTTCTCAAATTAGTTAAAACTTGAAAACTATGTTGCCATCCACATAGTCACCTTTTATTTTATTCTGCCAACTCTATTTTGGTGATTATATATATATATATATTTCTTTTTCACATTCTTAATTTATTTTCGTGTAGCTTTATTAAAAATTCTTGATCTTACTGTATAGTTATAAATTTAAACAAACTGCATTTATAATGTCATTGTTAAAATCACATTACAAATGATGTAATATTTTCATAACTATTAATATTTGAAATAGAAATCCTATATTTGGGAATGTGACCATGTAAATCATTCTCAAGCCTTATAGTTTTTATTGATACATATCACTAAGATTTGATTTTTAACTTATGGTTGAGGAATGTTAAACCCTCCCTAACATTTTCACTCTTCCTTTCGTAAAATAATCACCTTCCCAGAAAGGAACAACTAGTACAAGTACAGGTAAAACACCACCAAAAAGAGGTATTTTGACAACTTGTTATTTACTTGTTTGGGTCTTCTTAGGGAAGGGCAAAATGATATTTGCACAGACAGAAACCTGCCTTCCTTAGTATATTTAGGCATGTGTCAAAAACTTTTCCATGTACTGTAAGTTCAAGAACTTAACTTATCCAAATCTTCATTATATCTCTCTTAACTATGAGCTCCACTATGAGCTATAATAGTAGGTCAATTTCTCCATCCAGTGAACACTGAAATCTACAAGTTTCTGCACATTTTGAGGCAAGACCATGAAGAAGTTGGATATAATCCATGCTCATGTGGGAATTACAGTCTAGCTGAGAAGGCCGATGTGGAACATATGATTAAATGCTATGGAGTCAAGCGAGGTATTAGAAAAGTGTAAAACTGAAACACTTAGCTAGACTGGGAATCATGAAAGTCCAAAAGAACATGGAAGTTCTGAGCTAATGATGAGTGAGGATTTGAGTGAAATAGCTTATGTGTACAAAGCAGGAGCAGAGGAGGTTGGTGGGCAGATGAATGTGGAGAGAAGTGTACTCCAGAGGGCAAATAACTGGAATGTGTAAGCAGGAGGAAAGCACATGTTGAAGAACTGACAAAAAGCTATCACTGGAGCCTAGAAAGCAAGGAAGAAGCAGTGAGAAAGGCTGGAAAGAAAGCAAGTCACAGGTTTTGCAGACAATGTGTAAAGATTGTACTGCATACATATGAAAGGAGACAGCCTCTACAATGTTTTAAGTAAGAGTGTGGCACAGTTATATTTGAATTTTAAAGTTCACACACTTTGCATTACAGAGATAAATGTATGGGTTGTTGAGCAATAGTGGAGCCTGTGAGATGGTTAGGAGTGATATGAAGACTTTAATTCAGGGCTTTCGGAAAAGAGGAGATATTAGAGGATTTGAGATATTTAGAAGCTAGAATTGACTTAACTGGATGAGTGGGGCAGGGGGCCAAACATGGATTTCAAGTGTCTAGCTTGGGTAGTTCAGGAGATGATGGTGCCTTTCAAAGTGTTAAGAACCCATTGAAGAGAAGTAGTGTGATGTGAGAAGTGTGGAGTGTGCCTGCTGGAGGCCTTTGAGAATCTGAATATGCACATTATACACATATATTTCTGGAGGAAATCAAAAGACAAATTTGAAGAGAGATGTAATTCTGGGAATGGATAACTTAGGGAAAAAAACATTAAGTACGAGGGAATCCTGAGGCAAAACATTTAAAATCTCCTACAACCACAAGAGTTGGTTAGAAACAAACTGAAAAGTAATAAAAAATATGCAAGTCACATAGAGATAAACACAAAATCATGAGTAGGATGTGATAGAAACAAAAGCAAGCAAAGTAATTAATTGACCATATGTAATGCTGCTTACATAAAATAAGAGGAAAATTAGGAAATATGCAAAAATCTGGAATGCAGTGGGTGAAATTTTTGCCCATAGATATCGCTATATTACAATGGTTTATTGAGATTTTTTAAATTTATGGATTATTACCAGGATAAATTTCTTTTTGCTTCCCCAGTTTTTCTAAGGGTATTCGAAGCAGAGAAAATAACTCATGTCCCACAATTACATTAGTAGATTTAATTGAGGAAAATGTATTTACATTAATACATATTGGGCTTTAAATCAGGGAATACATTTTGTCCTTGAGTACTTCCAGGAAATTTCAATATGACAAAATCTTCATTTCAAGAATTTATCCTTATTTCTTTTTCCTTGAAAAACCGAGGAGATACCTGCACTTACATATGCACTTGCAGAGCCACCGGGAAATAAAGCACTTTAAAAACTAATGAGCACTAGATATTAACTGTGAGTATCTTTGAACTTCTTTTTTGTAATATTAGCAAACTATTATAACCAAAAGTTTAAGAGCTAAACAACAATGGAATTAAAGTTGGTTCCATTTTATGAAATTTAGTTGATCTACTCTTTGTTGAGAAAATTTGGATTATACAATTTAGGTATAATGTAGCTTAGGTATGTTGTAAAGAGTAATGTAGATACATTTTACATAATCTTCTCACTGAGTGAAAAAAATCAATGTTCAGTAAAGACTAGCTACCAAGATTATCATCATAATCATTACCATTATCTCTTTTTCTCAATTAAACTGATTTGATTACTGGTTATAATAGACAATGATTTCTTTTTTGATTCTAACTAGAATCTTATGTCTTATTTCAAACCAAAACAAATAAAAAAATAAAGTTAAAATGTTGGTCCTGTCTTCTGATAGTGTTATTATATTGATCAAAAGGTTATTTTCTTCATTTGATGAGAATAGTAGGGGATTATTTGTACTGTAGTCTTCTGAAATCCTAGTTTCTGGAAGTTTGGAATCAACTAAGGAATATAAAGTAGGAATACATATCTAACACTTAGGGAAGATAAGAACATGTCTCAAGAAAAAAGGCAAGTAAAATGATACAGAAATTCATGGAAAGTAGTCATTTTTAAGCTTAGAGAATTGAAGAACACTAAATGGACAAAGGATAATTCAGTTTAATTTAAAGGAATGCTTAGAAATGTGAAAAAAGTAGGAAGAAAGTATTTCTTTTTTGACAAAAGTATATTTTCAAAGGCATGAAATCTGAAAATAGCCCAATTTCATGGAGTACATAATAGCTCAATTTGGAGAATAGGAGATAAGAGGTGAACTAGTGAAAAATAGACTGGGTCAGCTTCTCAAAAGCCTTGAAATGCAGGAACTATTTGTAATTAATTATATGAGCAATATAGAATATTTATATTTTGATTACATATCTGGAATAATCAGAATAGAAAAGATAAATCTGGAACAATACTCAGGATGAACAGTGTAGGTATGTACCATAGTATGGACTAGGGGAGTGCTGAGAGATTAGGAAGATAAAGAAATTGATATCTTTCCAATCTTCTTCTCCTAACAAGTACAAGTTATTTTGCCTATCTTGGTCCGGGTCATTTTATCCTTACTGGTCATGGGAGTTCAAATATGTCAACAGGAACATTTATAAAGATAAATATTTAGAAGAAATAAAATAAAAAGGCAGATAATTGGAATAAACAGTCATAATTTTTAATAAGAATCCATAACTTCTTCTAGATATATCTTATTCACTATATAGTATTTCTAAAAATCTAGAATGATATAGTAGTTCCTCAAAAAATTCTTAAGCATTTAGGATGATAGAGAAAAATGTAGATATGAAGCTATAGGTTATGAATTGAAGAAACAAAAAAGGAATGAGAAAGTTTACACTGGATAGCGTGAGATGGAAGGTGAAGAAATTACCCGAGATAAATAAATGCATTATTTCAGCTAATCTTATGGGATATCTGCAGTTTTTGACAAGAGTGGGTAAGGGAACCAATAAGATAATAAGCCATCCAATGAACCACTGATGTGCCCAACTATATTGTAAATATTCCGTTTCTGTGTGCAACTAAATATGCATTCCGAGGAAGACACGGGCTTATCTGAGATTTTAAGTGAAAACCTAATTCAAGACAAATGTATAAACTGAGGACCAGTTTAGAGCTTGCTGGCTGCACATTTTTCAGATGATGTCACCTGACAAAATAATTCACTTTGAGAAAATAATCAGCTATTCTCAAGGGAAAAGAGCATGTCTCAGTATTTTTTAATATTCTCTAATGAAGATGGCGTTAACATTATTCAATGGTTTAAGACTTTTAAATATTTAAATTTGAAATATCTACAAATACAAGCAAAGTATTTACATAAACACTTTTTAAAAAGACATAGTCCATGAATCCCTGCTTTCTCTGTTTCTTCTTCGTTAATCGGCTTTGAAGAAGTTTAGAAAAAAGATAACAGCTTCCAATGGGGAGGTGGATAGAGAAATCTGTAATAGTGTCAACAAGAAAAAGAAAATAAAAAGTAACAATTTGAAAATACTGAGGTCTGCATGAATTGGATCTGGAAAGGCAAAGCTCCAAATTGTCACGGATTTTAACAGCTTTTTGTAATAACTCACTGTAATTCTGTCCTCTGGCTGTTTTTATTCTACTGTTTCCTCTCTCTCTCTCTCTCTCTCTCTCTCTCTCTCTCTCTCTCTCTCTCTCTCTCTCTCTCTCTAGCATTTTTTTATTGGAAGTGACCCCAGGAAATTCAGTTCACAGAACAATGTTAGTGAAGAATTTGGCTTTTGTATTAAATGACCATTCTGTGAACACACGCACACACACACACACCAGCCATATCCCTCGTACTTCCTAATGTGACATAGCCTTTCACAGAGCCATTCTGAAGGCAGGGCCCTGCAGGCTGTAAGCTCCTAAGAAATGATTATTGAAGTGGATTTGATTACTCAGATAAGAAAGAAGGTGGAATGTGTGACTTTCCTGCAGGCACAGTACATTTCTCTGCTCCAAATTTCTTTAATGTTAAAAATAGACTTGATGAAGAACAGTACATTTTATAGCAGATATCAGCTAACAATGCTACTCTAAAATAATATAGTTTAGCTAATCTTTGAAAGGGTCATGTCACAAGAGCTTAAATACACACAGACACACACACTATAAATATAAATATACACCATGTAATCAGAAAAAGCAATAAATAAGTTCTCAATCTTCCCCAGGGGCAAGCTTTTTCTAGACTTTTAGCAATGTTTTCAATGCATTTATTTATTATTCTTTCATATATAAGTAATTTTATTCATTACCTAATAGCCTCTGAATGGCAAATAGAAAATTTATTTCCTACGATAAGTGACATTGGTTATGGCTCTTCCCCTATTGTCTGTCTTTTTAGAAGAATCTGCCTCCTCCTATACCATGGAAATTCCAGATATTCAGTTTCCCAGTCTTTTTTATAGTTAGGAATATCCACATGACCTGGTCTATGGGACCTGAAAAGTATCTTGGTGACATTTCTGCGAACAGTGTTCTTCCCTTAGAAAAGGAAGAGAAAATCGCGGGAGAAAAGTCCCTGTCCGTTCTGTTCGGGGTCTTAATGCGGGAGAACGTGTTGCTGGTGATGGCCGCAGCCAGCCGGTTATGAAGTGACAATGGCACAGGGTAAACTGACCTGGGGCTTGCCCAGGTGAACAGGTGCACCAGTAGGAAACCTCTCCTTTCACACACGTTATTAGCAAAGTCAGGTAGTTTGTTCCTTGGTACTGACTGCAATCTTTGGACCCTCTCCTATCCTTTCCCCTCTCTACTCCTGCTTCGCCAAATTAAAAGATCAATCAATATTAGGTAAAAAAATCATTAATTTTACACTCAATAAAAGCAGCTAAATAAACATTAAGACCCAATGTTATCTCTTCTTTGAAGCACTCCTCTCCCTACGCTAGCCATTATCTTCTGTGACTGAGCTCTTCGTTAATGTATTTATTGTTGCAAGACTGAATTGCACTGTAAGTAATTTTCATACCTAGCTTTTTTTTTAAACTCAAGTTCCTCCAAGGCATCAAATAATTTATCACCTACTGCATAAGAAGTAATGAGAACATACTTACCATTGAGTTTAGAGAGAAAAAAAATGAGTGTGAAGGGGGGCATCTTCAGTTCTAATCATTAGCATTATCATTTTTCTTCCAGTTGTGGCTCACATTTGCATTAATGTGGCCAGGTTACTAACTTATATAAGTCTAATTATATTAAGGATCATTGCTGTGAAATAATTTCACATATTTGGACCTCCAAGGGGAGAATTAATAGGATAAACTGTATTTCATTATGTTGTAGACAACTGAGGTATAATATTATATTTTCTAGAAAAGATATTTAAGAAAGAGTATATAAAGTCATATATGTTTTTGGAATCGTTTAGTAAAGCAAAGAGGGAGCACATTATGAGAATTTTCCAAAACTATCATTGATGAAAATAATGGCTAAAGTATATTTAATTTTTTGAGGAGCCATCATACCGTTCTCCACAGTGGCTGCCCCACTTCCATTCCCACCAACAATGCACAGGGTCGCAACTCCTTCCACGTCCCCGCCCACACTTCCTTTCTGTTTTGTTGACAATAGCCCTCCTACTGGGTGTGATACCTCATTGTCGTTTCAATTAAAACTAACATTTAATAGGACTATGTTTTCTAGTCTCCTGGCTTCCAATATTTATTGTTTTCATATGGTTATCTTACCTATTATCATTATCTATGTCATATGGTTATCTTACCTATTGTCGTTATCTACATTATTTTTATTGTTGTCAATTACAGTTGTCCCCATTTTCATTTTCTCCCTATTACTCTCCCGCACCCTACCCACCCGACACAGAAGTATTTCATATGATGCAGCAATTCCACTTCTGGGTGTGCACCCCACATAACTGAGAGCAGGGATTGGAAGAGATATTTGTATACAGATACTCATGGCAGCGTCACTCACAACAGCCAAAAGCTGTTTAAGCAACCCAAGTGTCCACTGATGGAGGGCTGGCTACACAAAATGTGACATGGCCCTAAATGGTGAATTATTCAGCCTTGAAAAGAATGCAGTTATGATATGTGTTACAATATACAGGAAATGTGAAGACATTCAGCTAAGTGAGATAAGCCAGACGTAAAGGACAACTATTGTATGATTCCATTCATGCGACATACCAGAATAGTCAAATTTATAAAGAGAAAGTGGAATGAGAGTCCCCGAGGCTGGGAGAACTGGTGTTGGGAAGTATTGTTCAGTGGGCATGGGGTTTCGGTTTGGGGAGTTGAAAGAGTTCTGGCACTGGATGGTAGTGATGGGTGCCCAACTGTGAATGTCCTCATTCCCGCTAAACTGTACACTTAAATGCGGTGAAGATGGTAAATGTTATGTTATGTGTATTTTACCACAATAAAGTAATAATTATTGTTAAAAATAATGGCTAGAGTGCACATATGTACTACAGATATGTGCTGTGGTCTATGAGTTTGACTCTTTGTATTAGTTTTTATTTTTACCACAAAGCAAGCTCAATGTGTAAGCACATTTTAATGTCTTACTGAAATTTTCATTTGCGTACTTCATGTAAGGTGCAAAAACAGCCTCGCTGATTTCGGTGTGTGGTTGTATTTCCTAGTGCTTTGCATTTGTCTGTGATGGGATCTCGATAGTAAAAAGTGTTTACCTTAAAACTGACAGTAACCCGAAAAAATAAAACAAAATAAAAATAAGGTACAGACATTATTGCTGTGATTTGGGCAAAGAGACAGAAATGAATTGGTGCCAAATAGTTCATATGCTGTACATTAAGGGAGGCTGGGACTTGAATCTAAGCAGACGAGTATAGTGTGCATCACCGCTGTTGGAAACAGCGTCTTATCTGCATCTACTGTGCGCCATATGCCACTGCATTCCCACTGGTTTTTCAATACTAAGTTAAATCTAATGAGAAAAGCACAAAGACATAAGTGATAAAGGCAAGCTAAAGCATTTGGCAGCATTTAAACAACATATTACAGGCTGCATATACATCTGCCCTTGTAAGTATGAAATGAGATCATATGAGGAAAATATCCTGGTTTTAATAACTGTACAATATTGATACAAATGTTTTGCAGAAAGCAAGTAGATCTGTGCTGTTCTATGGGCTGCTGTGTCTTAAGGAGCTGGTTCCTCTTCTGCTTTTACTGTAGCTTCAGAATCTTAATTGCTACAACTTAATGTGGAGTTTGTTACACCAAAATCTCTTGATTATCCCTCAGTAGTTGAAACCCTATTTATTCAAATTTACTCTTCTATCTGGATACATAGAAACTTACCACCAAAGTATATAAAATGTGACTTAAAACTTTAGAATGTATGCCTTAATGCAAATATTGTTACAAGTGCAATTTATAATGACGTTATGACTCATATGCTTTACACTTCATAAATAAATTTATCTGGTCATTATTCTTCTCAACCAAGAGTAAAAGTGGACTGGCCTGTTCCTTCATTATTCACAATATATAATACAGATTCAGGAAAGTGTGACACACTGAAATCATAAAAGTAGTCTTTTATGGTAAAAAAAAAGACAGGTAATAATTCTCTTTCAGGTAATTCTCTTTCAAAGAACCCTTCTCAGAAAACATTTTTCATTTTTGCTATTTCCAATATCAAAGGTTTAGAATTTAACCATTTTTAGAGTAGCCTGTGGGAATAGATATATCTTGTTTCTTGATCATTTTATCCACTCTTGAACTTTAAACTTTCATAAATATAAATTTTAATATACATAGGTATTCAACCATGTAATACAAAAAAAATAGAGACATTTACTGAAGAAGATACAAGGTACAAGAAACATTGTACATAGGACAATGGCACCTCAGTCCCCTTCAAAGAAGGCAACTTGGGACCTCACATGTTTCTCCCAATTGCCACTAGCTGCCTCATGGATGAGATTTTCCTGAATCTCATCCATGGTCTGACATCTCTTTCCTTTCAAAGGTGATTTTAGTTTTGAGAAAAGCTAGAAGTTACAAGATGCCAAATGTGGGCTGTAGGGGGGCTGAGTTACCTAGTGATTTGATGTTTTGCAAAAAAATTGCACAAGATATGATGCCTGACTGTGTTGGTTGTCTTGTTTATTTCCCACTCTCACCACTTTTATTTTTTTAATATATTTTATTGATTATGCTATTACAGTTGTCCCATTTCCCCCCATCATGCACGTTGTCTTGATAAAGCTGCCAATCATCAGTTGCTCATAGCAGAGGCCTTCTGAATTATCTGAATAGTTTCAGTGGAGGAGTGAATTTACATTCAAGCTTAATGTAAAATTTGATGCAGATTAGTTCCTCTACTCTCTGTCATTTTGAATGTAAGCACACAGTACACATGCTCACTCAATGGTGTCTACCACCCCTACTGACTAGTACAGTGAAATCATCATTGCTCACACATACACAGCCCAGTACACTCTCTTTGGCTGCCAGGTTATATCAATGTTGCACAAAAGTCCATGGTTAGATTTTTCCAGACAGACCCTGTATATACATATATAAAAGTGTATTATATGATATACATTTTTAACAACAATGTGATTATTTAGCTTGAAGTAAGAAAAGACTAATATACAGTAAAATAAATGCAATCATTGGCAGATATGCCTATGGATACTAATTTAAATAATCAAAATATCTTTGATAGCTCTTCTGAGTAAGTTCTTATATTGTACAACATGAATGTAAAGTTAAGTGTGAGAAAAAGTACAAGTAAATTATAATATTGGATGCATGTTTCATTGTGGAGGTAAAAAATACATTACAAACTTGTTAATACAAAGTATGTAACAGTAGTTACATAATTATACATGCACATTGGTAAGAATATTATGGTTTAAGTATTTCCATTATTAAGCAGTATTCCAAGTAAGCATTAAGCAATTTATACCTATAAATACCAGGTATTGTAGTAAATATTAAGAAAAAGATATCATAATCAACACTATTGTCTAGACTTGAACTATAAAAATTACAAAAAATATTCTATATGTTAAATTTTCTTGCATTCAAATGTCCAATTTTTAAGATCATATTATTGAAAATATGCAAACTTATCCTTTAAACTTTATGTTAGAGGATACCTGAATTTAATACCTGGCAGTACTCAAGCAGTAGAAATACCTTCAATAAGGGGAAAATACCAGGTGATTGAAGATTTAGTATAACCTTGACTAGTTTTTATTAATTAATTTCTCATAGACTTAAATCCCAATAAATATACTGAGATTTTTTTAAGGTCTTCTAATTGGTAGTACTCCCAGAGATTAGTAACTAGTTTAATAATTCATGAGAGTAATTTTGGGAAGATGTTATTTTATTTTACAATTTATAAAATTTAGTCTGTATTTATATTCTAGCTTGTAGTTCTCTAGAGTCAAGGACACATCATTTATGTTTGTAGTATGTGACAGAATATATTATAAACTTTACTCAAAATAGAAAAAAGTTATAAATATAACAAATGACCTCATGCTTGTGATGAAACATTGCTTCATTATTTATCCTTACTTTTGTAAGTATCTTTTGCCTCTGTCTTTACTGACATGTTCAAGACTAACCTAAACACATTGTACCTACCTAACAACATGTACAGATAGTAGAAAGGTAAATTTAGATGTAATAATTTTGGAATACTGATTGACTTCATGTACTGAAGCTGAACATATGTGTATTCACTGGCCCAGTAATTTTACTTATATATATTTCTGTTTATTCCCTTTTTTACATTTTTTCTAGTTTGGATTGCATGCTCAGTTTTGAGTGGGGCTTGTTATTAGCAGGATTTGATCATAATGTTTATATTAATAACACAGCAGATTCACTGACACAATGAGAATTGAATAAATGTATTTCTCTTTTTTAAAATGCTGGCTTATGATATTGCTTAAATAAGCACAAATATACATATGGATTTTTAAAAATTGATTGTTTGATTTTGCTTTTATGATTATTTTCATTTGAAATGAAATGGAATTTATCTCCTACTCAGGATTAGTCTTTTTTAGGCAATTATCACATTAATTGACCACTTTTATAATCACTGTTCCCATACAAGTTTGTAATGGATATTTTGGTTGTTCCCCCATCCTCAATTTCTGGACACCTAACTTTACCCAGTTGATTCTACCCTTAAATCCAGAATTGGGCTGTGCTTATTCCATGCCAATCAGAAATACTGTTTTATCCCCACTACAGTGTAATTACTTCAGACAAAATTAGTTTGTTAAATAAGAATGAAGTCATGGGCTTTCAATAAATTGTTATGAAAAATCAGCTCTTTCCTTTCAAATTGGGGATGTAATAACATGGAACCTGGGCCACTGGTCGCTACATCACTAACTTGAGGGAAACATATCTAATAAATAAAGAAGTCAAAAGCACAATAGGCAGCTATGAAGATTGCATAGAAACAGCGAGGTAATCTTGATAAAACCTAACTTAAAAATCATGCTTCCTTTGATATTTTTGGTCAATCAGTTGTTTGACTTCTTTTCCTCTACTGGTTGAAGTCTGTGCATGTAAGTTAGGATTGCTAAGCCAGAGACTCTTTTGTACCTCATTTGGTGAAGAAAAGCTCTCTTTTCATTAAGCATAGTGGTGGGTACATATGTGAGCTCAGGACTTTGAAAAATTTTTTATGAAAATAAGGAATAAAAGAAAGATGAAGCATGGGGATCTCAGAGAATCAAAGAGGGAAAAAATCTAATTTCTTAATAAAATTAATTAAAGTCTAGATAGTCTATCAACTATTTATTTACTAAACCTAACAAATTTTCTTTATATATTTAGTCTGAATTTTTTCAAAATGATCATACATCCTTTGTGAAGACTGATATGTTATATCATATGTCCCATAATATAAAAAACAGCATATCTAGCCTCCAAACACCACTAAGTTACTATTATAACTTACATTTTTTTAGGTAAGAAAACTCAGCCTTTGGGTAGTTATGTGAATTTTCCCAAAGTTAAATGATTAATAATTGATAACTGTTAAATAAAGAATACAGAACTTGAACCTATTTCATTTTAATCTTATATAAGGCCAATGTTTTATGAGGAAAGGAATTTTATTAAGAGAAGAAAACCCACAAATCTGCATCATCCTCATTATGACACTAACAGTCTTTACATTTTTGGACTCTGTACTGCTCTTTGATTGTTAACTTTTATTTATTTTGGGGGGAATTTTAAGTACAATTATTATTTTATAAAATGATTTAATATATTTAGATCTAGATCATCCTAAACTTTGAAAATTTTGTATTTTCATTTTATTTGTCCAGTTATATTGTTTTCCATTAAAAGTGTACCTAGAAAAAGTTTTAACTAAAAGGTCATTGATTTTAAAGATGTCTGTCAAAATAAAAAAAAAAATCTTACAAAAATTACCTCAAGCCCCAGAGTTGGATGTGATTAGGGCCCAAGGACACTTCTGGAGAGGACATAGGGTAGATGGGCATTGAGTCCCATGTCCAGGGCTCAGAGCACCCTGTTCTTGTTTCACTCCCAGAGGGATGTTGACAGGCTTGACCAGAACAAGAGTATCTACAAATACAGAAGGCTCTGGTGACTGATGTATCAACCAGGCTGTTGGCTTATTATTAGTCTGCCAGTTGTTAAACTATTTTCTTTCAACTCTGAACCTAATGATCTATGTCCTACGTTGTGATGCTGGGTATGGGAATCTGCAAATTGCATTTTTTTTTCTTTGCCAGCTGGTTCTCTGTTACATTATGCTAATAACAGACAATAGAGGGAGCCTGGAAATCAGGAAGAGGGATAAAGACTTGCTCCTGCATCTTTACTTGCTGTTTCTGTCAATGACTCCCAGTAGCATTTCTTACTGACAGTAGCAGCTGGTTTTAATCCATCTCTAACTTATTTTGATCTTTTCTGAATCAGCCTCACCAACAACCCTTCAGAAGTTTGGGAAGCAGCCACGGACTCAAAAGTGCCAACCCCAGACCCACAGGACCACTGTCCATGGTGTTGAGTGCTGGATAAATGTGGACACATTTTGATATGAGTTTTATTCTTCAACTTCTTCTTAATTAACAGTCTTAATCTTTTAAAGACTTTTTTATTGTTGTTCTATTACAGTTGTCCCAATTTCCCCCCTTTGCCCTCCTCCATCCAGCCTACTCCCAGCTCCCACAGTCAATCAATCCCCACACTATTGTCTATGTCCATCATTCGTTCATCCATGTTCTTTAACTAGGCTTTTCCCATAAAAAGTCTTAATCTTATATTCTAATTGAATATATATGTATATGTGTGTGTTTGCATATGTAATATTTATTTGAATAAGTGTGGTAATATTTGAGCCCTCTATCACTTTTGAACTAAGGTTAAAGTCACTGTTTTTTTTTTTTTTTAAATTTGTGACTATATCACAACATTTATCACTCAAAATTTTTAGACTTTAGGAAAACTTTGATGTGTTTTTAGAAACCTTCCTAATACAAACCAGATAAAATTATAGAAACTTAGTAAATGATGAACAAAGGAAGTCCTTTAAATATCACATTTCAAAGCATGAAAGAGCATGTTTTTTAAAGATGACATAGGTTATACAGAGTTACTAAAATTAAATTTAATCTAACTGACAAAAATCTACTTACTAACCCTCTACTTTGGAAATTATAATGTTATGTAAACCAGTGCCAAGTAAAATGGAATTACATGTATTTTATTAGGTATAATAATGGGAGATCTTTAAAACATAATGAAAATGAGTGCCATGATTTTGTAACTTGTCGTCTTTCTTTCATCTTAACGAATAACACAATTAATGCAATAAGTACAATTAAGCTACTTGAGAGTGTTAAATTATTTTATGAATAGAATTTATATGTGGCATTATAGACAAATGAATTAAGCTAATGACAAACCATCAGAAAATGAGGATAATTAGATGCAAGAATCAAAATGATAGAATATGCAGAGATACTCTTGACTTGAAAGGTCTAAGAATAGGATTTGTGCCTTTTTTATTCTACACAATAGCCTCAGTATAGAAGAAATAAATGATTTCCTCTCACCAATGTAGCTGTCATTAACCCATCCATATTATGAAAGTGATTGGTTTATCATCTAAGGTTCTATCTTGATTCATGAAAGAGGAAAAGAAAATGAGCAAATGATTTAAAAAGTAGAAGAGTTGCTTAAGGTAAAAACAGAATTTTATATCAAGATTAATGGAATGATTTGACCCAGTACAGTGTTAATCATTTTTCCAGGTGTAATGGTTACTAAATTTAGAACCAAATAAGTTTATGATCAGATGATGATCTCGTTGCTCAGTGGTTTTACCTTTGTTAGTCACTGTCTTTAGAAAACATATGGATATGGCAGAGGTAAGCATAGACTGATAGGCGCAGGCAGTGATCAAACTCTAGAGCTTTTCGAGCATAGTAATTCAGCAACACAATTCTGTTAAAAATTACACCCATCAAAGACACAAGTAATTTTGCTGGGGCTATTTAGAATCGAAAAGACTGTATAGGGGTAAAAATTCTACAAGTTTCCAACCACACTGAAAGTACCAACATTAAGAACTTTCAAGTAGAACTAGGCAGTGATTTCCTGATTAATGGACTGTGTAATGAAAGAGATGTTTGAGCATGACCTTTTCAATCTATACAACACGAGTGGTAGTCATTTAGGTGCCCCGCAGAAGTGTTTTCAGGACAAAAATATCCTCTGCGAAAGAACTAGAGCATTGTGTCCACATTTTACAAAAAAAATATATAAATAAATAAAATAAAATAAAAGAGTACTAAAACTGTGCTCTGCTATTTCAACTTAAAACATAACACAATCCTTATTTTTATAAAGAGTCTATTATGAAAAAGACAACAATAATAAACAGGATGAATTATTTTATTTGAAGACTTATTTGCTTTTCTTTCTGTTAGAGAAAAGAATTAAATTAAAATTTTAAATGATGGAGAAAATAGTGTTGACTAGTAATAGAAAGTAATCAGAAATACCTAAAACATGTTAACAATACCAAGACTTTTTAACAATAAGATCATTTTCTAACAAAACCAAAAAGAGTACTTTGACACACGGATATAACTTTCAAAATCCTTTCTCATTAATAATCTGTGCTGATGATCACTGCTCCCCAGTGCTACCTTTAAATCACAAAAAGCAGGACTAAAAAACTTTAAGGAATTCATATTATGAAGAATGCTTTTGTTATAAAGATTTTTATTTCATTTCAAAGGAAAACAATGAAGCATCTGTCACAAGCCGGTTAAAACTGCAACCTTTTTTAAACAAAGCATTTTCTAAGGATGCTAGGGCAGAATGCAATGTGGCTTTGAGTCTATAAAGTGCCATTGCCTTTATTTCTTTATTAGACACCTTTGGGAGGTGTATTGGAGTCCTAACCTCAAGTACTCTGCATGTGACCTTATTTGAAAATAGAATCATTGCATATGTAATTAAGATGAGGCCATTAGTGTGAGCCTTAATCTAATACGGCTATGTCATAAATGGAACCCATGTAGGGAAAACACTGTATAAATGCAGAGATTGGGGTGAGGTGTCTGTAAGCCAAGAAACACCAAACATTGCCAGCAAAGAATGGGAAGCTAGCAGAGTCCTGGAACACACGTGTCCCTGGTGCCTGTAGGAGGAGCCCGTTCCCGTGGACACCTTGCACCATGAAACAATAAGTGTCCCTGCTTCGAGCCACTCAGTTTGTGGTACTTTGTTACAGGAGCCCTGGAAAACTAATGCAATGTGTGTTGTCAAGAAGGTCACCTGCTTCTCCCCAGTGTGGGCAGCAGGGTTTCTCTTTTGATGACACTGATAGTCACAAACGACCTTCATGCCACTCACATATGGCGTTCTGTGGGACCAGGACACTAAGAGATCTTAACACCGTAAGACACAATTCAACATTCAATATTATTAGATTTTATTAAGAAAAAGTGAGAATAATTGAGTATAAAGAACAAGTCCAGAGCATATGTATAAATTGAATTAACAAGCTTAAATTGACCCATTTAAGGGGAAGAAAACACAATGTAATAAATTAAGTACAATATATGAATAGTTTAGGCCTAAAGTAATATGATTAACTAAAAAGTGTTTATTTGTCTTTATTTTTAAATTGGTGATGTTTAGAAACAATACAAAACAACAATAAAATTAATAATATTATTCAGCAAACCTAGTAACAAATCTAGCTGGACACCACACCCCAAACCATCTGTTCCTGGTAAAATCATTTGGATGCTAGGGAGTAAATATTTAGTCCCAAATAGAAACATAGCAGCTCCACAACAGAACCATGAGTTAAAAGGAAAAAACATTATAAACTTGTAAATATTTCTATAGCTCTGATATATGTTTACATACACACACATACACACATATACTTATATGTGTATACATTTATACTTTATTGAATTTATTGGGCTGACTGGTTAGTAATGCCATATAGGTTTCAGGTGTACAATTCCACAATATGTCACCTGTATAGAGTATTGTGTGTTTACCACCCCAGGTATGGTCTCCTGCCCTCACTATTTATCGCCCTTTACTACACTTTTAAAAAATGTTAGTCATTGTAAGTCATAGAAGTACAGAAATGGCTTATGCCTTCTGTACTTGTTGACACTCATCTTTAGCTGCACAACTTAGAAATATTTTTATTGATTTATTTTTTAAAAAGTAATTCATCATGAACTGTTATTCATAAATTTGATTGTACAAGGGAGCATTAGTCTCAGGAATTGAAGCTTAACATTTCGGTGCTCAAATCCACACAGTTTATTATAGGCTGTTTTGAAAAGCAAAGGTTCATTTAGAATGCATTGCTCCCTGAGGAGTGCATGGCTTTGCATAGGGATGGATTTGTACAGGGCAATGGAGTAACTAAAGCATTTAAACAACTCCTTGTTTTTCTTTAATGATTTCCAGCATTAAAGATGCTCAATACATTTAAGAAACTCTCTGGCACTTCAGATAACCTGGTAGCATCTCTCTATATTCAAAAATTTGGCAATACCCTCACCATCAAAATATAACTCACTATATACTTTAATGACTTTTAATGACTAATCATTGATTCATGTAATACTGTCCCATAATACTTACCAAGACTATAAAAATGGTTTAAATATGAGGAATTGGGACCAGGGAATAGTAAAATATTATTTTACTACTAAAGCAAGCACTGATAAAATCAGTATCCAGCTGCATGCATCTTAAAATAGACACATTTTCTTACACTCACTTGTAGTCCAAACACACACACATACACACACACTCACAAACACACACCACTCACATCACTTGAAAACCTTGTAAAATGAAGTACACCAATCATAACTAAGCTATGTCAATATATCAGAAGGAGACTGTGGCAGAGAAAGCCCATGAAATGCTTTGTGGTTACTCATACTGTTAAAAAAAAGCAGGAATATTTGGCTGTCTACTAATAATTAACATGACCTGAGCTATCTGTACGTGTCTTATCTCATATTTTCATACCATGATACCGACCTTCTGCTCATTTGGTATATATAGTCATACGCTGTGTAGAAGTAAAGACATATTTTGTTTTTCATTGATCATACCACAAAGTCATAGTACATGTTAGCAATTTTGTGAATGTGTTAGTACAATTCTGCCAACTCAATGCTCTTATATAAATTTTATGTCTGTTACTCTTTATAACCTAAGATATTATTTTGTATAAGAAATTCTTTTTAGTATATTTGACAAATTTCTTCCATTGATAAATCTGGAAGCATAAGCATCATAGTACCATAGATTAAATTTTTTAAATATGTTGTACTAGCAAATATTTACCAAGAAGACAGATTCTCAGATAGTTTTTTAAAAAGC
The DNA here is from genome assembly GCA_004027475.1 of Anoura caudifer. Taxonomy (NCBI): domain Eukaryota; kingdom Metazoa; phylum Chordata; class Mammalia; order Chiroptera; family Phyllostomidae; genus Anoura; species Anoura caudifer. The sequence goes on along the minus strand of PVKU01003017.1, from coordinate 94,116 downwards.
TAGCCACAAATCAAGAACAATAAGATGAATAAAAAAGAGTTATATTTTAAATAGTAGCAAAATTTTTGTGCTAATAGAATCACATATAAAAACATGTGAGTTAAAGGGCGCCCAGCTAGCCAGTTGGTAGAGCATGAGACTTTTAAAAACATGTGAGTTGTAACAGTCCTCACTATTAAAGGTAAATTTTCATTATTTATAACCTATTGATCTAGTAAAGCATATTTTTGTATCATAGTTCTTTTACTATGATAATAAAAATAATGCATATAATTTATAATTATCTTAAACATAGTGCATTTTCAAAAGCAAAAAGTAGGTCTATAGCTTGTTATTGACTATTCTAATTTATTCATTTACCTTGATATACTGGTTTGTTTGAATGCACTCCGTTTCATTGCTGACAGTAGTCTTTTCCTCATTTTATGTCATGGAAAATAGTCATTTTGTTATTTCGGTTTCTTCTGGAAAATATCTTTCATAAAAGTCAAAAATATACATTTACATGGGTATCTCTAATAAAACTGTTTTAATAATCTTTTCAAGTAAGATCCAGTGATTCCATCTATATTAAAACAATCAACAAAAAAGTTCATGAGATGCCAAAGAAGCTATTGGCTGCCTTACTTGACTGTTGTTAGTTTGTGTCATCATTTGACTACCTTTCCTAAAACATGTTCTACTTCGTTACTCAAGTCCTGTTCTCTCGTCCTCCTGTTCCACTAACCAGCTATCAGAGAAGACTGTGTAGGGAAACCAGCACCGCTCTTGGTCTCAATCTTCTATAGAATGGTGGTTGGCATAGTCTGGAGAAGCAGGACCTGTTATAAATCATGGCATCTACCAATGACAGTTTCAAATGAACGCATTTATTGGGCCAGACAAGTACATCACCAAAAGTGTTATTTACCTCAGGTGCTGACATAGCGTACCAGATGTTGGATTTGAAACCCTGACTCAGTGATTGCAGCTGAAAATCGCATTGGCATTTTAAAAAGCATCTGTTAAAAATACTGATCTGAGTTAAACATGAACCACAGAGCATAACGTAAGCAATACGGCGTGAAACTTTAAAGTGACTGCCTGGGCGAGTCCGTAAAGCACGAAGGCTGAGAGGTTCAGAGTGCTGGGTCGTGTCTCTGGTACAGGGAGCTTGTGTGGGCTCATTTCTCTAAACGTTTCTACACAAAACTATGTAAAATGTGTAAACAACTTCTAAGACAGCTTGGGAATGTTAAATTTCATGAATTTGTCATACTTTTTCATACATTCAATGTTAATAGGAACTCTGATATGTGCATCAGTTGGACCCAGCAAAAGGAACTTATAAATTAGCACATAGTATTCATAAAAGTTGCACACTGTAAGTGAGAAACAAATTTATATTTCTCAAAGTTGTACATCGATTTCTGGAAATAACACATAAAACAGGATGCTATTTCTTTACATTAGCAGCCAGATAAACATTAAATATTAAAGTACAATATTTTGCTTTCAGAAAATATCTGATACAAATTAATAAATTAAATTAAATAATGAAACTTTACTTAAAGAATTATGATTTAATATTTTGATATTTCATATATTTGGTATTTTTCCAACTGGTGTTGTAGGAATTTATTGCAATATTGGTACAAACCATATTAGGTATATGACTGTTATACCTAAAATGTATAGCATAAACTACATCAGCAGCTCATTCTACATAGTTCACATGAAAATTCTTGATCAGTAGTAGTTCAGAGGCATAGGTCCTGCTATTTTGTGGGAGTGCTATGATAAGTCCCCAAGTTTATCCATATCAAATTCATGATAGAATGAAGAAAGTGGCAGATAACACTGTCAGATAACTGGGCATGGACACATGTGTATAGAAGGGAGGCAGGGAAGTCTGGTTTCATCCTTGAGTCCCAAAAAATTCAAATAGGCTACAGTGAACACATGCAGCTACTACTCATTTGCAAATATGAATCTTGACATGTACATATTTATAAATGAAGAAGTGTCTACACAGAGACATAAATGTTTTCAGAGAACCTACATTGCCAAGCAGGCTGTTATTAGATAAGTATTGCATTTACACAAATTAATTGTGCTTGAACTTAAAATATTAGTTATAGAAATTGGGAGTTCCACCCAAGATGGAGGTGTAGGTAGAAATGCTTCCCTTCCTCACATAACCAAAAGAAGGATAACAACCAATTTAAAAGCAGAAACAACCAGAACTACCAGAAATTCAAAGTGTATAGAAATCCTGCATCCAAGGAGTTAAAGAAATGTTCATCCAGACTGGTAGGAGGGATAGAGAAGGGCAGCCTGGGTGGAGAACTTTCCACAAGACAGTTACTGGCCTACAGTGTAAGTGAGGTGGCGGTCCCACATTTGCCTGCCAAAAAGCTGGGAAGAACAATTGGGGAACAAGACAGACCATGCAACCCAGGGTTTCAGCTTGAAACTAAAGACTCAAAACCTCCGGCTGTAAAAATCTATGGGGTTTATGGCAGCAGGAGAAACTTCCAGTTTCACAGGAGAGTCAGCTGGAGAGATCTGTGGGTCCTAGAATGCACACAAACCCATAACCTGGGAATCAGGACCTGAAAGGACACGATCTGCTTGTAGGAAGCAAGGGAAGTGAAGGAAAGTGGGGCAAGAGCCTGGCATGTGGCATTGTTCCCTCTTGGACCCCTTCTCCACAGACAGCACCACATCACGGCAAAGAGTTGCCCCACATTGGTAAATACCTAAGACTCTGCCCCTTACAATGTAACAGGTGCGCTGAGGCAAAAAAAATATGGCCCAAATGAAAGAACAGATCAAAACTCCAGAAAAACAAACAAAACAAACAAACAAACAAACAAACAAACAAACAAAAAAAACAACCAAGTAAGCGATGAGGAGATACACAACCTATCTGAGGCAGAGTTCAAAACACAGGTAATCAGGTTGCTTACAGAAATGACTGAGCTCAGTCACAAAATGAAGGAAGAAATAAAGGCTATACAAAGTGAAATAAAGGAAAATATATAGGGAACCAACAGTGAAGGGAAGGAAACCGGGACTCAAACCAAGGATTTGAAACAGAAGGAAGAACTAAACATCCAACCAAAACAGAGTTAAGAAACAAGTATTCAGAAAAATGAGGAGAGGCTTAGGAACCTCTGTGACAACTTTAAACTCTGCAACATCCAAATCATAGGAGTGCCAGACGGAGAAGAGGAAGAGCAAGAAATTGAAAACTTATTTGAACAAATCATCGAGGAAAACTTCTCCAATCTGGCGAAGGACATAGACTTCCAGGAAGTCCAGGAAGCTCAGAGAGTCTCAAAGAATTTTGACCGAAGGAGGAACACACCAAGGCACATCATTAAGTTACCCAAGATTAAACATAAGGAGAGGATCTTAAAAACAGCAAGAGAGAAAGAGACAGTTACCTACAAAGGATTGCCCATAAGGCTATCAACTGACTTCTCAAAAGAAAACTTACAAGTAAGAAGGGGCTGGAAAGAAGTGTTTGAAGTCATGAATGGCAAGGACCTGCATCCAAGATTACTCTACCCAGCAGAGCTATCACTTAGAATGGAAGGGCAGGTAAAGGCTTTCCAGATAAGACAAAGTTAAAGGAGTGCATCATCACCAAGCCCTTATTATACAAAATGTTAAAGGGACTTATGTAAGAAATAGAAGATCAAGAACTGTGAACAGTAAAATGAGAACAAACTCACAACTACAACAACTGAACCTGAAAAACAAACAAACAAAAACAAACTAAACAAACCAGATCAGGAATAGAATCACAGAAATGGACATCACATGGAGGGTTATCAGTAAGGAGGGGGAGAATAGAGGGGGAGGTGCAGGGCATAAGAAGCATAACAAGTAGGCACAGAATAGACAGGTGGAGGTTAAGAACAGTATAGGAAATGGAGAAGCCAAATCACGACCATGGACATGAACTGAGGGGGAAGCAATGCTGGAGAAGGGGGTACAGAGAGGAGGGGGGTGAAGAGAATAAAATGATTAGGATGAGTGTAGTAGCATTATCAATAAAATATACTTGAAAAAGAAATTGGAGGATAGTCTAGAGCTATCTACAGAGTAGGATACTCTCTACTTAGCCATGAATAAAGAAGTCCAGGTTTCAGTGAATAAGAGGTATGTTCAAGGTAACCATAGCGCAAAATGTATACACGATTCATTTTCCTCTTTTACATTTAAAAGTTATTATAGGTGGTTTACTTTTTATCCAAGTGAGCAACACACGTTTCAATGATATTTAATGACACAAACAGAGTGTAAGAATGGCAAATACAAGGGCCTGAGCTTGGTAGGTAGGGGTCTTTGCTTACAGAAGCCCCCGGAGTTGTGGAAGTATTAACATTTCCATTCAACACATTTCAACTGTAGAAAATGCATAGAGGATTAGGCAGCCAAGCTCTAAAGAAGCTGCAAGTGGTCTAGCAGTCAGGCTGAGCAACAGAAACAGAAGTGTTAGAAATCTTTGACAGTATTAGAAAAATATTTCAGCTAGCACTCAACATCACATTGTCATATTATGTAATCAAGGAGGGCTTTTGTATTAGCTTCATCAAAAATTCGGTAATAGTCACTTTGAGAGAACAGCAGTGCACTGACGAGTGAACCACTGAAACTCAGTTGTCTGCATGTGAATAGCAGAAAAATGTACAAGACTATAATGTCACGAATGCATAGGTTATAAACAGGAAACCAAAACTCCCTGTAAGGGCAGCTACTGCAGCCTGACAAGAGTCGATGTGGGCACAGAGACATGAAATGCGAGTGCTATGAGCAGTGGATCAGTTAGAAACAGCATAAAGAAAAAAAGAAAGGACACCAGATCTGAAGTAAGATCTGGGGAAAAGATTGGTAGTGATAATCAACATTGCGTTGCAGGGAATCTTTGGCACTTTTTCTGGTTGGTGTGTTTATTTCATTCATCCTCTGCTTCCCGTCATTTCTGACATACAAAGTTGCCTTTTCATTGCAAAATGGAAAAAGAAAACACTATATATATTTTAAAAACAGAAATGCTAAATATTCATTGCTAAAATGGTGAGGCCCAAAATAGAAAGACCAATTATTAAAAAAATCAAAACACCTTAGGTGATGGAGCCTTACGAGGGCTTTCATTTTTTTGGTGGTGTCACATTTTCTACTATCCCCTTTTGTAAGTTACAGAAATCACAAGTCACTCCTTCTGATATTTTTTTATTAAAAAAGAATCACTATACATACCACAGAGAAGATTGTATCTAACATTATTTTTAATCAGTAAATACATGTCAAATATTAATAAGTATATTGCATATGAGACAATGAAATGCTGAGCTACTTTAAACCAGTACTGAGACAGTACTTTAAACTGAGCTATTTTAAATCCATGAACACTATTGAGTATTTTAAATTATTATGCCATGCATCATGCCAATTGATCCACACTGATGTATAACCTCCACTAAGAAAGACAAAATTATAGTGGCATAGGACTATTAGAAATGATTTTAAGTGTTTTTGTCTTGAAATGGAAAGCAAGTTCTCATTTGATATACATAGTATTCTAGGGCTTTTTGATATTATCACTTGTTATCACAGAAACTTCAGGAATAGAAATACTTTCTTTGCTTAGCAATGGTGAAACATACCCAAAGACAGTGTAACAGGTTTCTTTCTTTCTCCACTTGGCTCCATCTCAATGCGATTTAGTGTCACATAAGCATAATAGTAATGTGCCTCCCCCTGAAATACACCGCCTCTTCATTATGTGTGTAATGGATTCCTTTAATTTCCTGCCTTATCTCTCTAAGACATGATAATTAATGGTCAAGTAATATTAAGTGCTTCTTGGAAACAATTATGTCACTTTCCTTGACCTTTAAATTACATATAGCATTTACCTTGAACAAACCTATCTGGTTCCTCAATGTTGAACAGCAAGATTTATCTGGCATTGTTAACATAATCAGCAGTGAAATAAAAAGTTAACTGAGCATATATTCTTTTTATAACTCCAGAAGAAAATTTAAAACCATATTAGAAGCTTTCACATAATTGATGTTAAAAATTTGTAGCGTAGCATAAGTGCTATGGGAAATAAAAAAATCCCATTGCAAAGCCTTTATTAACTCTGAAATATTTTTATTGCATTTTGAATACACTTTGTACCAAAAGAGAAATAAATTGAAACTAAAAAAATATTGACAAAAGTATGGGAAGTTCAAGTCCAATTGTGTTATACATAAAATACAGTCTGGGTGATTTTAACATCTTCTACTAATGATATTTATTCAAATCTAATGATATTTTTTCAGCCAAGGTATAATTGGCAATGTCCCAAGGTAGAGGTACATTGTAAAATGGCCAATGCCCCTTGTAAATTTTAAGAATAAGGTTGCAGTATCTCTGGGTCAAGGTCATTTAATTTTAGAAAATAGCTGTCAAGGAAGAAATAGCCTGACTTAACAAAACAATACAAAACAAAATGATAAGCTCAATATATGTAGCTTCAGATTTGAGGTTAACTGCATTTCTTATAAAACATTAATAATATTAAGAAACTGAGAAGGTTGAATAATATATTTTGGAAGTTAAAATTATGTTCTAAAAAAGACCGTTGAGGTTTCTCTATGGAGCATATGGTGATTAAAAAGGTAGAGAATTTTCCACATTAGACATCAAGTTTGGTGTGGGAATTATGGAAATTAGTGTTTCTTTTAGTAAAGTCAAAAATCTTATTGCATTAATTACAAACTTTCATTTATGTTTACTAATTTTGAACTGCTTACATATTGAAATGATCTTTTATTCATGATTCTTTATTCTCAGCATGTGGTTTTTAAATACATTCAAATTTGAAAAAGAGATTAAAAAATGATCACAATGTAGAAACATAACTAAAGAGAGTACAAAGAAAAAACTTCCAGTTTTATTTCCCTCAAATAGATTTGTTTTCAAAATTAGTTATATCCCAAACTTATTTACTTTATTTCAAAAATCTACTATTGTTTTAGATGATAATATTTTAATGTCTGCCAAAACATTTGAGGGGCTTTAAATACTTAGAAATATATAAAAGTATTAGAAATAATTAGAAATATTCAAATAAAGCTGGCATATTTTTTAAAAAATCACATTTTAATTTTTAAATTTTGTTAATTCTGAATGTCAATGTGCATTTTTCCTCCCTCAGCATTTTTTTTAAATTAACACATTTTCTTCATAAATTTTGGCAACATCTTTTCCTGCTCTGTAATAGCAAACATTGCTGTAGAATTGAAGTTCAGCATTAATTAATTTCACAACTGCAGGCAGAGAAATTTCCTCAAGGAATCAATTTTCAATAAAGGGAAACACATCTTGTCCCGAGCAAGACACTCAGAGGCAAAACATTAAATGGCCATCTAACACATATGAGACATTTGAACAAGCCATGACCTGTTAAAGCATAACATAACATGCCAAGTAAATATTTTAACTAAAAGTTATAAAAATGTAAAACTACACTTCTTTCTCTAAGGTCTTGCTCACATCATTTCAAAGAATAGATTTTCTCCAAATAGGTGGGTGACTATTGCCGATTTAATGCAAAAATTAAAGATAACTGCTATATAACCATTAAGTTATGTGACAAGAACTCTAAGGAGATCTTGTAATTCTTTTACAAGTTCCTCATTACAAATATTTGAGCCTCTTCACTGATATGGATATTTTCTTGCACACACAATATATCATTATTTTCTCTTGTTAAGGATCTTATTCAAAATTAAAATTCTTTTCAATACTTAGTATAAAAGCAGAAACACTGTATCTTTTAATTTAGGCAGTAAGAATTCATTCAAAAATTTTTGTATATCTTCACCATATTGTGTTTCTGTGAATATGTTTTGAGATTTTGTAGTTATAGTATGAATAAGATAAAGTAGGAGAGGAATATTCTCACGTGCTACCCTTTTCACATTTTATTTTCTGTGTCAATGTGTCACGTGGTTCCATACTTGTGACCTTGTGTATTGACGGGGATGTATTTATATCCGCTACCACCAAAAATACCTCATTATCAACAAGGACTCTAAATAGATATCTCTGCATCACTCACCTGGACTATTTCCTTATTATCTTATGTCCATTACTTTTGTCTTATTAGGCACAATATATATATAGTCATAGTAAAAACAAATAAGAGTACAGAAAATATGCACCTATCAGCTATTTTATAAATATTTTGGATTTAATTTTATGAGGTACTTATACAACTGAAATAGTTATATTTGATATACATATCCATGTTACTTTACCTTATTTTATATTAGAAGCTTCCCATAATAATAAATGTATTGATTTCAAACAATAATCAATACTTTTTACATAAATAAAGCTAATTTATGTAAGCATTGTCTTGTGGTTGAGCATTTCATTTTCCAATTTTTATACGTTAAAATAATATAACAGTGAATATATCTGTATATTAATCTGTTCACAATGTTATAGAATTGGTTTTCCTATAGAGTAATCACTAGATTAATTTTTAATTTTTATTCATTATAGTTGTTCAATTACAGTTTTCCTCATTTCACCCCATTAGTCTCCCCTGCTCTACCCACCCCCCACTTCCCATATACATCCTAACCCCTAACGTCTGTGTCCATGAGTCCTTTAAAAGTTCTTGATATATGTCAATAAAGCACTTCTCAAAATATTTTATTAATTTATTCCCACACCAATATATGAGAGTTTATATCTTTTCCAGGTTGGATATATTTATTAAAATATAAAATAGAGTCTCAGACTTTTATTTCCTAACATTAAATTGTTACTGCTAATTTGAGATGCCAGTATATTATATCTGCATCTCTATCTATGTATCTATTTATCTACATTGAACCTCATAATTTGTGAATTATATATCCACAAGTTGTGGATTTGCCTACTTGTTAAAATCTATTTGCAATCTCTAAATCAATGCTCCCTGATAATTTTTCTGGTCACCTGTGGACAGGCACAGAATGAAAAACCTGGTTCCCTTCCAATGTGCACATGCACCGCTGAGGTCAGACATCAGGTGAGGTGATGTTCTGCTTTATTTCAACCTTCATGCTATAAACGAATGTCCTTTTTAGCACAGTCTATTTAGTGCCACCTATTCTCATTGTCATGCTTTTTGTGGGGGATTTTGCTGTTTAAAATGCCTCCACACCTCGAGGCACAGAGCTCTAATGTGATTTGTTGTTTGTAAGTGCAAGAAGGCTGTGATGGGCCTTACAGAAAAAATGCCTGTGTTAGAGCAGCTTAGTTCAGGGATGAATTATACGGCTACTGGCTGTGAATTCAATGTTAATGAATCAGCAACGTATTTTAACAAAGTGTCTTTAAAAAGAAACACATAAAACACAGGGGCATATGAATCAATTGATAAAAATACTGTGATCCGGGGATCACAGACACCCAATCTTGTATTTTCCCAGCAAGCAATTGCTAATTTAGTGTTCCTGGTGAGTTTACCAAATATAAAACTACTGCAAATAATAAGAACTGACTGTGTCTATTTATCTATATATAAACCCAGTCTTCCAAAGTAAAGGAGATATTACTCAGGGACTTAGAAGAAAAACATAAAAACTAGAATGGAAAGCAGATGAAGAAGCTTTCCTACTATGGTGATGTTAGGGAAAAGACATGCATGTTTTAGCAGATGTTTGAAACGAGATGGGACCTTGGGGCTGTGCCCGATAGAGGTGTCTAAACAACACCCCTGGATAAAATCAGAACTCGATTTCACACAGGAAATGTTACAGAACAGGGCCAACGGCGGGGGATGGGGGGTGGGATGATATATTATTACTGAAAGGACCCCCCCACTTGGCCACTAGGTTTGCTATGCCTGCCTCCAAAGGAAAGACATCTCTCAATACCAGAAATTTGTGAAAAGGAAAGGAAATATTTATTTAAAGCTATACAGACTGAGAGTAGTGACCTAAAGTCTTTATCAAAATATTAAAATCCTTTAGGATACCCACAGAAACACACAGTCTTTCCTTCTCCTTCTGCCCTAATCTGGGGTACCATATCTCAGGAAAAGAAGTCCAGGATTCAGGCTCCTGGGACTATCAGCTATATCACTGCCAGGATCTCCAGTTAATCCAAAGTCCTGTGGCACCTTCTCATGGCCCACCAGCAAGAGTCCTTTCACCCCTTTTCTTCCAGGCAAAATCTCTCCTGCTTCCTGAGCCACATGACAAAAGGGAGCACCTGAAAGCCACATGGTCCTCACTGCCAAAGCCGCATGGTTCTCTCTCCCACGTGGCTATCAAGTCTGGGTTTAAATCCCCACACCAACCTTCCTCCGTACCCCCATTTCTGACTCCTCCTACAATCAATTACACCTGCCAGCATTCCTGTATTATTCCAAGTTTACTGTGCTGCCAACATAAGTCTGGGCAGGTGCAGCCCCATATCACGGAGCCAATCTTCTCCAAGCTCTCACGCAGGTGCCGCAACCTGGGGGATCTGCCCCCCAGCTACATCTTGGGTGGAGTCATTTCCATCCCCCTGGCTCAAAGCATGGCCACAGCTATTTAACATATCTATGCAACCAGTTAAAGGTTATAGATATGTTAAATGACCATGCCAGAGGTTAGCTGCAAAGCTGTGGCTGTAGAAAATAGCTCTGCATGTTCTGCTCCATGTGTCCCTTCCCCCAATTCACACCTGTGGGGGGAAGGGGTGAGGACATCCTATATATCTTTCTAATATTTCCTGCACACCCTGAGTTCTGGACCCCGTCCAACTCCCTTTTTAAGGCCCCCCTCTGGGCTGCACCCTCTTACTGAAAGAGTGGCTAAAATGATACAATCTTCTAGCAAGAATGGGGGATGAAAATTTGGTTAGAAAATATACATAATAATAATAATAATAATACTCAGTAATAGGAAAGCCTTGTATTAGACCGTTTGTGCTACTGTAACAAAAATACTATCTAGATGGGGTGACTCAACAGACAAACATTTATTCCTCATAATTCTCAAACTAGGAAGTTCAAAATCAAAATGCTGGCAGATCTAGTGTCTTTGGGGTCCTTTTTATTTATAAGGGCACTAATCCTATTTTTGAGGGCTCCACACTCATGACATAATCATTTCTCAAAGATTCCGCCTCAGAACACAATCTCATTAAGGATTAGGTTCCAACATATATATTGGTGGAGAGCACACACATTCAACCTATAGCAGATCCTATGATAATTCATTAATTTGGGGCTACTATAAATAAGGATTAAAGTTTAAATTGCTATTGTCTTCACGAATGATATAACTCAAGCCTAGACAGTTTTGTTAAAATGGTCCCAATATGGTAACTCTCCTGGAACATCTAGTAGCAGTGAAGATGAGACCTCTTTGGTGAGACACACACACACAATGTGGATTTCAAAATATTTCCATAAGCAAAGCCATAGAAAAATGAACTTGAATTTTCTGCATATTGAAAAGAACTAGCAGCAACATTCCACTTTTAGAATAAGAAAAAACATAATTAGTGAAAGTATATTCAAAATGACTTTCATAGCAAAATTATTATATATGTAGATTTTTAATAAGTATTGGTGCTAAGAAATTTAAAATATTACCAGGTACAAGCATGGTTTTAAAAAAGTAAAATCTTCAAAAAATTATAGAACTGAAATTAAAAACCCAGTAGTAATGGTGACACTCAGAAAACAGGTTTAACAGAAATCACATGAAGTGGGTGAAGAAAAACAAATGGAAAACGTGAAGGTTGGATACGTATGTTCTACCATTTGCCTAACAAGTACTCCAAAGGGAGAAGCAGATAAATATAGAGGTGTTTAAGAGGCATTATTTCAAAATATAATTATTTTGATTTTTTCAGATTTTGTGAAAGGCAGAGACTCTCATTATTTGTAATCAGAACAAGACTAAGCATGATTAAAACAAAACTATTATACCTCTTCACATTAAAAATACATCTATGTACTTACTAATAATATTGCATAATGGAACATTAAGAAAACACACAATTCTTACAAGCCACCAGAGTTCAAAAACATTATGATAAAGGAGCAATAAGCGTACTGAAATGTAGATCCTGAAGGCAATAGAACAGGTCAGAAGATCATAGAATAAAAAACATAGGGCATAGCATGTTTTACAGTAAAATAATATAAATAGAGAACAAACAGAAGTAGAAAGAAGGCTGGTACACCACTATATTATCAAACATAATGGAAATACTATAAAAACATATGAAAGAAAAGGACAGATCACAAGAACAATTTATCAAGAACACATAGTTAAAATTTACATATCAGAGAAACTGATAAAGCAGCTATGTATCTGGGATGGTTCAACACACTTACTCAGCTATATATTAGGCAAACGAACTCAGGTAAAATAGAAATTATTTAGTAATTAAACTTTAGAACTTTGTCTAATGTATATGGATTAGACTTTGGGCCCAAATAGTTGAACTTTTAAAGTTATAGTGCGTAGGTAACCAAATCTGCGAGCAGGCTAGAAAATCGGACGTGGAGATTGGCCCATCTGCTACTATGATCCTTGTGTACAATGGGTACTGAGCGTGGGATTCCAACCTGTAGCTTCTAAAAGGTGGAGATCGTCCTACAAAGCTTCCCAGCTACACCAGAAATTGATTATGAATAGCATGTAATTCTTTATGTTTCTTTCTTCTCAAATAAAACATCATTTGTATGACTGTTTGGCAGAGCCTAAGCACCCTGCTGTGCCTTAGCTAAAAATAGGTTCTGGCTTCTGCCTTCAGCGGCAGGTTTCAGTTGGAAGGCAATTCTTTCTGGGTGTTTTGGTATTTCTGCAGGTTTCCAGCATCCTGAACAAGAAAATTGGCATTTTATAATTGTAGAATATATCCTCACTTTTTCTTCTCTGAAACCACATGCTCTTCAAATTTTATAGCTATTAGACCTTATACCAAATGCTCACATTCTGGAATAGAGAAACTGCTACATTTTCCTAAGAAAGGATTTGTTTACATTCCAGAATAAAAGATAAGCCCTCTCTGACTTTCTTCACAGGGCAGGAGGAACAGATGTTTCAACTCCTGTATAAATTCCTGGATTCCTAATTTCAGAGCTGCTCTCCCCATGCTACTACTCCATTGTACACATGGTAGAAGTACTGGGGTCCGATGGTGTCACTCGGTCCAGTTCTGGCTGCCAAAAGGTTATTAAGATATTACTCTGGGTACTGTTACTGTTGTGAGTTGTAAGGGTCTGTATGATCTGATTGGATTCAGAGGATACACACACATACACATGTATTCCAAAGCAGGTACTACCTTGGACATTTTTCATGTTCTGGCTGAAGAATTTCACTTTCATAACAAGTACATTTCTCAGATTATGAGAAATTATTTAAAATTTGTATTTTAGCAAAACCAGCTTTTAGTACCAAAAATATAATACAAAAATTGTTAGATGCAGAAAAACTGATGACATTTAGCAACTATTTTTAATAAAAAATTTCTAACCGAAGTATAAAAAAGGACAACTTCTGGGATAAATAAAAAGTACACACCAAATTCTAGAATAATTTAATTCTTAATGTAAAAACATTAGAAGAATTTACCTTAAAATAAGAATAAAATGTATGATGTCAACAATATACTGTCGGCCTTATTTAAAAAATAAAGGAGGAGGGTTAAAAAGGAAAAAAAAAACTTTTGTTATTTATGGTTAATGAAATTCTATACAAAATTTAATGGAAACTAAAAATAAAGTAATATGAGCAATAAGAAAATTTAATAGCCCTGGCTGGCATGGCTCAGTGGATTGAGTACGAGTCTGTGAATCGAAGGTTTGCTGGTTTGATTCTCAGTAAGGGCACATGCCTGGGTTGCAGGCCAGGTCCCCCAACTCCTGGTAGTGGGCTTGCAAGAGGCAACCACACACTGATGTTTCTCTCTCTTTCTTTCTCTTTCCCTTGCCTCTCTCTAAAAATGAAATAAATGAAATCTTTAAAAAATGTATTAATTTTACTTTGTAAATTCAGTATGCAAAATCAATTATGTTTTCATATGCCAGAAACAATTAGAAAATTAAAAAAATGTTTAAGGACCATTTATAACATCAAACAAAACTATAATATGGCCAGAAATGTATCTAACTAAAATGTGTAAGACCACTGAGGGGAAATTATAATAATTATTTATGGATAATTTAGATTATAAGAATTGAAATTTAAATCTTCATTTAAAGTATACTTTATCTCTAAATTACTTTATAAAGTTTACAAAATTTCAGTTAATAAGCAGGTAAAACTTGCTAAGTGAATTCTAAAACTCAGGCGAAAAGCAAATTTCTGGTAATGGCCAATAGTGAGAATCAGAAAAATTGGGTGAGATGATTTATCCATTGCCAATCTCTAATAATACTGTAGTAATTGAAAATGTGTGTAATATTAAGGCAAGACAAATAATATGCTTATTATAACAGAAAATATATCCTAGAGACCTAAGGATGGAAGCTACATATACAAAAGAGGTGTCATTGCTAATCTGTGAGAAACCAATAGGCTATGCTAGAACAACTTGTTGGTCACATGGAAAACAGATTACACAATATGCACCATGTACAAAAGCAATTCGAGTTAGCATAAAACTTGTATTTGTTCATCTGCCTGTCCAGTTGGAGTACTTTTAATAATAAGTAGTATTTAGTGGACAGAACTCAGGAAGAAGAGTGTAAGCTGAAGACTCACTTGAGCAAATTGGGCCATGAATGTTCGTTTAGTCTTATCTTCTTGTCTTAAATTTATTTTTATTGTGTTTTTTCCATTGTTATTTATCCCTCTTACATTCTCCTCCTCCTGAAGTCACCACACTGTTGTCCACATCCGTGAGTCCTTTTTCCTTTTTGCTCAATCCCTTCACCATGTAATCTCCCAACCCAGAGCTGTCAGCTGGAGATCTGTGAGTCTCTGTTCTGTTTGTTAGTTCAGTTTGTTTATTAGATTCCATATATGAAGGAAGTCATATGGCATTTGTCTTTCTTTCACTGGCTTATTTCTACTTAGCATAATGTTCTCCAAGTCCATCCATGTTGTCACAAAGGGTAAACTTTTCCTCTTTTTTATGGCCAAGTAGTATTCCATCATGTCTATGTTTCATAGTTGTTTTATCCATATATCTACTGATGGACAATTGGGCTGCTTCCATATCTTGGCAATTATAAATAACACTGCAATGAACATAGAGGTACTTAACATTCTTTCAAACTAGTGTTTCAGGGATTTGGGGGGATAAATTCCCAGAAGTGCAATCTGTGTCATAATGTAGTTCTATTTCTAATTTTTTGAGGTATGTCCATACTGCTTTGCACAGTGGCTGCACCAATCTACTTTCCCATAAACAGTATACAAGATTCCTCTTTCTCCACATCCCTGCCAGCACTTGTTGATTTTTTTTGATGCTAGCCATTCTGATAGGCATGAGGTGGTAGTTCATCATCTTTTTAATTTGCATTTCTATAGTGATTAGTGATGTTGAATATCTTTTCATATGTCTATTGGCCATTTGTATTGGCCATTTCTACCTCTTTTGGAGAGGTATCTATTTAAATCCTTTGCCCCTTTTTTAAAAAAAAAATCTTGTTTGTTTGTTTGTTTTGGTGTTGAGAGTTATAAGTTCCTTATAAATTTTGGACATTTACCCCTTATCAAGTGTATTGACAAATATTTTCAGTAGGCTGTCTTTTTTTGTTGTTACTGGTAGTTCCCTTTGCTATGCAAAAAATTTTTAGTTTGATGTAGACTGTGTTCATCATGGGTTGGAAGAATCAACATCATTAAAATTGTCAGCACTCCCCAAAGCAATCTATACATTCAGTGCAATTCCTGTTGATATACCAATGACATACTTCACAGAACTAGAACAAACATTTCAAAAATTTATATGGAACCAGAGAAGGCCCAGCATGGCAACAGTGGTCTTGAGAAAGAAGAACAAAGTTGAAGGAATCACACTACCTCATATCAAACAATAATAGAAGGACATATAATCAAAACAGCATAGTACTGGTATTAAAAACAGACACATAGATCAATGGGATAGAATAGAAAGCCCAGAAATAAACCCACACCTTTATAGTCAATTAATATTTGACAGGAAGCAAACCATATACAATGGGATAAAAACAGTTTATTCAATAAATGGTGTTGTGAAAACTGGACAGATGCATACAGAAAAATGAAACTATCACCTTCTTATGCCACATACAATACTAAATTCAGAATGGATTAAAGCCTTAGATAGACCTGAAACTAAAAAGCCTTGAAGAAAACATGGGCAGTAAAGCCTGGGCTATTGCTCATAGCAATATTTTATTGAATATATCTCTTTGTGCAAGGGAAACAAAGCAAAAAATAAACAAATAGGACTTGAGTATGAAAAAGCTTCTGCATCTAGAAGAAAAAATGTTTTTGAGATCCATGTGTTTATTTCTTCCTTGTTAAATACCCTATGACTTAGATATCACAATTATATTTAGTCAAATAGGAATAATGTGTTTTTACCTGAGCCCTAAAAAAGGAAAGAATGTCATAGATCCATTAACCTTTTAGAGAAGAATAAAATTGATAGTCCTAAATTTTCTTTGGTTTGTTTGATGTTCCTTACAAATTAGGAGGCAACTGTTTCCACACGGTAGAAAAATAACTACTTTTGCCTAATAAAAATATATATATTAGTCCTGATAAGGAGGTAATCAAGAGTAAATTGAAAATAAGAAACACAATTTTGAACAAAACCAAAATATTAGCTGAGCTTGTTATTTTTAAGCAATGTCAACATTATCATATGAGACAGTTTTTTAGTGCTGAAAAAATTGCTTAACTTTATTTTGTTTTTAAAAATATACTGAAGACAGTCAAAAGGATTTATATAGGTTACCACACTGTTAAATTTTCATATACATTCAGAAATTAATAGAGTATTAGAAATAGATCTACCATTTGTCCAATGAAAACATCTCATTTCTAGAAACAAAAATTTCTAAATAAAATACTCATTTCTACAACTTGCATGTTTGTGTATATATATATAACTAAGGGGAAATTTTTGATTTTTTGATACAAGAAACCATTTTTCTTATTCTGAGTTAATTTATTATCTAGGTTAGGTTTGTTTTTTCTAAATAAAAATGTATTTATCAAGAATAAAGTATTTCCAGGCCCTATTTGAGACACTGAGATAAGGCTGTGAAGAAAATAGACAGAAATAACCATGTTATCAAATGTTACATTCAGGGGGTGGAAATGGGAGGGAGGTCGGGAGGGCTAGGGTGGTGGGCTGGAATGGGAGCAAAAGACAGAAAACTGTACAAGAACAACAATTAAAATTTTAAAAAATTAAGAAAAAATATGTTACATTCAATAATTCTAGTTAAGATGAAAAGATTGCCTTCTTGATTATTGACAATAAAAATCCAAATTATTTACAATATAAAACTAAACTTACATGTAAAGCACATAAGGTGCCTAAGAAAATGATGTTAAATAAGTTTTGCTTTAGTCCTTTGAAGAGAATAATATGTTTAAATAGTTTACTATTTGCTTTTATTTTTTTTAATTTTATTTTTTCCATAACATTTAGTCTCCTTTCACCCTCCCCATATGCACCACACCTTTTTTATTCATAGAATTATTAAAGTATGGCATTTCTACTATTTATACAGATGTTAACTGATACTGTTATAGCACGCTAAGGAAGGAACCTTGAAAGCATGTGATTCAGACAAGGCAGAATATGAAGAGAAGTTTTGGGACCAATTAAGGACACCAGTAAATACTGTGCATATTTTATGCTAGCCTTTAGGGAATGTAAATGGAGACCTGACTGTCATTTTCACTGCAACCCTCACATAATCATCCATTGACTACTTACTTTAAAGACGCTCGTGTTCAATTTAAGACACGTATCATCCTCACATAAAGTTCTTTGTGGCTTCTATCCTTGCATTCTAATGGACTTTCTCTTACAAATGATTAAATTACTCATCTTTTTCGGTGAGCGTATAGGATCACTAGAGTGCATTTGAAAAATACTCTAATTCAAATACACCATTTACTCATTTTAAGAAAGGAACAATGCACCCACTTATAGCTATCAACCTGGATCTAATGCACTGATATTTTGAAGTAGACCAATATTAATAATTAAAGAGTTTATTTCACATTAATAAAAAATTCCTAATATGTCCTTAGAAAGTGGTTATAGTAAGTCTAATTGTGATTAAGATTATATATATATTTTCCACATTATAGTATAGAATAACTGACTTAAATAATTATATATTTCAAAATAATACATTCAACATATGAGAAAAATAACAGAAAAATATTGGATATTTTCAAATGGATTTTGGAATTTTGAAGAATTCTGTTGCTTTTGGAATTATGTAGAAAAAAACCGAGGAGGAAAATATTATTTCAAGGCAGTACTAATGGTAACATAGTGTTGACATTTTATAATCTATCTGGAAGGCCTGCTATCCCTTTATCAAGCTAAACAACATCTATTTTAACTACATATATTCCATCTTCTGCATTCTCTTTGCTCCTTACTGTACTGAAGTCTCTTAAAATTTGATGTAAGGGGCACAGTAAAAACACATAACTCTTAAACAATAGAGGCTGATAAGAGAAACTCTGCTGAGCTGTGTGGTTTCCATTTCAGCACTGTAGACATGCAAATTCAAGGCCAGAAGTATTCATTTTTAATATGGGTTGGAAAATCCTTCTCAGTAACAAGAAGGGAAAATCTGCAAATGCATCAATGAACACCCAAAATAAATAAATGAATGAATAAACAAATAAACTTTTAAATAACACTAGCATAAACAAATGTAAGAGACTCATTTTTGACATTCACATTAAATTTTATATTAAACTTAATAGAAATGCATATTTCACTAATTAATTTTTTTGAGATTTCTTCTATAATATGAGTAATGCTTTTCCTCTGAGAGAGGGACAAAATGAGTCAGAAATAGTGAGGCAAATGCCACAGCCCCTGTAGCTATTCATAGATGCTCTCAAGGTATTAGGTCAATAAAAATGTGCACCTACTACTAGGTAAAGTGGTGTCAAAAGTCGCCAAGGGCTATATGAGGAAAGTAAGCAGATAGATGATAAAAGGAAGGTGAATAGAGGAAGTGGGGTTCAGAGAAAAGTTAGGGAAAACTACATTGTGGGTCTGTTAGTGAATTTAAGAACACACTAGATATATCTGATCATGACTGTTTTTCCCATTTTGATGGTCTTATTTGTATATATACTTAGCTATTTCCTTCCTATTAAACTTTTTGTTCCTCTCATCTCTTTCTCATAGAAGGCATTACTGGCCACTCCAACACTGACATCTTCATAGGAATTATCTCTGAGGAATTCAAATTGTTTAAATATCTCTTTATAATATTTTTCTACTAGAATGTAAACTCCACTTTTGTAGGCAATTCATCAGTGAGATCTCAGCCTGCACATGCTTAATCATAATATGATGATTTGCATAATTCAACTGTTTTTGTTGTTGCGGAGGAAAAACAGATCCTTTCAAATCCAATCGTTTTAATTGACATCTAAATATCTTCCACACTTACCTTCTATCTCTTTTACCTTCTTTATTTTTGTTAGATAATTTTATTTATTATATGGACATACTCTAGCAATGAACTGTCCAGCAAGACAGACACCAGCCACATGAAACTTACTTAAATTAATTAAAATTAAATAAAATTTAAAATTCAGTTCTTCAGTCGCCCTGGCCACATTGCTAATACTCAGAAGCTACATGTGGCTATTGACATCTTTGTTGAGAAGTGCAGTTCTAGAGCATGTTCTACATTAGTAAATATTTCCAACAATCAAGAAAGTTCTATAAGGCAGCTCTAGAACCTCTCGATCTTACAGTGTGTTCTAGCTGAGTACCCATCTCTCCAACACTTTTCACAGAAAGATTTCTCCGGAGTTATCTACTCTTCTTTCACAATATCTTACTTACTTCTTGTTTGATCTTTCATTATTATAAAAGTGAAATGATCAAAAATTTATAATAATATCTTCTAAAACACTTGTGTGCCTACTTTGCAGATTTGACACTTACATTTGTGTTTTTGTATAAGTTATAAATCACACAAAAATAAATGGTATAATATATTATACCCTTTCTTTGGAAAAAAATAACTATTTAAATAAGTGTATGTATTGTTCTTCATTTATCACGTAAGACTTTATAATAAACAACATCCAAAATGCTTTATAAATTGCATAGTTTTTCTAATTCCTCTTCTTTGTCTTTGCTACTAGTTTACACTTCACTGTTTTCAATTAAGATGCCACATTTTTCTTACTGCATTTTTCCTTACTGGTTTGTAAGATGCTCATTTATTTCTTATCTACAGGCTATTAATATACAATTTGTGTTTAAAATGTAAAACTACTCTTTCACATAAAAAATACAGAAACATTGCATTACTTAAATTGTGTTCACCCATAACATGTGTGATGTTAGTTACTGCATATATTAATATGATTGTTTTTACCTGATGCAAATAAGTAGTTATTATTTCTGCTTTTTTAAAAATGACCATTCTTCTTTAGACTTATCCATGTGGTTACCAAGTTATTCATTCATGACTGCTTTCCGCATCTGGTTTCTTCCATTCAAGATTATATCCCCTGTTAATAAAATTCATCTTTAGGTGGTTCTTTTTGTCAAAAGTATTTAGTGGTAATTCTTGATTATAATTGGTCTAAAAATACTTTCCCTTCTTTCATTGTTAAGATTATTCCCTTCGAATTTGCCAACATGGCCATAATGTTCTCCTCCAGTGACTAAACTTCAGACAAGCTTCTTCCCCACTATAGACCCCTGGCTTCTCTTTTAAAGAACATTCACTTAAGAAATCTTGGAATTGTAAACTCTCTAACTTTGAGACATAAATATTTTCATAGCTTCTTTCTAGTTTCACAGTTCAGTGATGTCTTTCTCAAGGACCTGGAACACACTCCTTCAATATGTAATCATCCAGAAAGATAGTAGCCTTATGTCCCAGTCTCTTTGGGAGGGTGAGAGTCCAACTTTAATAAGCTATGATTAGCAAATGTAGATGGCCTAATCACATTAACAAACTTCACAGCTAAGTTCTCCCCTTGCTCACCTCCATGCTTAAAATTTGTACTGCCCTTTGTTTCAATGGAGTTTAGTTTAATCTCTCTTGTATGTTGCAAATCTCAACTTCTATTGAAATAATCTTGAATGAAGGCTTAGTTTCCTGTTTAACTTATTGAGTACTTTTTTTTCTATGCAGACTTTGCTACTTTTCACTTTTGTATGCTTGTATTTGTGCAATTAATTTTATGCAGAATGTTTCTTAATATGAAAAGTTATGTTCTTTATTAAACCTGGAAAATTATTAGTAATATTTCTATCAAGTATTGCTTTCTATGTTTTCTATTTCTTCCTATTAACACATCCTTCCTAATCTAAATTCTATGTATCTTCACTTACCTTTCAAAAATGTTTTACCATATCATTAATTCAAAATCTTTATTAGACCTTAAAATATATTTCATTTGAAATGAATTCACATCTAAATTGTAGACTGATTTTTTCCTTCATAGCTTTCTCTCTCTCTCTCTTCTTTATTTTTATTTATCCTATTTTGTGTGTGATTTCCTTTTTTCATATTTAAGCCCTAATCCAGTAGATGATATGGTTAAGTTCCTCTTTGAAATGCTGTGCAGCAAAATGTCTATTCCTTGATCCTCTTGGAGCTTGGCAGCAATTTTTCAACTACCCTTCAAAATCAGGAAGTCTGGCTTCAGTGGGTAATACAAATTCAGATCCTTGGTCACTTCAAGTCTATTTTTAGTTCCCTTTACCCACTACTTGCATTAGAAAGTATGGTCTAGCACATGTGGCACTTCATCTTCCTACAGTTCCCAGCATTGCGGGTTTCTATTGCATTTCTGGAACAGAGAAATTTACATTGTTTTAAGACCCATCAAGACATTTTAGTTGTTTTCTATATTCCTATTTATCTAACAGCACTGCTTGTTTGCAGAAAAGGAAGCATCAAAATGTGAATTCTCTGTAGTATGGTGTCAGGGAGCCCATGAATTACATTTACATACTTCTATGTTGACTGAAGATTTATATGTACATGCTTTCAGTGAATCCGAACTGTATACTTACTGTGAACCACTTTCTTTGTAACTCATTTGAATGTTTAATGGGCATTTTTAAGTTTAAAATATCCAAACCAGAACTTTCCATATTTTCTCCATCTCAATAAACAAAATGACTTGTGCTACATTCCTGGAACTCACAAACCATAAAAATTTTCCAAGATCTCATCATTTTTACATCAACTGCATTGAATCTAATGCCTAGTTCTAACCTGTCCGCCATTTGCCACATCCTCTATTACTTTGTGAAACCAAACAACCACTGTTCAATTGCTCTTTTTATTGTACTGTATTGTTCATGTTATTACAGTTGACCCTGCTTTTTCCCCTTTTGCCCACCCTCATCTAGGTCCCCCTCCCTCAGGCAATCTCCATAGGATGGTCTGTGTCCATGGGTCACACATCTGTGTTCTTTGGTTAACCCTCCACATTCTTTCATCCAGCTTCCTGCTTCACAGCTGTCTGTTCCTTGTATCTATGCCTCTGTTTCTATTTTGCTTATTAATTTATTCTGTTCATTAGACTCCATATGAAAATGTGATCATATGGTGTCTATTACTGACTGGCTTAGTTCACTTAGCCTAATAGTCTCCAGGTCCATCCATGCTGTCATGAAAGGTAAGAGTTCCTTCTTTTCCACTGATACATAGTAATTTCACTGTGTAAATTACTCTTAAATGAATAAACTTACTTCCTTCATAGCACTTACCTTCCTCAGAAACTGTCTTGCCTTACATTTATTTATACATTGCCATTTGCCTATTAAAATGCAAATTCCTTTAATCTAGGTCATCACCCATCTTGTGCATTACTCCCATCCCTGTATACACAGCTGTGCCTGGAGTGTTGTACAAACTCAGTGGATCTTGGGTAAATAAATAAAAATTATGTATCAGGATTAGAGAGCTTAATTAGACTTTGAACTTAGATTTCCTGGTGCCAAAGGCTACTTTTGTTTCTCTACAATATATAGTATGATAAGACTTAACTGTTTAGTTTATACTTTAAAACTGTATTTATACTTAATTTTATGTTCATAATAAGCACATTTTCATCTATAGTTTATATAAATTGCAACGATAAAGAGTTTAATTTCTTGATAGTCTTATTTATTCCATGCAACATAGTATAATATTGAACTGTGCAGAGTTCCATCAGATACCACCTTTGTATATGACTTCCAAAGTCAGTAATCCTCAAACTTCAATATGCACAGGAAATGTTCATGGGGATTATTAAAATATTATATGACCTTGCAACTCCGCAAAGTCTATTGGATCAGACTCTCAATAGGCTTTTTCTTCTGAACACTTCTTTTTCTTCACGTACAAAATGAAAAAGACTTAACAGCTGGAATTCTTAAGAGCATTAAATAAGATGATATATATAAGCCAGGGGTACAGTATACAGTGAATATACGCCCTTGAAACTCTGATATTCTTATGACTTCCTACTGTTTCCCATATATCACTCATTTGATGCCTAATATGTAGGAACTGATTCAAGCATAAACAATAAATGTTAAACTATAAATTCAAGGTTAGCTATTAATCAGAATCCATTTAGGTTACTCATGGGTCCTATTTGTATAATAGATTGTATTTCACTTTTGAACTTTGCTGACATAAATTGTGAATAGTGATTGTGAGTTGTTTATGAATACAATGTAACTCAAAAAATGTATTACAGCTTTTTGGGAGGGCTTATTGATAACTATATACAGATGGAAATGATTCTTCATAGATTTTTAAATATGTAGTAGCCACAATGCAAAGTACTGGTAAAAATTTGCAACTTAAACTTCATTCATCATCTCATTTTCATATTCTAAACTTTTGATGACAAAAGTTTGTGTGTGTGTGTAATTTTACCTCTGTTTATTCACAGAATGAACTTTTAGCAAGCATGCATAATATACAGAATGTGGCTTCAGAATATCATTCCCACAGAAAATAAACCAAGACTACTTAGAGAAATGGGTGATTCTGATTCTAGGGCATGAACACTACATGGTGAGCCTGGAATCATGATAAGGAAGAAAGAAATGTTCACTTACCAATATGGTCATAATATAATGATACAAGACCCAGCTTAAAGACACACAAAATTGCCAAATTTAGGAAAATTAAGGCATCCAAATTGCTTTAAAAACATACCAGCACAATGAATAAATGAATATAAATTTTTTATGTCAACAACTTTTTTTATTATCCTTAATATTATAATTCCGGAAGGGTCTCATCTTATGTATAATTTTATACTTCTATTTTCATAAAATTGTTTAATGAAATTATTTTTCCAAAACCTAGTTACAAGTAACATTTATTTGTGATTATATACTTAATGTACAAAAAATAATAAAAATAGTAATATAGAAAAGGAATTAGTGTTAAGTATTGAAATGTACAAAATATTTTAAATAAAATTATAAGCTTTATTATATTTAAACATATATATCATGATGCCTACTTTTCTTTTTTCTCTTCTACAATTTGGTAAATACAAACTAAATTAAAAATATTTGTGTCAAAAATTACCATTGCTACATATATAAGCCCTTATTATGACTTTTACCTTCTCTATAGCTTTTAAATGCCAGATATAATGACAAATTGGGTCACTTCTTATATACTATTACTTTTATAATGCCAAAAAGTTTTATATTTTAGAGAATGTTTAATGTTAAAATTTTCAGTGTTTTTAATTATTAATGAAGTTATATTATTTCTAGAATTCTTTGTCAGCTATAAACACAGGAATGCATAATGTTCTGTTCAAAATTTTTATCAACTTAAAGTGTAAATGCAATCTTCAAGCTCTGGCCAGCTAGGTTTTAAAGGTCAGAATTTCCTCTAAATGCAAGATGATCACTCACATCTCAGGACAGTCTGTGCTGTCATTAATGCATACTTTGGATGAACTTCTAGAAGTAGATATATCACCAGAGATTTTTAATTATATTTGCTATGCTTTAAACAAATTAATTCTATTAAATATTCAATCTTCAAAATATTTTGGAAGTTAATTTTTACAGTCTTGTTATATATAACAAATACTACTTGTTTATATTACCCTTGGATTTGGTATTAGAAAGGAATGAAGAAATAAAGTAAAAAACAGCTGCCATGAGTTATGGATTGTTTGGGTATTGTAAGTGAAGCAAGTCTCTGCTTTTTGTCTTATCCAGGGAGCATTAGTATACAAATTTGGGTGTGTGGGTATTAACACAAACAAACAAAAAAGATAAAATATCCAAGGCCTTTAAGCTCATTTAAATATGTTAAACTTGAAAAATCATTTAAGAAGATGGATAG
Source organism: Anoura caudifer (assembly GCA_004027475.1). Lineage (NCBI taxonomy): Eukaryota > Metazoa > Chordata > Mammalia > Chiroptera > Phyllostomidae > Anoura > Anoura caudifer. Next base: position 68,555 of record PVKU01003017.1, on the reverse strand, counting down.
ATTATAGAATATTTAAACTAGAAGGAAAGAAAAGCATAATAAACACATTATAAAGAAAACAAAAAATTTCATTAGGGCCCTGGTTGGTGTAGCTTAGTGGATTGAGCATGGGCCTATGAACCAAAGGATCACGGTTCAATTCCCAGTCAGGGCACATGCCTGGATTGCAGACCAGTTCCTGGCAGGGGACGCATGAGAGGCAACCACACATTGATGTTTCTCGCTCTCTCTCCTTCCCTTCCCCTGTAAAGATAGATAGATAAAATCTTTTTAAAAAATTTCATTAGGGTACTTACTATCTGAGCCAATTCTGTATTTCTATTTAATAATACTGTGCCATATTTTCTTTAGATATTTTATATTTTGTTTATATATGGGAGAAGTGCCTTATATATTTAAAATGCATTTGAGAATTGAAAAAATATATTTTCATGAGAATTTCTTTGTGCTTTATTCCATTTTATTGGTAATTCTTGGGATTGCAGTCCATTGAGGTATAAACTGAAACATGATTTCATAAAGAACCAATATTTATTTTTTGATGGATATTATGTTAGGAAAACAATGGATAAACAGTAACCTCTTCAGGAAGAAACTATTGTTGTACCTATTTTATATTTAAATATTTAGAATATAATGTATACTATTTTGAGACTATAATTTTGAAAATAGCTCAGTAGAATTTCTATTTAATTAAGTACAAATTGCTCAAATACCATATGTTCTAAAATATAAATGACCTAAACCAGAATCTATGATAAAAGAGAGTTCATGATTTGTGTTTTCTGTAGCCTCCAATAAAAGAAAATAAATAATATCACTTATCCATGCTAACAGACATACAAATTTACTTAATTCTCTAATATACTGATTGCTTTCTAAGTGTCCTTTTTCATTAGCATCTGAATCTTTAAGTAGGTCCAAAGCACAAGATTTAATCAATTTACAGTTCTTAAAATGACAAATTGTTGAACATCAATGGTTACATACACTACATGCAGAACTTCTAAAGAGATACATTTATAAATTCTGTGCTAAAGAACATTAGTCCCTCCCATGCCCCCACGGAGAACTGTAACTAACTAGAGGGTGGAAAAGAGGAATGATAGGAATTGTGATTGGAATAGAAGTCAGGGATTTTTCATGAGACTTTACTATGAGCCTATAATATGTTAACAAAATCTGAGTTCATTTTAGAAGTAATAGACACATCAAAAGGTGCAAAGCAAGTGAAGAACTGATTGAGAGCAGTTGGTGTAAAGGCTTTTTTTTTTTTTTTTCCAATTTGAAAAATAGTAGAGTGAGGCGAGTCATAAGGAGGGGTTCCCGGGAAGGAATAGAATGCTTGAACTAAAATTAACAGCTGTGAGAATGTGCATGCTGTAGTTAAACCGTCATGTATGTGATGTTCAGGTGATGGTGTCTAATATGAACTGCTTTTGTAATGACAGAGCTGCAGACTTATTTTGGAATTATTCCTGCAAGACTTATGCATATCAGCAAATGAATAGAGCAGTTGAAGAAAACTAAATTGATAGGCCTGGTGAAAAATTAGGAATTAAAAATGAGAAGAAGCTTTTTGAAATGTAGGTAAATGATTTATGTTAACCAAATTTACACTTTTTAAATGAGACAGACTGATCCCAAGAGTCAAATAGCACAGTTTCAAGTGTGAGGAATTGTTGAATGTTGACAGTACTAGAGTTCACCACAACTGTAGCAAAACTTTTTTCTTTCTTTCTTTCCCTTTTCCTATATATTTGCTCATATTAATCTTTACTTCTAATAACTAAGTGTTCTGTTTTGTTTCTTATTATATATATATATATATATATATATATATATATATATATATATATATATAGTCTGGTTTTATATATATGAGGTATGGCTGGAAAAAGTTCAGCCGTTGTTCACGTAACGAGAGTGGTTTGTGCAACCTCAATGTGACCTGGCAGCCAAGGAGAGTGGACTAGAATGTGCATGCATGAACAATGACAACTTCACTGTACCAGTCAGTGTGGGGGTGGGTAGACACCGTTGAGTGAACTGTGTGCACATAGTACACATAGTGTGTATCATGTGACTGTCACATTCAAAATTACTAAAGAAGTAGAGAAATGAATCTGCATCAAATTCTGTGTTAAGCTTGAACATTCCTCGGGGTAAACTATTCCGATGATTCAGGAGGCTGCGAATATGAGTAACTGGTGATTGTCAGCTTTATCACCACAATGCACCTGCTCATGCATGTAGAGAGTGTTTTGGTGAAACATCAAATCACCCAGGTGACTCAGCTCCCCTACAGTCCAGATTTGGTGCTGTATGATTTCTGACTTTTCCCAAAACTAAATTCACGCTAGAAAGGGAAGAGATTTTAGACAGCTGGTAAGATTCAGGAAAATATGACAGGGTGCCTGATGGTGACTAGGAGAACTGTGTGAGGTCCCAAGGTGCCTACTTTGAAGGGGACTGAGGTGTCAGTGTACTATGTACAGTTTCTTGTATCTTGTACCTTCTCCAATAAATTTCTCTATTTTCACTTTACATGGCTGGATGCCTTCTGGACAGACCTTGTATACTCATTAATTGGCTTTTCCTTTCCACATCATATCTATGTTCCCTTTCTTTTTTTCTTATTGGATAAATATATAAAATTAAAGCCAATTGCTTTCTTTTGTAAATTTCTTTTGAAATTTAATAACCCTTTTGATTTAAGTTTCTTAAAAATCAGCTGTTTAATATTTAGTAATTATGTATGAGAAATATGCTGACATATTATCTTACATAATTTTGGATTTCTTTTTATTGGTAGTATGCAAAAATTTTATCTGCTTAAGAGATATAGAGTAATTTATGTTAAAATAAAATTGAATTACTAATTAAATTCTATGTTTAGAAAATAAAATGTAAATTATATTAATAGATTTAGCCACAACAAGAAATATAACAGTTACAATGGAAGGACTATAGGAGTGAACATGTATTTTATAAGAATTTAGTTAGTCAACATCATCCTGAGCATATTTCATCTTGCTGTTGGCCTTAGGCAAAATTGTTGAAAAATACAGACTTAATGAGCAATTATCTAGGTTCTCCTACCATTTATTGTTTTCCAGGATAAATTTCTGAAGCTAACCAGAAACCAAACCTAAGTCAGGATATTAAGCTTTTTAAATCACATAAGAATTTTGCTTTAAGAATTTCAGTTAGGAATGACTTTTAGGAATAAATGTCAAAAGACAAAATTGTTTATAAGCAAATCCTTTAAAAGATAAAGTGCTAAATGTTTAATGTAAATCAAGACTGAAGTTATCACAAAAGTGCTGTACAAGGCACTTCTCCAGTGGTTGTTAATTCCTTATTTCTCAAAGCTTGTATTCAGTGTGTGCCCTGCCTTGGTGCTTTGTAGATTCTCATCACACTGAACTCTTCTGTGTGCTTCTGCTTCTTCAAGGTCATGATCCATTACATCTGTCTTTGCTGTCTTATCTTACGCATGGTGTCATGGTGCTCTTTTACATTGAACATTGCTGCCACACTCATTTTGCCTTTTACACCTGATCCAAAATGAAGGCTAAAAGGAATATAGAGGGCAAATATAGTGCAAAACTAAGTTTGAGCCAAAGTGCTTATCTTTCCAACAAAGTTTCTTACTTTTAATACTCCAATTCTAAATAAACATTGATTATGTACTTACCATGTACTAGCCACAATCTTGCCTCAAAAATGAGAATAAATCAAGGTATTTGTCTCTGATTTCATTTAACATCATTCTAGTGTGCATGCATGTGAGAGGGGACACATAAAATGACAATGATAAAATAAGGAAAATGTTATTATTATTAGACATTAAGTAATGTGTGAGCACAAAGAACTCCAAGCAAGGCTGACAGTGTATATGCACCTGCTCATCACCTTCAATAACATCACTAACACCCACATCTTTCCATGAGGACATCAACTTATGAGGGCAGGGATTTTTTTCACTGTTCCCCTTCAAGCCCCCCCAAATTGCCAAGCACTTAATAAATATCAGTCAATTTAACGAATGAAACACCTAAGTAAATGAATGACAAACTAGAATTATGATGGTCTTTATAAGAAAAACTCCAATTAAAAAAAGATTGTTTAAGAAGGGCATTTAAAAACGCTGGCCCCCAAATCAAACTAACAGAATGGGATACCTACTTAAATGAAACCTCCAAAGCCTTCAAAATTTCAAAATAGCTTCACTGAAAGATTTGATATAAAATGCTGGTAAAAAATTGAGACACAAGAAGTACCTAAAGAAAAGATTGTAAGACTGAAATAGCTGCTATCCTTCTTTACTTGAGTACTCATTCTAGTAAGTCCTTGTCTAAATTGACTTTGCACTCCAAAGAGACTATTAAACAATTACCTCTCAAAATAAGACTACTTATGAGGATAGATGAGTAATTTCAGGTATCTTTTACTCCTCAGTGAAAAGCCAAACTAAAAGCCATAATTAAAAAATTTCTGAAACCAAGGAGGACCTTTAGAAGATTTTTAAAACAGATTATCTCCTGAGATTAGTGGACTTATAATTGGAAAAACAAAAAGAAAAGAAGCTGGGAGGCCACTGGTCTGACAGTACCTAAAGATTTTGAAAGGACTTTGGAATAAGACCTTAAACAAAGTCTTCAAGTTTCCTGACCGTATAGACAATCCCCTTTCTACTCTGGAGGAAAGATTCTTTATGGGTCACTCCCAAAGATGATGAGACTCAGGATTTTCTGGTAAATTGTTATTATCCCTGATACAGCCAATGGGAAATTAAAACTAAAATTAATAAATAAATCTTGCAAAATTCTCGTAGTTACTGGAAACTGCAAATGAAATTTATCTTGAATGAAATACTTATTGTCAATTTGATAATTTAAAACAACATTTTAACAAAAGTCATTTTTGACTATACTATTTTATAGTTAATAAAGAAGGCTGCCAAGGTTTGGATGAGAAGAAAAAAAAAGAGCATTTTATAGGATCCAGTTGCTAAACACACAGGACCAGAGCCGACATGGATGTGACAGAGTAAAGAACCTAAGAAGGGCCTCAGCTGATGTGGTTTGGTTGGGGTTGGTTGGAACATCGTCCCATGACTACAGGTTGAGAGTTTGATTCCAGCAGGGGCAAATACCTAGGCTGATGGTTCCATCCCTGGTCCCAGCACTTGAGACCTGGTCTCAGTGAGTATGGGAGGCAACCATTGAGTGCTTCTCTCTTGCATTGATGTTTCTCTCTCCCTTCCTCACTCTCTAATAATAGTGAAAAAATATTCTCAGATGAGGATATTAAACTGAGAAAGATAAGTTACACTGTAAAACTGGAAGCCTCACTGATTGCATTTTTAAGGCAAATAAAAAATTTGTGAATTATGAAAGGAAAAAACCTATACATGTTAAGTGGAAGTGAAGTGTTAAAAATGAACCATTTAGAAACTAGTCTTTCAGGCCCTTGGAAGGGGATTGAGATCAGTACTAGGCAGATCAGCAAGGAAACTAAAATAGCAATTGCAAAATGGGGAAGTGATAGCTTTGTATCTTGTACATAATTTTGATATATGTATTTATACAGCTTGTTCTGCTTCAGGAAAACTTCATGAGGCTAAGCTATAGATAGTCTGATATTTTTCAAAATGTCCATATGGTAGACAGAGTACAAATTTCTTGCATGAAATTAATTTCATATTGAATCAGATAATCCAAATTGAGTTTAAGTACAGGTATACTTGTTATAAAATTAAATATTACTGTAATTTGAAAAGCTCACAATTATAATTGAAAGGTGATCTGATTTCATATTCATATTTCTCATTTTCACAAACAATGTTGTTTTCTATTTATTATTCACCAGTGTATTAAAGATCTCATTATTGTTCATTAGTTACTACCTAAATATTTAAAGCACTTTTCCACTTTTTCTCACCTATTGTTTCCTCAGGATTGTATTGAAACAGCACCTATAGTTAGTCATGACCATAAATACAGAGGTGGGAAAATGCAGGTTTACAGTTGGAATATAAATATATGATACAATATTTTCATAAACAATAATACAAAAAATTGCCTGGCATATTTATAACTGTAAAATTACTTTGACCTTTGTATTTGAAACTAGAAGATTGCTTCTAAAATTTTATTCTCCCCAAATTTCAACTTGAACCCTCGTATTAAGCTTTGACCATAGAAATATATGACATAAAAATGTCTAACATCCAGAAAGAGAACACAGGGGATTGAGACAGATATATTTGAAGAAATGATGAGTAAGAATTATCCAAATCTGATACTAAAATCCAGATATTCAAGAATCTCAAAGAATGCAAAGAGAAATACAAAGAAATCACCCTGATGGGTATTCAAAGAAAATAAACTACATGCCAATAACTTCAATGAACATAGACACAAAATCCTGAGTAAAATATTAGCAGGTTGAATCCAACAATATATAAAAAGCTAATAAATACATAATGACAAAGAATGCTTGATCTAGAGATGGAATTTGGCTCAACATTTGAAAATTATTAATTTTATGGTAATAACATAATAAAATAAAAATTATGATCACAAACTTTTATTAAAATTAAATAGTCCGATAATACGCAACAATTTTAGTTATACAAGAAAATGAACAAATATAAAAATAGATATGGTCACATTGGAGATACAGCAGACCGTATGCAAGAAATTTGAAGGTATTTTCTCTCTACAACAAAACAACTTTATGTTTTGGTACAAACCATAGAAGAGATCTTATGAATGAAGAATTGTAGTAATTTGCAGTCTGGGACTTATCTTTAACTTTCTTTATAGTGTATATAGGCAGACAGTTATTATATATACAAAAAGTACAATTAATTTTATTAATTTTTTTGTTTTATGATACTACTTTATTGAATCTGATTTGGATATAATTCTTTGTATTTTAGTTTAGAATCATGTAAAAATCCAATTTTTGTGTTTCCTTTCCCAGCATTGAGAATAAATTGTTCAAAACTAATTTGTTCAAAGATTCATTGTTCTGTGTAGATTATTAAAGGCACCTCTGTCACATTCAAGGCTTTTATATAAGCAGTACAAACATCCTATAAAGATTATTTTTATGAATTATTAAGGCAGTTACCACTCCGGTGAGCACCCTGTATTAGCTGTCCTAAAATTCTCAGTTGCATTTATTGGCACTCAAGTCTATCAGAAATGAAACAATGAAAACTAGTCATTAAGTATGCATTTAATCTTTAGTCATCTTGTATGTTTTTCTTTATTTTAGGTAATATTTAAGACTGATTTGTACTATTTCCTGTTAAACTTGGAAACCTTCTACCATAAGCCTAAATGTTAAATTTGGCACATTATCATCATCAAATTTTAATAAATTGAATGTCAAAATGAGTATTTATAACATTTTAAATATATTGCTATTTTATTTGGTGTGATAACATTTTAATTTTTAAAAATTTTATGGTATTTTGGATTTTTAAATATTATTTTTATAAGCACTTAATCTTTTTGACATTCAATAACACTATAAAAACTGGACTGTATATTTTCATAAGGACAAAAGAAGGAGACTGATTTCTATATTTATGACAGTGCAATTTTTTTCTCCTTTTAACTTTTGTACAGTTTTGACATTTCACTGTGGTTTGCTTATTCCTACTCATGTCACTGTGGGGCTGTGTTAAAGCTCTGTAGGTTGGCTTCATGCTTATTTAAAAAAGTGATTGAAATATACCATCATCTAGGGTCAGGTCTTCTCTAATTAGGCTGGAACATCTGGTCTCCCTCAAGGATCTATGTTAAATGGTTTATTATTAATTTTGTATGTTAATGATTTGGAACCCTTTAATTTTATAAAGCCAGCAGGGTTATTATTTTTTCCAATGACCCATATTACATGAAAAAAGCCTCTATAAATCACACATTTTTACTTTTTTATAATAGAATATCAATGTCATGGAAATCTAATGAAATTGGTTATTGAATTTTTAAAAATTAATTATTTAATTGTGTTTTTTTGGTGTTGAGTTTTGTGAAATCTTAAAAATTTTGGATATTAACCTCTTATGAGATGTATCAACAAATACATTCTTTCATTCTGTGGGTTCTCTTTTTATTTTATTGATGATATCCTTTACTTTGCAAAACTGTTTTACTTTGATGCAATCCCATTTGTTTATTTTTTTCTTTTGATTCCACTTCTGGGAATAGATCTGAAGGAACCCAAAAGACTAATTTGAAAGAGCACAAGCACCCCTATGTTCACAGCAGTATCGTTTGTAGTCACAAAGTTAAGGAAGCAGCCCAAGTGCCCATCAGTAGATGAGGGGATAAAACAACAATGGGATATTTACACAATAGAATACGACTCGGTCATAAAAAACAAAGAAAATTTTACCCTTTGCCACAGTGTGGGTGGACCTGGAAAACATCATGTGAAATAAGCCAGTCAAGGAAGGGCAAATACTATATGACTTCACTCATATGTACAATCCAATGAACAAACTGAACTAACAAAACAGAGACAGAGTCATAGATGGAGAGCGGGCTGACAAGCAACGGTAGTGAGGGGGTTAGAGGATGGAGGAATGAGCAAAAAGGAACAAGGACTAATGGATGTGGAGAACAGTGTGGTGATTCCAGGGGGTAGCAAAGTTTCAGGGGACTAAGTAGTAATGGAAAAAAAGGAAAAAATCAATTCAATGATTAATTTTTAAATCAATAGAGAATATTCTTCATTGGAAATCCAATCAATTAATTTTACAACTTGAATCAGCTATGCCAGGATAGTCATGTTTCAAGATGAATACAAAATTTTACTTAAGAAAAAAATGAAATAATATATATTCTACAACAATAAACAGTAAATTTGAGGTTTTCAAATATTTAATATCAGTCATAGAATTATAATGCTTTTTTGAAGGCAGAATATTAGGAACAGCTATTAATAATTCAGAGTATGGTTTAAAATTTAAGTAATGATGACAACGTAATTACCAGGCTAAACAATAAATTACAGTTTAGAAATATTATTCTTGAATAAACACTCTTGTGGGATTATTTTATATCTAGCAACTAAATTTGTTTAGAAGCTTTCAAGATGACCTTAGGAATATGACATAGAAGTTATATATATATATATATATATATTCTTTATATATATAAGTTATTTATATATAAATATATACCAACAAAAGAAAATATATCTTTATGTTATTGCAACCATCTATGGTTATTGCAACCGTATACATATATCTCCTATGATTCAGTTTAGAATGATGATCTCTTTAACACTGCCTCTTTGAATTATTCACATATTTGAAATGTCAGTTTGGTTAGTTTTTTCTCAATTTCCCTACAAATCACTTCTAGTAAGCATAATTTATTGCACACTGAATCTCCAAACTTCCTGAAGGTCAAGACTGTAAGTATTTCATATCCATTATGCTGCATCTGGCACAGATTTAGGTTTTCAGGTCAATCATCCTCTTTCTCATTTGACTTTTCTCTGATTTGTATATAGCCAATTAATTTTCATGATTCAATGTAATTTGTTTGTTGAGGAGAAATTGTATTTGTTTTATCTAGTATTTTTTTATTCTGAAACTTGAGGTGTGGGTGCTTTTCTTATTGACTTTTTAAATATAATTTTCACATTATTTAGAAACTCTGGTCTTGTTGTAGAGGTAGCCAGTATAGAGTGTAGAAATAAAGAAAAGCAAGATGGGGTATTCTCATATAAATGTGTCACACATCAGAGATGCTACCAACCCTTACTCATTTTCAGCCTTAAAACGAAACCCAGAACTTGGCACAATATGCCTTAAATACTTCATTCTTGAATTCTTACATATTCTAGTCTATTATGTGTATGTAAGTCACCATCTGCCACACGATTTTTTTAACACCTAAACTTAGCATTCGGATTATATTGGTTTTCTTTTCTGAAATAATTGTGACAAATGCATGATAATCTTATACCAACATTGTTATGTAACTAAATTTTCTGTTATTTTTTTTTCTTCACCTTAGGACAATTTGTCACTGCTTTAAAAGTAGATAGAGACAGACAGACAGACATCAATGTGAGAGAGAAATATGGTTGGTGGCTTCCCCAATGTTACCTGGATGAGGGATTGAACCAGGAACCTAGGTATGTGCGCTGACTGAAATCAAACCTGCAACCTTCTGGTTTATGGGACAGCATTCCAACCAGCCCAGCCATTCCCACCAGGGTTATAAATCTGAATTTTCAGAACTATCCTCCCAAATATTTGGTGAAAAAATCAGAAGTTTCACCCTCCTCCTATCTCACCTGCTACTAAAATAGGTTAAATACATAATATAAGAATTACATATAACTTATAGTAAGTTTAAAGATAATTAAAATTAGATTTTGGTGTATTTCCACATGCACTGCTATTTGTAGAGGTATGATTAAGGAGCACCTGTATACTGCAGGAAGACTTTGTGAAAAAGAGCAACTGAGGCAAAAGCTTATGGGTTAGAATTTTATTGAGGAATGTGATGCCATTGAAGCTGGAGTGAAAAAAAGGAAAAGGACAGAAGAGAGAGAAAACAAATACCAGAAAGTACATTACCAAGATAGCAATAGTTGTCAAAAACACAACAGATTGCTCTATTTTGGGGACTTCTAAATATAGTCCAGTTGCAAATTATCCTAAAAAATTACAGGTTTAAATCAGCAAATAATTATTACCTCAGCTTTTGGGGTCAGGCACTTAGCTGAGTGACTCTGGACCATTCACACAATTTTAGCCAAACTGTTGGTTAGGGCTACATTAAGTCTCAACGGGGAGACTACGTTCCTAGACACACTCATGTGTCTGGTGGCGGGGTCATGGGTATTTGCTGGCTGTTGAGCGAAATAATTTCTCATCACATGGGCCTCCCCATGGAAGAACTTGACAGGTAGCCACTGCCTTTCTTTAACCTCATCTTGGTTATGTCCCAATACTTTTGCTGCGTTCTCTTCGTGACAAGTGAGTCACTAGATCCACCCTCATGGGGAGGTGAATGCACAGAGACATGCTAACAGGTAGTGGCGAGGATCACAGTCATCACAGAGGCTATTTTACTGCAATAATGAAGGAAAATAGATAAAGGCCACAGTGTAGAAGTTTTTAAGTTCATGTAAGGAGCCTGTGTACTAATTTGTAAAGGATAGAAATGCAGGGACAATTTGCAATCGAGAAAATATGAGCTGTTTTGCATTTATGGAGAGGTGATGGCATGGTACCAGAAATATATGAAACTCTAATGTTTTATTTGGTCGCTAGTAAAGGTTAAATTAATGGAAAAACTTTTCCTCAAGCATGCTATTTTTAAATATTCAAATTTTTGGTTTTAAAGCTTTCACTTTATCAATGAATTTGTATATAATTAGCATCCTTTTCAATATGAAAAATGTTGAGATTTTAAATGAGTACTTCCATACTGTAAAAAAAAAGACTTAAATTACCTCACTCTTTAAAGGTTTTCCCAAAATTAAAATTCAACAACAATTCTGCTCATGCTGTTTGATAATTTTATCACTAATGCCCTAAATATAGAAACAATGATGCAAAATTATGTTACTATGCTTTTTATTATTGACTTAGATGAAAAGCAATAGCTCAGTTTCCTTAAACGTCAAGATATCTTTCTTCATTCTTAGTTTAGTAAGCAATTTGTGCCTGAGCAGTCATTAGGTTCTCACTTAGTGATTTCATTTAATTGACTTTTGAAGGGGGCCAATAAAATGCATCTTCTTTCTCACTCAGTGGCTATCCAATTAAGAAATAAGTGTAAGTATGGGCAAATACACACCACAACATTATCTTTGTTACTGGAAATACTGATATGAGATAATGTAGCTCATATTTATGGTCTTGGGTGTTTCCTAATTTCTCTAAATTAGACGATCATGATGGTCTAGTGGCCAGTAGAGCTGGAAGACCATAGACTCATGGACCGAGTTTACTGTTAGTTGAAGGAAATTTAGGATACAGACTCAGACAGACCCCAATCAGAAAAATAGAAATAGAAGTATGCAAGATCAGTTCCTTTCCGAACCCAAATTCAGCAATTAGCTGATCATTCTTCTGGTGGGTATGATGGTGGAGGATCATCGGAAGTGTGACCAAAGGGCAAAGGTTGTTGCAGCATAGAAAAGGAAACAGTGGAGAGAAAGATTACACATGGTAAATGAAGGTATAGGAGTACATTTTTATGTTACATTAAGAATACCTCATAAAAACTATGAATTTGGTGAAATGTATGATAAAGTACTTATTGATTTTGAAGAAACTGGATTTCATCTAAATGAAAAGGTCATGAGTGTTTATTAAAGTACAGTTTTGAAAAAATCTCACTGAAAGAAACAAATTTGCATTACATTATTTTAACACAGTCTATGTTTTTCTCATTTGGACCTTTTGGACTATTGCTATTTATGTATTATTCAAACAGGTATAATTAAAAAACCTGCTTACTAATGAAGAACAGATTACATGCAATAAATTATTAATATATAGTTCACCAAATTTTTATGCAGCTGGGCAATTAATTAGAACTTAAAATACAGAAATAGAAGTTAACTAAAGAAAGTTTTCAAATAGTTTTTATTAAATTTAACACAGATACAGTGTATTGTGCTTTTTTGTGAAATATAAGTAACAAAAACTTTATATTTTAAAACAATTAAAACATTTTAACGGTTGTTCTTTTCCTGCATTAATATAACCACCTGGTGGCACTGTTGATTAAACTTGGAAAATAAATTTTAATTTTGGTTAAGTTCTTTTAATGTGAATTTTCTTAACTAAAATTACAAGCAATGCATGACTCTTGTTGTTATAATGTTATCTGAGTATATCAATGCTGGTTGGCTTGTGCTACTAAAAGGTATTGAAACTTATTTTCAAAAATTTTATGTAAAATTTTTATAAAAATTTATGTCTGCAAAACTCAAGTACTTCCAAATAGGTGTTTTAATATTAGAAAGTGAACTGGAGATGTTTATAAGATAAAGATAAAGATAGTATACTTAAGATTTCTCCACCTAATGAGACAAGTTATTCCAAATGGTCCTCACTAATTAATAACAAAGTAAGACAAAAGGTATGCTCCTTTTATTGATAGTCATTTTCATGATTTGATTTCAGGTAATTTGACAAGAATACAACTTCTCTCTGAAAGATACCTACAACTCAAACATAAGTTCACATGTAATTAAATTACATGTAAGAGTCTATTTGCAAATGCAGGTACAACTTGGTTGTATTCCTGCTGTGAATTCAAAGGATTGTAATGAACTAAGTTAATACAAATTTTTAATCTTATAAATTATGCTGTCTTTGAAAAATATATAATTAGATGTAGGATGCATGTATAAAAATTAGGAAGTTTTCAATCAAATTATTATATGTAAAAGCAGTAAGAAACAGGGTATTATTTTACTAAGATATCTTGAAATTCATTTGAGAGATAAAGAGGAAAAAATCTTAAAACCCTGAGAAAAAAACTATAAATATTGTTTGAACATAACTAAGTTCTTAGCCAAAGGTAAGATATAATTGTCTTACATAATAAAAACTAAAACATATTGGTCATTTCTATTTCCAGGGTTATCAAATGCCAATAATTTTCTAACTGTAGAACTAAAATTTCAAATGCCAATAATTTTCTAACTGTAGAACCTATCTGTTCAAAATATATTTCAATAAGATATGCTTTTATATTAATTTTAAACAATTGATATAGATTATTAAAATTAACCTTCAGATATAAAAGATTAATATTTTAAATTTAAACTTATATAATCAATACTTTAAAAAGAAACAATTTGCTATTTTATGTTATGTGTATTACTTTGTGTTATAAATATTTATCTTTTTGAGTCATAGCTTTTAATAGTAAAAAACTTTCAAAAGACATGTGAAGGAAAATGGTATCAAAGATTCTGAAAATTATAATTACTGAACACTAAAAATGGAATATTTTATGTATGCACATGTAGTGCAATTCTACTTATCTAAAGTCAGGATAAAATGTTTAGATTATGTTTTCCTAACCTTTAGAATGGAAAACATTCTGAAGACATAAACAGAAAAAGAAAAACTTGTATTATGAATACTTATTGTATACAAATTATTTTTTTTATTTTTTAAGATTTTGTTTATTTTTATATTTAGAGAGAAGAAAGGGAGGGAGAAAGATAGGGAGAGAAACGTCAATGTGTGGTTGCCTCTCGCGTGCCCCCACTGGGGACCTGGCCTGCAACCAGGCATGTGCTCTGACTGGGAATTGAACCGGCGACCCCTTGGTTCACACGCAGCCCATGCTCAATCCACTGAGCTACACCAGCCAGGGCTGTTTACAAATTCTTATAGTGATGTGCTGAAGTAGTATGAAAACTAAAGCCATGGTTAGAATTTCTGAACCTCCCTACACACATCCTAACACACACGCTCATACCCCACCAAAGTCATGTGTGATGTTCTAAACATATTCATGGTCCTTCTCATAATTCATGAACAACCACATGTAGTTGCCTTTTAACTTCAAAATAAGGTTAACATTGCAGGGTTATTATTCCCTTTGCTTTGTAAGGTTACTCCTGGAGCCAGAGCGTCTTCGATGTTTGTTTCCCTATGACAATCACTGTGCAACTGTGCTCTTGTCTTTACTGGCTGTTTGTTTAGACACACACGCTGGCCTCCTCTAGGGATATGTGCACATAATAAGGGAGGTCATTTCCTCATGTTATCTACTTTACTGTAACAAGCTTCAAGCAACTTATTCATAAAATCACAACTAAATTATAACTTTAATAGGATCCAGCCGTAATAACAGATGGTATCTTTCTCTATAGAAAAACCTACAGCTTTAGCCAATACTGCCTGGTGAATGTGTGTAAGACAAAGATAGTTCAACAATTTGTATGCTATTACTTCTGTTCAAGACAATTTAATGCATTCATCTCACACTAAAAACAGCCCTGCCAATGGACTATCCTATTCAGTCTGTTAGTCATAGTTTGGTCACATTTGAAAAAGGCATCAACAGGCTATGAAACATCTGACTCTTGTTTTCTCAACTTAAAATTCTTGTAAATGTATGAAAATATAGTTCCTTAAGTCATTCTTGATGTTCATGGATACAGCTTATTTCTACCTTCTGATTTAACATATTGTTGACCTGACATATTGTTCAGTGTAACATAAGAAATCAAACTTCACATTTTGATAACCCCTGAAAAGTTTTGTCATACATCACAGGGGCTACATTGCCAGGGGTGTCCGATCTTTTGGTGTCTCTGAGCCACATTGAAAGAAGAAATGTCTTGCATCACACATTATATTCATTGTGACACATAATCACAAAAACATCTCACTATATTTTAAATAAACTTACGATTTTATGTTGGCCACATTCACAGCCATCCTGGGCTGTATGTGGCCTGCAGGCCACAGGTTGACACCCCTGCTAGGCAATGCTGCACGAAGTACACAAAATCCTGCTGGAAAAAAATATGAAAATACATTATTCATATCTAAAAATTTTTTCACCAATGATTTTGTTACCATTGAAATTTGTATTTTGTAAAATTAACATTAAGGTGCTTGCTAATGAAATCCATAGATTTATAATAAGCACATTATAGGCTCACCTAAATGACTGCAACTGATCTCTAAAATTGTTCCTCCATATTCCAGGTTAATGGGAAGCAGCAGAAAATGAGCTATGATTCTCCTGTTCCTTAAATTTAACAGACAACTAAATAAACCTCTCTACCTCGGTATTTGTCCAGCTTATTTTAGTTACAATTCTTCTTACGGTTATTCTTCAGCTAGATAGCTGCAGTCAATTTTAACTCATACTTTTTCTGTGTATTTGATCCAATTTTTCTAGCTTCCAGCTTTTCTCTTTCAATTGTTCCATACTGGAATGACTTATTTTTCTCTTCTCTCTATTGAAATCAGCATTTATAGGGGACAATAACTGGTTTTCAATCTTATGAAATTTGGAAAGAAATGCTTTTGAGTAGCTCTGATGATAATATGATGCTTGCAATGGATAAAATAACTCTGCCAAGTACCTTTTTTTCAAAGAAGTCTTAGTTTCCTAAATTATCCACTATTCAACTTTTCTTGACAAATTTTATAAAAGTAAGCAGCAAAAGAATGTAATCTGAGGGAAAAAGTCCAAATCACATGGGCAGAATATATTGAGTCTTCCCTTCATATTTCATAGTCACTCCGTTCTCTGTTCAAACTTTCCCAATATGATTTACATATTATCGTTTTTCAAAATTTAACTTTGGACGATATCTATGTACATTCCTATTTCTCAGTGATCTTATAATAAACTTTCAGGAAATATTACTTAATAAGCATGCACAAGTGCAAGTCTTCTTTATGTGTATTTAGTTGAATCTCGCTACAATTCTTGAATTTGTTCATTTAATTAACATATGTTATTTCGTGCCTATTCTATTCCAGCCACAGGTTTAAGTGCTGGGGAAAAGAGTAATGGTGCTTATATTTATAGGGAAGAGAGGTATGTGAGTTTTAGAACTTATCTTCTTATAAGTATAGGAAGATGATATAGAAATATATAATACTATATATATTATCATGTTCAATAATGTTAATATTTTATCCTTTAAAAAATTTAAAATGTGTTTAGCTTGAGCCAAAAAATATAGTATAACTCATGCAGCTATTGTTAATCCTTAATCAAACTCTCTGCATTCAGTACATAAATGCATGAAAGCTTTTATTTTTCTAGCAACTTTATTTTTAAGTTAATGTTCAGGCAAAGAAATTATGTAGCTTTATGGATATCAACGCCCTCAAGCAATACGGACCCTGGAGACTTCCCTGTTGAACAGCACCGCAGCTATGACTTTATTAAATTAAACATAGTTCATGGCAATTAGCCATAGAAGTTTCCTTCAGGCCACTCTTCTGATCATGGAGAAACATGATGCAAATTACTGGAATTTCGCTATTGGGACTGCCACCCCCTCTTTCTCTCCACAAAGTTTCTTCTCTTCAGGATTCAGCTGGTCTTTTTCATAATTCCCAGAGCTATGTTCTTCCTCAGATTTTTATTACTATTTCTTTCCACGTTTTCAGTTTTAAATGGGCATAACATCCATTAACTGACCTTGGCATTTTGTTTTTATTTTTTGTATTGCCTTTACTCTCTCTCATGATTTAGTTTTCAATAACCTTATCCACGAAAATGTAAATAAAATCTGCATTATAACCTCTTCAGGCAACATAAACTGTAATACTTGGTACTAATTATTATTTGCTCTTCTTAATTTTTACTTGACTGGAAACCCTTCTTTTCTCCTTCCTCCCTTCCTTCCCTGTTCACCCAGCTTCAACAAAACACTTAAACTGGATTCTGATAATGCCAGTTCATTGGTTTCAAAGTTGCTGCCAAAATGACACAACCTCTGTACCCTGCACCCACACTGAACTGCTTTTCAATTCCAGCCTCTGTGCATTTGTACCTGCAGTTTTCTTTCCATTAGTGTCTTCGATAGGCATGTCTAAGCCATGACTATGTCCTATGGACACCGCAAATGACTCTATCTTGTTAACTGCTTTATTATAATTATTATCATGACCATCACCACCATCATCATCAACATCCCAGGGAACCATATCTCATTTACCATAATTATCTGTCTCTCTCAGAACATTAAAGTGAATGAGAACAAGTACTTATCTGCCATGTTCCCCAGTGAAGAAAATCTGGTACAAAGTAGATTATGCACTAATGTTTATGAAATACATTAAAAAATATTTTTTGAGATACTGAAATAAACTTACTGAGAATTTTTTTTTAGATTGTGAATCCTTTGCCAGTACAAAAAATTGTTGCAAGTCTCTGATGCAATTATACTATAGACTTCTTTTACTTAAGTTGATAGCTTTTCAGATTCTTAAACTCAGAAAGCCAAAAAATTTGGGAGTCATTTACAGATCGTAGAAGACAGCACTAGTACTCACATATCTTGTAATGGAAAATGTTTACACTCTTCTGTGTAGAAAGTGTGCTCTCTTTGAATGTTTATGAAACTTCAAGAGATATGTAGAAGAGGGTTTGAGGAGGGCTGGAAACACCCAACAGCCATATCAAAAATTTTACCCTGGTGATTGTGGGGTGATTCAGGTCACCCTTCCATCTACTATCAAGTAACTCCTCCTTTTTGATATTGTTCACTTCTCCATTTGTTTTGTTTTGCTTCTTTTTGCATTTTTAAAGGGCACTATTTTCTAACAGTTTAGGTTTACAGAAAAATTGTAAAGTAGGATAGATTATTCTTATGTAGCCTAAACTCATTCTCCTTTGTTATTAGTATTTGACATTAACATGGTACACTTATTACAACTAATGAACCATTATTAATACATTATTATTAAGCTCATACTTTATTCCAATTTTCTGCTTTTCACCAAATGTTCCTTTTCTGTTCTGGGATCCCATCCAGATCTCCTACTACATGGAGTCCTGTTACGTTTCCTTAGGCTGCTCTGGGCTGTGACAGTGCTCAGACTTCTCTTGGTTTTGGTGACCTTGACAATTTCGGGGGCACAAGTTAGTATTAGGTAGAATATCTCTCTAGTGGGATTTGCATGACATTTTTCACAGGACTAACTGGGTTTATGAATTGGGGAGAGGGAGGCAAACATATAGAAAAACATGTCATCACATCATATAAAGGGTACACACTATCAACCTTCCATCGCTGTTGACATTATTTTGATTACCCGGCTGAGGGATTTTTGCCAGATTCAGTAGAGAGGAAATATGTTGCACCTTCTTGAGGCCTGAGTATCTACATAAATTATTTATAATTCATTGGCATAAGAAATTTATATTCTCAATCTTTATTTAATCATTTGTTTATATCAGTATAGACTCATGAATATTTATTTTATAGTTGTAGGTTATAATTTAAATGGATAATGTATTATATTGCTCAAATTATTCCAGTTTTGATTATTTGTAGCTCTTTTAGTTAGTTCCTATATTCTTTTGGCATATCCTCTTTATTCTTTTATCTTTTTTTTTGGATGTTGTTCTCCATCCTTTTATTTTTAAAAGCTTGAATCTTTATTTTATTTAATGTAGGCTTCTGGTAGACCATTATAGTAAACACTTGTTCATCCACCTTGAAGATGGTTATCTTTTAATTAGTTACTTTGACTATTCACATTTAAAGTGATTATGAATAAATTTGGATTATCTAACTTGATGTAATTGTTTTCTATTTTTTATGATTAAAACTTTACTATTTTTAGAGCAGTTTGCAGTTCATAGGAAAACTGAAGGGAAGATACTGAGATTTCCCTTATACCTTCTGTGCATACACATGAACACCCTGGCCATTGTCAAATCCCTCACCAGAGTGATATGATTCTTGTAATTTATGAACAAACTTTGACACCTCATAATTCCCAAGCCCCATAGTTTACAAATTATAATTTAATTTTAATTATAATTTATGAATTATAATTTATTCTTGATCTTATACTTCTATAAATTTGGGCAAATATGCCATAGCATATATCTGTCTTAATGGTATTATACAGAAGAGTATCTTTACCCCTAGTAATTCTCAGTGGTCCACCTATTCTCCCCTTAGCCCCCAACTCCAATCAACCACTTCCATGGTTTAGTTGCTGAGCCTCTCCCCTTTCTGCCTTCTCTTGTTTTAATTTAGAATTTTACAGGCTTTCATCTCCTGTCTTGTCTTAACATATAAAATGCATCCTTTGATATTTTTTGATTTTTTAAAATATTCTAATATGCCTTTTTGTATTTTTCCATTACTATTTAGTCCCCTTATATCCCACTCCCTCCCACAATGACCACACTGTTGTCCATGTCCATGAGTCCTTTTTCCTTTTTGCTCAGTCCCTCCATCCCCCAACCTCCTCTCCTCCCTTGCTATCATCTGCTCTCCATCTATGAGTCTGTCCCCATTTTCCTCGTTAGTTCAGTTTGTTCATTAGATTCTACATATCAGTGAAATCATATAGTATTTGCCTTTCTCTGATTGGTTTATTTCACTTAGCACACTGTTCTCCAGGTCCATCTATATTGCCCTAAAGGGTAAAATTTTCTCCTTTTATATGTTTTAAGGATTGTTTTTAACTTTGTAATATGAAATTTTAAATAATAAAAACCACTTTCAAGTATTCTACCAGTTGACATGTAGTATAGTTATCTAATAACAGATTATTCTTAATTCTTCTCTTTTAACTACTGTGACATAAATACCATTCATTTCACTTTTCCATGTGCTATGGTCAATTTGTAAATCTCTGCTGTTGTTACTTTATACAGGCCATTTTGGATGAATTAAGAATAAGATAATACAAAATTCTATCTGCATCAATTTCTTTTCCAGCTTTCTTTTCTTTATGGGGATCAAAGTTTCTGACCTAAATAAGTTGCCTTGCCTATAGGCTGAATGTTTCCCTCTCAAAATTCTTATGTTGTAACAAAATTCTTAGTGTGATAGTATTGAGTGACAAGGCCTTTGGGAGGTGATTAGGGCAAAGTTCTTATGAATGTGGTTAGAGCGCATATAAAAGTTGCCCAGGGACTTTTCTTCCTTTCCACCTGTTAGAAAGTGGGGACATGGCCCACTATAAATAAGAAAGCAGACTCTCGTTTGACTTCTCAGCCTCTAAAATTGTGAGAAATAAACTTCTGTTGTTTATAAGTTACCTAGTCTATGATACTCTCCAATAGCAGCCTACATGGAGTTAAGCAGAAATGAGTACTTAGAAATGAGGTGTTGCTGTAGCAAATCCCTAACAAGGGAGAACTGACTTTGAAATTAGGCTATGTGAAAAGAATACAAGTGGTTTTAGGTACAGGTTAAAAACAAACAAACGAAAAAGCTACATTGCCATGACTGAACCATTAAGGATAACTGTCTTCTTATCTAGGACCTAAGTGATTGTGAACAGAATGTTGGAAGAACATTGGCCAGAAAAGGCAGGGGAAGAGGGGGTTGTGCCACCTGACCTGGACAACCTGGGCCTAGAGGGATGTTAGTAAGGTGGTGTGCGATGACCAGCAGAGAGCATGGGGGAGGAGAACAAGGAGGAGGACAGTAACTGGGAAGAGACCCAGGATTCTGAGGACAACCAGGGAGATGACATGGAAGACCATGAGAACGCCAGCAATTCTTGCCTGGATAACATCTTCAGGAGCCACAGTCCCTAGAGCAGCACTCCATCTGGGTCAGCTAATTTGAGGCAACTTGGCCATGGGGAGGAAGACTTCAGATTTCAGCTTTGAGGAGGAGTTCAGAATGCTAGAACTGGACTGGCACTTCTGAATTTCTTGGAATGCCAGGCCTTGTGACCTCCTTGGGAAGCTATTCACCACATCTCAAGTCCCCACTTTCTTTTACATCCCCTCATCCCACCATCCCTTGGGTACTGGAGTCTGGGCTCACCCAGGTGGGGAGCCCAAATCCTGTCTCACTCTGAGGGGGTGGGGTGCCCCAGCAGAAGGTAGCCTACCTTCTGCTGGGGAAATGGACCAATTGATTTCTGGTGATTCCAGGAAAAGTCCTTGCTCTTCTGTAGTCACTCTTAGCCCAAGACTAATAAAAGTTGCCTAAATAAAGGTTGAGACCAGAGGAAGGGGAGGGGTGCTTTGTTGCTAAGGAACACACACATGACACAGCTGGCATTGTGACATGGCTGCTAATCTTTCTCTTGCTGTTTATTGTGTGGTGCCAGCACCCCATTTGTCTGGATTGTTCACTGTGCCCCAGACTTCCACCTGTCATATCTGGGCTGCACCTCTGTGCCCCACAGGTCCTGTTCACATTAGTTATTGTGGCTACTTCTCCAGACAACTCAACTCTGGAGTTGGCCTTGGGCCCTGTTCTGCTGACCTCTGTTTCCCTTGGGGCCCATGGAACCCAAGCCTAAAAAGATCCAGTTCAGCCTTCAAAATCCTCTATGGGTGCTTTAGCTCAACTATCAGTAAGTATTTCAGGAGATGACAGGCTCACCTCTAGATTAGGGTGAAGCTCAGCATATAGTGTTATCTAGTATTAATGTTAAATATGTGGATCTGGGGATTTTGTTAACTCCAGAGCCCCCTAAGGACTGACAAGGAGGTCTAAGATGATCCTCCAAAGTCAAACTTTCAAACCAGCAGGAGGTCCTTACAGGACCCCTGACAAAATAAGAATCATTGTCATCCCAGCAGAAGACCTTTGCTCAGCCTCCAGAGCCACCTAATGAAATTGTAGTGCAATGTCCAGATCATAATGATGTGATAGTTTCAGCTCCAGAACGGGACCAAGCTTTGGACCTAGAGCTCACCATAACTCCAGAACCTACTTTGAAGCTGAATACCCTACAGAGCTGCAGCAGACCATAGCTCCACCCAAACACCCCGAGGTGACACATTCCCATCCAAAGCCTGTTCAGACTAAGCAGCCAAACTTGACTTGAAGTCACAGTTCAACCTTTGGACCTGGAATTTATCAAAACTCAGCAACCAGAATCATTTCAGGCAGTTTCTCCAATGACCCCAGCATCTTACATTTCCAAGGAAACTCTATTTCATACATTGATGAAGATACATGGAAGCCATACCATTTGACTGAGTAACTAAATCTCAATCACCATCCTCTGGCAACTGTTGAAGATTCATATGTTTTCAAATTTTCAGTTTTAAATATTTACACATGGGAATAAATACAACTATCACAACAGTTGAGAGCATCCTCAATATGACCCTTGATTTGGAAAAAAAAACGATCTTACCTAGTTGTTTGGCCTGCTGCCTCTGCCAATTTAAAAATAATGTTGAGACTTTCAGCAAGACTGTCAAACTGCATTGTGATGCTGAATGTCTGACAAACATACATTGTAATGAAGCACTATTTATAGCAGGATTGTTCATGAAAGTATTAGAAGGCCATAAGAAGAACACCAGCACTGAGTTTTTGAGCCAGCAGGGCATCCTCAGACAAAAAAGGTGACAGTGTGTCAGCCTTCATGAGCCTCCTGCTGAAGCTTCTCAGTGAGCAGCAAGAAGTAAAGTTTTTTTCCAGCAGAGTGAGATGCAGATTAATGGAAAAATGAGAACATATCAGTGAGAGGACAGAAGCCCAGGGTGAACAGGAAGAGCAGGAGTCAAATGAGCTCACAAAGATGTGCCAGGATTTGGGTATGATGACAAACTCATCGTGGCAGCACCTGCGATTGTAGTAGCAATGATTTTCATTGTAATTTTCGGTCTCACTGTGATTTGTCATAGAAAGTACAAGGGAAGGTAAAGAAGGATGCTCAGGGGACTTTTCTCAATTCTCTGGCATAAGAAAGGGTCCTTGGAACACAAGATGGAGGAGAAGTGTTTCTGGAGGAGTTGCTTTGGCTTTGGGGTATGTATGGGGCTACCAGTGTCATGCACAAGAAAAATATGGCACAGAAGCAACATGATAAGGATTCAATGATGAGGATGAGCTTTGTTTTTTGACAAAGTAGAGCCCAGTGAAGCTCCACCTCAAAGGCCAGGATTGCTACTTCGTACTGGGCTGCTGAGAAGGCAGGGGAAGGAAGTGAATGTGACCCCACCACTGCGGGAACTCCACCCTCAGGCTGCCCGCCAATTGCATTTGGAAATGTCGGCCTGGAATTGCTGTTAAATGCATATTTTCCTCTGATTGAAATGTATACATTCATAGCTTACTCTAGCTATGAGGTAAGCATTAAAATGTAAATAGGTAAGTATTTATATACAAATAACAAGGGCCGCAGACAAGAAAAGCAGGCTGAAGTTGGAACCCCTGGAGTAGCCAATAGCTCCTCCAGCAGCAGTGGGGTCAGGCAAGGGCAAAGAGGATCTTCTCTCTGTCATTTCCCCAATACATCGAGTCCTTGGGGACTGGAAAACAAAATTTATGCTGGTGCTCTCTACTGTGGCTCACTGAGTTCAGGTTATATGCATCATACTTGACCAGAATGTAGAGGTTCATCCACTTATCGTCCCTCTTATCAGGTCTTTGGGGTTGTCAGAATATTTGAATCCCTGAGCCTACCTTCATGGTGGAGCCTATCTTTCCCCCCAGCTCTTTAACTCATGCACAAATGTGTGCCCTGTCTTGGGGCAGCAGCTTCTCCATCCTTACAAGTGAGTGGAAAACTCACACTATGTTTTCTGGTTGCTTTTGACAAGTGTTTCATATCCAAAATATATAAAGAACTCACACAAGAACAACAATTTAAAAAATTAAAAAAAAACTCACATGACTCAACATGAGGAAGACAAACAATCCAATTAAAAAATAATCAAAGGGCCTGAACAAACACTTCTCCAAGGAGGGCATATAGAGCGCCCATAGACATATGAAAGGATGCTCAGCATCACTAGCCATCAGAGAGATACAAATTAAAACTACAACAAGATACCACTTCACACCAGTCAGAATGGCCATCATAAACAAATCTACAAACAAGTGCTGGTGAGGATGTGGGGAAAAGGGGACCCTAGTGCCTTGTTGGTGGGAATGCAGACTGGTATAGCCACTGTGGAAAGCAGCATGGAATTTCCCCAGAAAACTAAAAATTGAGCTGCTTTTTGTCCCAGCAATTTTGCTGCTGGGAATATACCCTAAGAATTCCAAACAACCAGTTCAAAAGAACTTACACACCCTGATGTTAATAGCAGCACAATTTGCAGTAGCTAAGTTCTGGAAGCAACCTAAGTGCCCATCAGTAAATGAGTGGATCCAAAAACTGTGGTTTTCCATTTACACAATGGAATACCACACAGAAGAAAGAAAGAACTCCTACCCTTCACTACAGCAAGGATGGAACTAGAGAGTATTACGCTAAGTGTATTAAGCCAGGTGGCGAAAGACAAATACCATATATCTCACCTGTAAGTGGAACCTAATCAACAAAAAAGTCCAAAGGAACAAAATAGAACCAGAGACAATGAAATAAGGAACAAACTGTCAGTGACCAGAGGGGGAGGGTGAAGGGGATAATGGGAAAGAAGAGGGGAAGGTCTAGTTAAGGAACATATATAAAGGACCCACAGACATGGCCAAGAGGGTGAGGAATGACTGAGAGCAGGGGGCATGGTGGGGGAACCAATGGCGGGAAATTGGGACAATCATAATTTAACAACAATGAAAAATAAAAATAAATGCACAAAAACAAAATCCCCCAACTATTGAATAGCTATCAGGGAGATGAAGAATGTATGAGAGCAGTAATTGCCTAAGGCTTTCCTCCTGAATCATTCATTTCAGAAAACATGTTGGTGGGGTCATTTCTCCATTCACTTGTCCTGCCTCAGCCTCTCCTGAGCCCTCTGAGGGTCAAGTGTGTGCTGCTTTGTTCCTGTCTTAGTGTTTTGTGGAAGATAAACTTGCAAGTGATAATCAAATATTTGACTGAGAAAATTTCTAAGCGAAGTGTTAAAGGAGCCATCTCATTTCTCTTGACCACCAATTAGGAAAATGAGGGAAGAGAAAAATTATTTAAAGACAGAAGCATTCATTAAAAGAGTAGTAAAACATTCAAATTTGAAATATTCTTAGCCTATCTATATTGTAACCAAACTACCATTTGATAAGGAAATTAGTATGTGTTAGCCATTTCAACAGAATTCAGAATCTGTACTTTGAGACAATAAAATAATGATCTGGAAGGTAATTGAGAAATCACTAGGACTGCCCCGCCAATCATAGGCCCAGAGTGCAAGAACCTTAGGGGCTAACTGCTTTCAAAGGTAGGGGGGCCATGGCTTGGGGAACTTTTGGGTTCTTGGACCAAATGCCTCATATCACAGACTCCATTTCCTGTACCCTCTGCATCAAGGTCCTTGGCCACCTCAAGTGTGGCCCCAGCAGCCCTGGTGTGGCGTGGGCTTCATCTAGCAGTGCTGTGGGGGGCATGGCTTCTTCCACCTAGATTTCAAAGAACAGGAGCCCAAAACAGAGCTGAAGACTTAGGACCCAAGCCAACTCCAGAGAGCCACAGGGAGCCCAGTTCTCTACCTGTCTCAGGGGAAAGGCCCCAAACCCGTGGGGTGGGGCTGCCTGAAACTTTAGGAATCCAACCGTCACCTATAAAAGCTGTGGAGGCCCGATGTCAGTGTGTCCAGAAGGCAGGACCTCTGCCCCAGGATGTCTAGAAGTCAAGAAATCTGCCCCACTGGGCCTGGATGTCAGAGTGCCAAGCCAAAGAGGATTAGACTCAAGCCTGAAGGGTTAATGTGATTTGCCACATTGGTTTTTGAACTTGCTTCA